>JAHTLZ010003227.1:0-20833 GCA_023846285.1 Phrynocephalus versicolor | reverse complement strand
AGAAGGAATGGACTCACGTACCTAGTCCATTATGAAAGGAGGACAATGCCAGGAAACGTCTATTCTGATTGCTCTATTGCTATTTTCCTTATATATTGGGCCTATACTCGCAGATGTGTGCGCATCCCCACAAAGAGAGAGAGAGAGAGAGAGAGAGAGAGAGAGACCTCAGTGTGCATCTTTATTTATTGTTCCCTAACAATGCGTATTGTCACAGAGATGACATTGTATGCGGGCTGGGAAGCGTAATCCCGTCAGGCAAAGTCAAGCCTGAAAATAAGTGTTATCCTACATACGCAGCGATGTCATTCTTTGCATTAGCCCAAAGGTTTTGTATTGCTTAGGGAGATGTGCGGTGAGCTCACAATAAAAATAGAAGCTTGACAGTGGGGATGAATGTGTGTGTCAAAATAATATTACTCTTTCTGGGAGGATGACAGAAAAAATGACACCACATCCACCAGCCTGATTTTTATAGATCTGCCTCTTTGCCAGATGTCACCTTTTATAAACTGTTGTATAAAAAAACATGACAGCACAGTGCTATCACATCTTTATAGCTGGATAAACTTTTGTAATAAAGTTTGGATTGGCTACAATCCGAAAGCCTCCAAGCCTGCTCATTAAGCATTTTGGGACGCCTGCCCGGGCTTAAGTAGTCCACCTTTAAATACTCAATGTGAAATCAAAGTTGGGAAGGGGAGGCATTTTCTTTTTCTTTCTTTCTTTCTTTCTTTCTTTCTTTCTTTCTTTCTTTCTTTCTTTCTTTGGTGCAAGCGTCTTTCAGTGATTTTACGTACCACTGAGTCCCATAATCACCCATCCAAATTTATGACTACGGTTTTTGAGACAATAAAAAAAGTTTGCCTCGCCTCCAATTTAAACACACACGTGCACGCACATAAAATATACCACACATATCAAATTATATGTTTCAAAAGGGGACTATGAGGACAGAAGGAATTATGCCGTAAATAGCCCCCAAGCATACAATTGTTTCATTACATGATAAAGAAAAAGGGTAGCATTTTTACTCTCAGCTTGCTCCAGAATGATTCAGGGTTGCACAGCATACAGAATTGTTGAGGCGCTGCTTGTGGGTGTCCTTAAACGTTACACCAGGCTTATCCCTGCCATTTTGTATAAAGAAAAGAGAGCTTGTTGCCGTACTGCCAAACCTTTGAGCTTTGGACGAAAGTGGTCATTATGTGTGGCCTTTTGGCACCTCCACTTATCTAGAAACAACTCTAACCGACAGCTAAGTATGGGATTTTCGGATTTGTTGACCTCCATCCTTCTCCATTCTGGGAGTTCTGCCTGACAGGCCCACGCCTAAATGTGGCTCACCTGGAAAAAAAAATCAAAAAAATAAAAAGAGGCCTAGCTCAGAAGGCTTCAAGGCTTAGCACAGGCCTCGGTCCCCCACAGCTGCCAAGGCACAAAGGAAACTGTCCCTCTGCTCTCTGGAAGCTTCCTTCCTGTACAGGAAAATTGGATAGAGTTAGTCTTATGCTAAAAGCCGAAGGCTTCCAAGCTTAGCATTGTTCCAGGCAAGCCACAGTTAGGGGTCTGTAGTTGTGGGGTTGGCCAGCTGGAACTGCCAGAATGGAGAATTATGGAATTTGCAGTCCCAAGAATTCTAAAAAACCTAAAGCCTACTGAGAGCAACTTTTGAATGCATGTGTGGCAACGTGTATCAAGCACAGTTGGTGGTTAAATGCAACCAGAGGGCTGTCAGTGTCCCCTTCCCTTTCCTAAGTTAAATAAGAGAATTGGGGACCTTGGCTGCTTAACCTTCTCATTAGATGTCAGACCTTCCCTGATGTGTTTGAATACCAAAACAAAACAAAGAAAGCAACACCACAGTGCCATTTTTCCCCAATGAGGAAACAAACTTCTAACCAATGATCTGTCCACACATATTGTTGATGGTTCATCAAGCCACATGGAGATTTGAACCCTGCCCTCTCGAGTCCTAGCCCATCCTCAAATCTAGCAGGGTCACTCTCTCTAATGTATAATACACATTTACCACTGTCATATCCCATTTTTAATGGTGGTGGTGTCTTACATGCGGGTTCTTACTTATGGAAACCTGCATACATCAGATATTTAAGGAATGGTTTCACCATGAGGTCACCCTCCATGGAATTTCCTTGACCAGTCAAGGTTTTGAAACTCCTGAGTTCTACACTTGAGTTCTGCACCACATTGGCTATCTATGCATGCCTGCAAAGCTGTCATGGCTCAGTCTCTCTGTCACACAACAAATCTTGCCACTGATTGACCATTGTTTAATTTTTACATAAACGACATAGTAGAACATCTTAGCTCTTCCAGTCTTCACCCTCCAAAGCTACAGCAAAGACATATTTCTGTCCTTCTATATGCAGATGATGCCGTGCTTTTAGCAAGAACACCTGTTGGCCTCAAGAGAGCCCTTAAGAAATTTGCAAGTTTCTGCAAAATGAAGGAACTAGAAATAAACTATCAAAAGACCAAAATTATGGCCTTTGGAAGAAGACAAAAGAAAAGGTCTTGGATTATTAATGGGCAGTCCCTGGAACAGGTTTCCTGTTTTAAATACCTAGGCATGGCCCTTCAATCCACTGGGTCCAGAAATGCCCATATCCAATATGCAGCTAACCAGGGTGAAAGAACAGCAAATGCTATCCTAAGGTTCTACCACTCTAAAGGGGGTCGATATATCCCAGCAGCCCTAAAACTCTTTCAGGCAAAGGTGGTCAGCCAGATGCTCTATGGCACCTTCATTGGGCCTGCATTTTGTAGTTTTGACCCTATAGAGCGGGTCCAATCTAAATTTCTTAGAGCAATTCTCGAAGTCCCAAGGTGTGTAACAAACGCATATATTCGTTTAGAGACAGGTATGCAATCAATGACAGCCAAAATCACATTATCTTCTTTACAGTATTGGCTTAAGATAAACTTCCTATCGCAGGGATTAACCCATCTACTCTTAGTGGACAACTTCCAATCTAAGTGGCTAAAATCTGTCCTAAATAAATTGCAAACTATGGGTCTTTCTTCCCAAGCAATCTTGAGCATGAAATGGGATGAAGCAAAATCAGTCCTTAAACAGAGACTAATGGATATGGAGAGACAGGCAGATCTCAGTAGTTGCCCCAATTTTAGAGTCCTAGATACATATAAATATCGCTCACTCCCCATGGCCTACCTGTCACAGCTGGAGACATACAAGTTCAGGAAAGCCTTCACCCTGGCCAGGTGTGAGGCTTTCCCTTCTGCAGTGCTGGAAGGCAGATTTAAGAGTATCCCGAGGGAACAGAGACTCTGCCCCTGTGGCTCTAATGAGATAGAATCCATTGAGCATATGATGCTCAGATGCAGTAGGCATAAAAAGACCCGGGCAAAATACATCACACCTCTTAAAAGATATGGCAGGCCAATCGGACTCGGACTATTGTAATCAATTGCTAATTGACCAAAGTCGGACTACTACTGAACTGGTGGCAAAATTCTGGGCGGCATGTCACAGCGACAGATAGATAGCTGAGCTTTTAAACCCTGTTTTATATTGTTATATCTGGTTTTAAAGGCTTTTAAAAATAGCTTTTTGTTTATATATTAACTACTGCAATGCTTGCCAGTTTTTAAACTTTCTAGCCAATGTTTTAATTTTGTATCGTATTTTGTCCTATTCCATTTTATTTTATGTCTGACTTGATGCTGTAACAATAAGCCTAATCTAAAGCCTCAGGATTCTGACCATACACCTATCATCTTTATTTTTGTTTCTTATAAACTGACAGTCCTGTTTGTACATTGCAGCTTTTATCAAAATTTTATAATGCTTTTAAAATGTTTTATCCTGGCAAGTTGTTCTATCCTGGCAAACTGATATTTTGGTGTTCCTTGATTTGGTTAAAAACCGTAAATAAATCTGATTCTATTCTACTGTGATTCTTCTGCCTGCCCCCCCCCCTTGGGTATGTTGAGCTAGGGTGGACAGCTGTGTCACACAATTATTTGATACATTCATTTTGGCTTTTGTGATGTGACAAAGGGTGGTAGGACAACTATTTTCAGGTAGGTGAATGTCAAGTGGAAGGTGGGACCATCTAGTTTTCTGCTGCTGCAGAGGATGGAACCGAAACAAATGGATTCAAATCCATTAACTAGAGATTTTATGTAAATATTTAGAGGAACTTCATAATGGTTCATCAATGAGCTGGAGGTTTTCACGCCCAGGTTGGATGGCCATCTGAGTGGGATGCTTTAAGCAATGGCTTCTGGCAGAGATGACCAGCGTGGTCCCAATTCTCTAATTCTATGAATTGATAAGTGCATTAAAAAACCCTCTTCTGCCCCCAACCCCACATATGGGATGTCTTACTCTTGGAGATTTGGCACTGTAACCCTAGAGATGCTGAGGAAAGATGGTTTCATCACAGAAGAACCAACACAGAATAACTGGCAATTTTTATGTCTTAAGACCAATGTGTAAAGAATCCAACCCAGCTGCCAGGGATGGTGCTTGAGATCACACACCCTGGGTGACTTTTCAAACCTGAGTCACCTGATCACATTTCCAGGCACATACACCAACTATCATTTTTTTGAGTCCTGCCTACATCATCTATCCATCTTAGCCTGATGAAGTGGAATTTGTTGGATTTTTTTTAGTGGCCCAATAAAAAAATATCACCCACTCTTACATTTGTGTCCTCTGATGTACTGTACTGCTTTTTGCTTTTTTCTTTGTCTTGGTTGTGATCAATTCTTGTGTTTGTTTTCACTCCTTTTTTCTTTAACATTTTCCACCTCCTATATAGTTCATGTCTTTCCATTGTGTTCTTGTTTCCACGTGGTTACTGTTAGCTGCACTATCTGTCCTAGTGGGTTGAGACAGAAGAGAAGAAAATGCAGAAAACTAAGAAAACATTAAGCCCAGACACTGTGAAGCACAATTTGTCCAGTTTGAAAGGTTAATTTATAGGATGTTTAGGATGAATGGGTCAGTTACTGCTATGACGGAGTGTCAGTTTCTGGAAAAGGAGTTAAAACCCAAGAGTTGAAAGAAAGAAAATACAATCAAACACAACTTGTGCTTATATGGTGAATAAAGGAGAAAGTCAATACATACAGCTGTCTGTATTTTAAAAAGAGCAGAACAAAGAAAAGAAAAGAAGATACTTTGCCCACACAGAGGTCACTAGGAGGTTTTTTTTTTTTAAGAGAATCAGAATGAAATGTGCAGATAGTGAAAATATATTCAAGCTCTTCATAATGTGGCTTGATGAAAGTGTGTGGAAATGCACAAAGGGCACCAGATGACACGCAACAGGGCACGGCATTGAAAACACATCAATAATTGAAAGCAGATATTTATCCGTGACATTTGAGTCCAAAACTTTGATGTCAAGGGTATAATAGAACAAAAAGGGTACACCCTTGGGAGCTGGCTTCTGATTTATAACTTAATCACCTTGCTTTCATGGCATCTGATGCTTCTTGGAGGGGGGGGGAGGATCACCTGTGGTGTTTGGGGTTTTTTATTTTTAAGCACCCCAACTTTGTAACCCACTGAGTGGCTCCAAAAAAACAACTAACCCAGTTAAAAGTCCCTGCTGGCAAAGTGCAACAAAGCCTCCCAGGAGTAAGTGAGAGTAATATCAAGTGTTGAGCCACACATTTATTGGTAATTTCATTTCTCCTTTCAGACAGGGGCTCTCACACGCTGTGCTTTTGTGGGAAGTACTGCCGGTTAAGGGAAGTCAACAGACACACACCAGCTACAAAGAAATTATAAAATGAGCCAAACACTGGAAGCATAGAACATAAGAACATAAGAAGAGCCGTGCTGGATCAGGCCAAAGACCAATCTAGTCCAGCTTCCTGTGTCTCAGAGTGGCCCCACCGAATGTGTCCAGGAGTGCACGAGACTAGATATCTGTCTCTTGGTACCACTCCCCTGCATCTGGTCCTTGAAGTACCCCGGTTTTAAGCCTGGAGATTACACATCTCCATCATTGGGTTCTGCTAGGATTAGAAATACACAAGCTCACTTATTTGTAGCATGCATCTTCAACCAGAATTGGAAGGCCAGTATTTGTGAGGCTTGTTCACCTAACAGTGCTGTTGTGGTGGTGGTGGTGGTGGTGGCACACAGTGAGCACCACCAGATCTATTGGGAAGCCACCAGGCAAAACTTTCAGTACTAGGACTCAACAGTTGTGAACATCTGATATTTTGGTGCTTGGAGAAAACACCAAAGACTGTGACACCATGTGGCATACCCTCCAAAACCCATTTGTGTTGCTCTAGGGATTTTGCCATTGTGTCACTGCCAAAGCAAAGTCAGAAGGAATATGTGGGACAATTTTCTAGCTGCAGTGAATGCCAAATGTAAAGTAAGGCATACCTTTTGTGTCATGTGAGCTGAGTTTGGGCAGGCAATGAAAAATCCGCTCATCACCAGCCAACCTGCAGCAGACCTCATACTTCGGGGAATACTTGACACAGTTCCTGCAGAACCTGTCCACTTGCCATCAATTATTTATACTTCCAGAGTCATGTGAATCATTTCCATTCTGCAAATTGAATGGTGTGCATTTGGAAATGTGGATAATCATGGTAGTGATAACCCAGTCTTTAAAAATGTGGCAGGGTTCATTTTGCCATCTATTTGTTCATTTATTTTCAAAGAATACTTAGTACTTTGAAGCTATAAACCATCCCTTTTAAAAGACCATTCAAGAATCCAATATTTTGAGCTCCTCTTTTGTAATTAGCAGTATTTTCTTGGAATGCTTAAATGTCCACTGGCCATATTTCCTTCAGAATTATAAATATTATAAGGTGTTGAGATTTGTGTTTCTGGTAAAATTCTTTTTGATATTCATTAAAAGTATAGAGAAAAATAGAGAAAAATAGATAGTACCCCAGAGACTGCCTTTTTCTCAATAACTCATTCCAAAACATTTATAGGAGAGAGAAAAATTGTTGCTTGAAATCATAGTCTTGTATATGCGGCTTTCTTTACTTCACACATATTTAGTAACCAGTGGAACAGATCAACAGTAAACAAAACAACTGCTACGAACTGAGAAAAGAGAGGTGGGGCTCTCTTTGAATTCAAAGGCTGGAAGGATTTATTGGTTAGTGTTGGATGGACAGACAAACCAAAGTCCTGAAAAACCCTTCCCAGTCACACAAACTACAGTTAGAATGCAAAGTTGCAAATAAAACCTCAACATAATATTTTCAGCACCTCTCATCCCCCAGGACCCCCAGCCTTCTCAGATGTGTGTGTGTGTGTGTGTGTGTGTGTGTGTGTGTGTGTGTGTGTGTATTTGCATGGGGGCAATATGTTTCGGAGCTTAGTTATTTTGGCCTAAGGGGGACTTTCCCAGAGGAGTGAGCAAAATCCTATTGTGTAACTTTGTGCCAGATGATACCCAGATCAGATGTTGGAAACGTTTAATTTAATTTAAGCATTTAATTTAAATTACAATAATTTCTAGATATGAAGTGTCACAAGGAGTGGAATTAACTTTGTAATTTGAAGTACCATTGTAAGTAGATAGATAGATAGAGAGAGAGAGGGGGGGGGTTGTTGAATTACAAAGTTAATTTCATTCCTTGCAACACTTCATATCTAGAAGTTTTCGTAATTCAAAATTGAATGGGGCTCAATGAACCCTGGGAATAGAAGCCTTCTCCAATTTTTTCATATCTCGAGGCATCCAATAGGAAAATTTTCATATCTCAAGGTTTTGTAGAAGACTTCAATTTCCTGGATGCATTGCGTCCCTGACATATTTTCCTTCACATTTTGAATTTTTTGTAATTAGGGGCATTTTAAATTGGAGGCACCATTGTGGATGGATGGATGGATGGATGCTGGGAAAGGTAGCAAGAAAAGAGGAAGATCATATACTGTATGAAGGCCATACGCTCCTACATTTTTAGAATGTATAAACCTACAATTTTGAAACTTAATTATACCATGATCTAAGTGCTGCTCGCATCTTATGTTTTGCTGTTGAATGTACAGTAGGACCCCCCATATCCACTGATTCAGTTATCCACAGTTGGCAGAGGAAAACATAAATACATAATTCAGCAGATGCAAAGCAAGCTACTGTTGTAAAACAGCAGCCATAAAGCAACTACTATCAAGCAATAAATAAGGGATTATGAAAAGAAAACACACACATGTGTATAGCAGAGAAAAATATGAGCTTAGCTGCAGTAGCATGTAGATAAAGTGTAGATAATTGCAATAAGTATTATCAGAACTTAGAAACGGAGAGAGAAAGAAACATGACTTAGAATAAGTCTCTTATATTGAATATATACAGCAAATATACAGCAGATAAGCATAACAACAGCATAACACCAAGCAATAACATATATACAAATCAACAGAGTGTGGGGTACTGTTTCTCACCATAAACAGTCCCAATTTAACATTATTACAGCCAGTTCTTTTATACACATTTAGAACTCATCAGACATGATTTTAACCAATTACATTCTGACACACCATGATGTCATTAACTATTCCACCTGTGCTAAATCACTTAACCTGCTAGTGATTTCTAATACTTGCACTTGTGGCTAACATCATGACACTGAATTTTTGACTGACTCCATTTTATAAATTCTCTGTTCACTCTGTTAAATATACATTACATATATTTTGTCAATTCTACATATTATAACTACTGTCACAAAAAGCAGGGTTTTTTTTTGGGGGGGGGTTGTTGGAGTTCTCTCTTATCCACCATTTTCATTATCCACAGGAAGGCCTGGCGGATACTGGGGTCCTACTGTAGTTTTGTTTGCAGAGTCCCATAATTGTTCAAATTTTGGATGGTAGTCAAATCTGCAGCTTTTCCAAGTTCAGTTATTAGGCAGCTGTGCCTACAGTTTTTCTCATAGCTGTAAGGATGTTTTCAATATATTTTGATTTATTACTCTTTGAAGCATTGTTGCACTTATGGAATGGTGGAGCAATGTTGGTAAATAAAGCTTGTTGACTTAGACTGGCTGATGTTGCCTGGGATCATTACAACAACAAAAAGATTTTTACCTTGATACTCAGATGAATTTTGACATGTTTATTAATGGTTGTCTGTTTTCATTCTGGAATTAACCCTTAAATGGGAAAAGTGGCAGCTGTGATGAAGACAGGCTTCTGATCCCCCCCACCCCCCACCCCGTTCAGAAGTCTATAACATTTTGTAGGGCTATTATGATCACCCCAAATAAAGCCACCACCAATCTGCCTTGTTCAGAGCTGACACTTTGAAAGAGCAGGAGGCAGAAGTGCAAGGTGTGTGCATGCATGCACCAAGGAGATGGAAGAGAAGCCTCTGATTCAATGTATGAGTGGACCTCAGACATGTTCCTGTCCTGCCTGCATGCAGTCCAGCCAAGGCAAGGGGCCAGAATAGATGGTGAAGAAGGTGTGTTTCTCCCAAAGAGCCAATGTGTCCAAAAAGGACAAGGTCACATGCCATAGGAGTGGGTGTTCCCACCAATGTTGCTTTGCACAGTAAAGGGCTCAGCATTCTGACTCACAGCTGCTGCTTTTGTGATTAAGAGCACTGGGCATTGTCTTCCATATCCATACCATGCCTCTCTATCACATTCAAAGAAGGATCTGTGCCCAGACCCCATTCCCAACAGATATTTCCTGTGCAAAGCAACATTGAGGTTGGATTGAACACCCCTTCCCTTGCATTCACATCTGACATGGAGGAGGAGGAGACAGAGAGAACTCAAGTCTCGCTTTCAGAAGCATGTGACACAGAAATCATCCTGTTCCCTCCACTTCATTTGTCCCACCAGTTGTTGGAACTAGTAGAGATGACAAGTTAGGAATCCCTGTGAGAAGCAGGCAGTAAAAAACTGGAGCGCCCAAGAAGTCAGTGATGGGGAAGCGTTTTCAAGTGTGCCACAGATGCTTTCCTGGCTGAATACAGTTGTATCTTGACTTACAGATATCTCGACTTAAGAAAAATCTAACTTAAGAATAGAAATCCGTGGGTACAGGAAAAATTCGAGTTACGAAAAAGCCTGTTTTTTTTGAGTTACAAAAGGGAAAAGGAAAGATTCCCTTTCAAAATAGCTCCTGCTTGTTTGCAATATCAATACTGCTATCTTGTGGCCACCTAACTGCACTGTTGCAATTAGGAAGGAGAAGGAGCCATTTTGAACAGGAAAGCTGAGAACCAGGGCTTCATTTTTAAATAATAACCTTTTCAAACTGCCCATTTTTGATATTTTTGGCACCATTTTGGGGACTTTTTCAAACTTTTGGATGGATTTCTCAAGCGGTTGAAAGGTAGGGAACTGAGCTTCTGTCGTTTGCATGCCTGTTAATTTGGTTTTTTTTTTCATTTGGAACAGATTAATCAATTTCCAATGCATTTCTATGGGAATCTTTGTTTTGACTTTAGAAAATTTCAACTTAAGAAAATGCAGTTGGAACAGATTAATTTCATAACTAGAGATAGCACTGTATATGGACTCCAGGAGTCCTGCAAGCTAAGGGAGGGTAAACCCTTATCTTACTGAGCTGAGAAGGAAACTGTTTCAGGGAGGTCTGGCCAAGGTGATAGCGGGACTGCTACCTTGCCTACCATCTTTGGAATGCCCTCCCTACAGAGATCCACCTGGTGCTGGATCACTTTTGGCTTTTCTGCACCAGGCAAAGACCTTCCTGTTCAGTCAGCATTTTAATTAGATAGTGTGTTTAGCTGGGCTCATGAACAGTAGGGTTTTATAATTTGTATTGTACATCAATTGTTTTAAATTATATTGTATTTTGATGTATAATTATGTATAATTATGTTGTTTTATAGTTTTAATATGTTGTTGCATGCTGCCCAGAGACTACTTGGTAGTGGGGAGGCTAATTATTTATTTATTTATTTTTGCAAATAAATAAACAAACTAATGAGCCAGGTGACAGTTGAGATAATATCTTCTCAGACAGGGGACATTGTCAAGACACTTTACTCACATTTGGAACTTGGAACTGTAGAAAAACTTATTTCCCTTAAGGTTAACCTACCACTGCTCGGCTTCCCTGAAGTCTCTTTTGAGTCAGAGAAAATGGTACACTCTACTCATAGTAAGCCTCCTGGGGTAGTGGTTAAACTGCTATATCAGGAAGTTGAGTTATGGAACTGAACTTTGTTTCTTGTGAGATCTAAACGTTTGGCTACTCATCCAAGCAACTTTATTTATTTATTTATTTATTTATTTATTTATTTAGTTAGTTAGTTAGTTAGTTAGTTAGTTAGTTAGTTAGTTAGTTAGTTAGTTAGTTAGTTAGTTAGTTTTTATACCACACCATCTGACCAATGGTCACTCTGGGCAGTTTACAAATGTTAAGACAATAAATAATACAATTAAATAATATACAATGTATAGGCAAAACTAAAACTAACCATTCAAACATAATTAAATCTGATAGCAAAACAAAAATAATAAATCAAATACATACAAAAAAAATGGGGGGGGGGAGAGACTTAAAATATAAAACCAGATCAGCAAGATGGATGAGAAGACAAACAATGGTCAGGGAAAGCACCCCTATACAGTCAGGTTTTAAGCTGGGTTTTTTTTAAATCTTGTAGTGTTGAGGGGGTCAAACCAATATCAGGGGGCAGCTGGTTCCACAGTTGAGATGCAACCACTGAGAAAGCTTGGTTCCAGGTAGTGGTCTTCCGAGCTTCCTTCAGGGCCAGCATCTTCAAGTGGCCCACCTGAGAGGAGCAAGTATTACAGGCAATACAGGAGCGGTTCTGACAACTTTGTCATTCTGAAGAAACTTAGTGATGAGGCCTCCAATTTATAGTTCATCTCAGTTTCACATCACCCTGGTCTGAACACGCTCTTTAGCTAGTTGGTAGCCCTATTCAGACCATTGACCACATAACGAGCCTATTCAGGCCACTATGCATTTAACAAGCCTATTCAGACCAGAGTGATGTGAAATCATATTTCAAACAATATTTCAGGGAGTACTGCAGAACCTAGAAATAATTCTGTCACAGCTACAAAACGTGGCTATATTAGGAACAGTGTACATATTTAACAGATATTTAGGTTTTAAGTACATATGTAAGTACAGTATTTGTAAGTACATAGTATTTAACAGATAATTAGGTTTAGTACTAGTCAATGGTTTTATAAATTTGATTGACTGTACCTGGTATCTTTGAGCAACAACAACAACAACAACAAGAAACAAGCTATTCAATTCTCTTATTTAATTTATATCAAAGGAGGAAGTTGTCCATCATGCGAGTTTTGGAAGCTACTGTCTTACCCCAGATAGTTGCCTTTCCTGTCTGAATTTCATTGGCTAATAGATGAGCTGGTCACAGAGCAACCTCTTGTTGCTCTTAACTCAATATAACAGCTTTCTGTGTGTCCTGCTTCTCATCAGAGCCACTGAGCAACCAGGGAATGCCTGACTACTTTCCTGTAGTTACAGGAGTATTTCACAAAAATGTCTGTGGCAGAGAAAATCAGATATGAGTGCTCTGCGGATAACCCATTAATCAGAAGGCTATCTTTGAAAAGGACAACGGAAGTGAAATACCAGGCTATTGAATTTAGCCTTCCATGACAAGGTACAGCCTTTTTATAGCCTGTTAGGGCCCTTTAGTGCCTTTTATGTATTCACTGAACTCCCATTTTATATTTTAGAAAGTTGCATGTACTAATCAACGGTTCTGTATGGCTGATTGTATTTAAGCCATCGATTACTGTGCTGTGATCTCTTTAAACCCTCTGTTATTTTAACCTCTCTCGGAGGCCAAAATGGCACTTTACAGGGAAATACAATGGGGTTGTATAAGTGAAAATGTTTCTCAGTGAACTCTAGAAGCCTGACACTAAAGCTTCCCCTCACTTTGTCCTCCAGGTAAAAATGTGTGGGAAGCACACACCCTCCTGTTAGCCGAGTCTCCCATTTATATGCAATTAATTGTGGACTGATACCTGACAGAACATAATAGAATGACCAAACTGTCACTTAGAACAGGAAACAACAACTGTCAATTAATACACTAAGTATTCAAGTTCACCAAAAGGGAAGCCAGGGATTCTGTTCCCAGTGGGAAACTCTTAGAAACACTGCCTTGTCTTTTCCTTTGCCCATTGTCTTCGAATCCCTGTTTAAAAACATAAGAACATAAGAAGAGCCATGCTGGCTCAGGCCAAAGGCCCATATAGTCCAGCTTCCTGTATCTCACAGTGGCCCCACCAGATGCGTCTGGGAGTGCACGAGACTAGATATCTGTCTTCTGATACCACTCCCCTGCAACTGGCCCTTGAAGTACCCCGGTTTTAAGCCTGGAGATTACACATCTCCATCATGGTTTGTAACCTGTGATGGACTTCTCCTCCAGGAATCTGTCCAATCCCCTTTTGGTATCCAGGCCAGATGCCATCACCACCTCCTGTGGCAGGCAGGACAAACAACACGCTAGGTAAAAAAATCTGTTATCACCCTCCCAGCCCTCAATTTGAGTGGATGTCCCCTAGTTCTGGCATTTTGTGAGAGGGAGAAGAATAGTGTCCCTCTATCCTATTTACTCATGCCCTGGATTATTTTGTATGTCTCAATCATATCTCCCCTCAGGCACCTTTTTTTCCAGACTATGGAGCTCCAAATGCTGTAGCCTTTCCACATAAGGGAGGTCCCCCAACCCAGTAATCATTTAGGGCACTTTTACACGACCCCTAAAATCCGAGACATAGGGCTCCCAGATGCGGAGCTTAAAATTGTTTTCCCACCAGCTGTGCACTTAAAAAAAATTAAATATGACCACGCCCACCTAAGCGCGCCCCAGCACATTTTCCAAGTACCTGGTCTCCGGAGGTAAAAAAAATTTCTGATGCGGATTGTGAAGCTGTGGATGCCGGGCTCCCCTCACTTTCTGTTTAGTTTTTTTTACCCCCCCGCCCCTTTAAGAGTCTGGAATGCTTCCTGGGCTGCTCCAACCGGCAGACGGAGGTGAGCCTGCATTCTTTTCTCCCTTTTTTTCTCCCTCCCCTCACTGCAGACAGGAGCAATGGCATGCGGAAGGGTGGGAAGACAGCAAGAGGAGCAAAACCCCACGATCTCTGGTACGAATTTAAGTTGCCAGCAGATTTTAGAGGTCATGTAAAAGCGCCCTTAGTCTTCTGTCGTGAAGACAGATGCAAAGAACTCGTTTAATTTCTCTGCAATTTCCAAGTCCTCATTTATCTCCTCTTTTCCTCCCTCACCATCCAGAGGGCCGCCTGGTTCTCTGGCAGGTTTTCTTTTTCTAACATAGTTAAAGAAGCTTTTATTCTTTCCCTTTATATTACTAGCCATACGTTCCTCAAAGTCTTTCTTTGCCTCTCTTATCATCTTCTTACATTTCTATTGCCAGAGTTTGTGTTCCTTTTTATTTTTCTCATTTGGGGAGGATTTCCATTTACAGAAAGACCTCTCCTTGCGCTTTAGAGTCTCTCTAACTCCACTCGTTAACCATGCTGGCACCCTCTTGGACTTCGATGAGCCCCTCTTTCTTTGTGGTATGCACTTGTGCTGGGCGTCTACTACCGTTGTTTTAAACAGCTCCATTCACTCTAGAGAGATTGGATTCTTTTTACCTTCCCTTTCAATTTCTTTCTAACTAGTTCTTCTTCGTGGACTCTGTGAATCCACACAATGGGTCTTTGCGCCTGCGCACCTGAGTTACCGGTCTTTCCAAAGCTCAAGGCATATAAGCCCCTCCCCTCCATGCGCATGCTCACCCATCTCCCGCCTTGCTGACTCAGTTCCTTTTTGCTGCCGCTGAGCGAGGTCGCATATCTCCGAGCTCCTGCATAGTGAAGGAAAGTGAAACTGTTTGTTTCAATTCAATTTTTTTTTATTTTATTCATTTTCCTCACAAGTTTCTCCCCCTCCAAAGTTCTTATTTAAACTTTTTCTTCCTGGGCGCCCGCCCCTAGGGCGGAGGGGTGGATACCCCCCATAGTTGCGGGCGTGCCAGTGTTTTATGGCCACGGCAGCACTTTTTAAGCAGTGTGAGGCCTGTTCAAAGAGAATTCCTTTGGCCGATGGACATAGTTCGTGTCTATATTGTCTTGGTGAGGCTCACCGAACGGCCATTTGCCCACATTGTAAAAAGCTCACCAAGCCAGCCCTTAAATACCGCATGGAACGGTTAAGGGCATATCTGTGGGGAAAATCCCTCAAACCGATGGAAACCCATTCGGAAGCATCAATGCCCTCCACTTCCTCAAAATCAAAGTCTTCCAATGAGGAGAAGACAAGGGAAAGAAGGAAGAAAAAACACCTCCAGCAAGCTCCGGTTCTGGAGAAAAGATCAAAGGACTTGGCTTCCGATGTGCGGATAACGGTGGCGGTGCCGAAACCACCCGTGCTCGTTTCATCCGAGTCGCGCGGCGTAGAGGGGGTTCTGAACTCAGCGCAGGATGGCGCCCAATCTCCTGATGTCAGGAATGAACAATGGTCCCATGCCTTTGAAAATCAGGCGATGGGTACCCGTGAACCCCCTCGTAGCCCTATGATCTTATGGGCTTACCGCCAGGCCAACTTGTCCATGACACAGACATGGCCACTCTCAGCTATAATCCGTTATCGCACCTACAAAATCTACAAGCTGCAGCCACTACTTCTGCTCTTCATCACTCAGACATGGAAGAGCATGGGATGGAACCAGAGGGCAAAGTGGTCCATGATGTCGGGCAGCACCCACAGGCATCCCCAACCAGAGGCAGGAAACGGGCAAGGGCAGAAGCCCAGGATACCCCCTCCTCGTCCTCACCCTCCCCTAGACGTCATAACACACGACGTCGACAGGGCAAGCATCACAGACGTCATGAGTCATCTGCCTCATCTTCTTCTACACGGCATCATAAGGGCAAACGCCACACCAAGAAGAAGCGACGTCATGCACGCATGGTGTCCAGTTCATCTGATACAGATTCCTCTACCACATCTTCTTCCGCCTCATCCAAAGGGGAAGGCGTAAAAGGCATACTACGAAGCCAAGAGTTCAGCGCCCTCTGGCACCTAACAATGATACCATCCCGGCTGCAGGCTTCCCTTTTCAGTACCCGCAGGTACCTTCCAATGTCACACCACAATCAGTGACTCCTCGGGTACCACAAGCCCAGTTGCCAGATTCACCAGCCACCATGGATCGCCCAATAACAGAGGATTCCGACATGGGAGCAGCATCACAATCCTCCCACGGGTCCACTATCTCAGATTCAAAACACTCTGAGACTGATATACAGGAAAAACCATCTTCCACATCCATAGAAGATTTTAAAAACTATGCACAGATGGTACATAAGATTGCTCAAGTCATGGGGCTCCAAGTGCAACTTCAAGCAGCCAGCGATGCGTGTAAGTTCTTCGGCCACTTACACAAAACCAGGGCACCTCCGTTGAGAATGGGATTCATCCCTTCCATGCTGGACAAAGCCAAAGAAGCCTGGGCCAAACCCTCTTCCAATCCCTTGATGCCAAGGAGGATTGGCAGCCTTTACAAGACACATGGTGATGGCACAGACTTCCTCATGAAGCACCCCCTACCCAACTCGGTGATAGTGGATGCCACACAAAACAGAGGGAAGTCACATTCCAATACCACTCCGAGCAATAAAGAGGCTCGGAAATTGGATCTCATTGGCAGACACCATTATTCTCTTGCCTCATTCTCTTTAAGAGCACTGAACTATTTATGTGCCATGGAAGCTTACACACGCCACCTCCTACTCACCCTCCCGGAATTCATACAACATCTTTCGGAAGAACAAAAGGCTAAGGCACACGCTGCATACTCAGAGGTTCTATCCCTCATAGACTACCAGATGATAACCTCCCTCCACATCACGGATGCATCCGTTGAGATCAACAGTTGACGACGGACATACACCTTCGTCGTCATGCCTGGCTCAGAACTGCCAACATCACAGATGATGCCAGAAACCGTATAGAGGACTCTCCTTTCGATGGAGAAGGACTTTTTGCTACCTCCACCGATGCATCACTGGATAATATCCAGAAAATGAGAAAAGCAGCCAAATCTTACACCTATCAGGGCAACTCTTCTCAGTCATCCTCCAGACCTCCAGCGCCATCCTGGAGAAGGCAATACACCCCATCCCAGCACAGATCCCAGGGACGATACAGGCCGCAATATCAACAGTCTCCATACCAACACCAGGCACCACAGCCGAGACAAAGGCAACAGCAGCAACCCAGGAGGTTTGACCGCAAACAAAAGCAGTTGTCCTGACTCGGCTCTTTGACACCAAGACATCCGGCTCAATCCATTCCTACCGGTCTGGCAAAGCATCATGACAGATGCATGGGTATTGTCAATTATCGAAAGGGGATACTGAATCCAATTCCATCATCGGCCCCCATTGGGGAGAGTCATCTCCACGCCTCCCTCACAAGTCTTAAGGGAGGAAGTTGCAGCTCTAATACAAAAACAAGCTATAGAGCTGGTGTCATCAGGAGATCAATTAGGCTTCTACTCTCGATACTTCACGATACCCAAAAAGGACAAAGGCATTTGCCCTATTCTAGACCTTCGAAAACTAAACAGCTTTATTCGAAAAAAGAAATTTCGCATGGCCACGTTAGACACCATCATACCCATGCTACAAAAAGAAGACTAGTTTGTTGTACTCGATCTACAAGATGCATACTTCCATCTCTCCATAGCCCCCCAAGACCGGAAATATCTTCGCTTCCGCATGGTAGGCTCCACTTACCAATTCAAAGCCCTGCCCTTTGGTCTCTCCTCCGCCCTGCGGGTGTTTACAAAGTGCATGGCACCGGTGGCTGCCTTCCTCAGGCTCCAGGGAGTCCAGGTCTTCCCATATTTAGACGACTGGCTCCTGGTTACGCCTACACAACAAAAGGCAGAGAAGGACAGAGACCTCACCATACAGCTCCTGACATCGTTAGGACTTCAACTCAACAAAAAGTCCACCCTCTCCCCATGCCAGTCAGTGCAATATATAGGAGCACTCCCGAACGCCCAAAAGGCAGAGGCATACTTGGCTCCAGACCGCCCAAGAAAAATCAAACAGGCGCTGAAGCCTTTTCAAACCTACACCAAGGTCTCTGCACTTCAAGCCCAATGCCTTTTAGGTCTGATGGCCTCCACGACAGCCATCCTACCCTACGCCAGGCTCCGCATGAGACCACTGCAGGCATGGCTATTAACCAGATTTTGCCCCCATTGCGACAATCCCGCAAAACGGCTGAGGGTCACCTCCTCCCTTCTCATCAGTCTGAGGTGGTGGAAGTCCTCCAGCAACCTCAAAGTGGGACGACCCTTCCAGCAACGCTATCCATCGATCCAGGTAACGACGGATGCCAGTACCACCGGCTGGGGCACCACATGCACCCACCTCTCTATCCACCATCGGTGGACACCCAAGGAAAAACTCCACCACATCAACTACCTGGAGCTCCTAGCCATTTTCAAAGCCCTCAAAGCCTTCGAGCTCCTCCTTGCTCACAGGATGGTTCAAGTAACAACCGACAACACCACGGCACTCTATTACTTGAACAAACAAGGGGGCACCCACTTGAAATCTCTATTGCACCTCACCCTCAAACTGTGGAGGTGGTGCATCAACAAGGACATCTACCCGATAGCTATACACATTGCATCATGCAACAACGTGGTAGCAGACAAACTGAGTCGCCTCACTCATGACAACCACGAGTGGAGCCTCTCAGAACCAGTGTTCCACATCCTCTGCACCAGATGGGGAGCCCCAACCATGGACATGTTTGCATCACAAGCCAACACCAAGTGCAGCTTCTACTGCTCCAGAGCAGGGATCGGCAAACACTCCCAAGGAGACACCTTTGCCACCAATTGGCCCCAGGGTCTCCTCTATGCTTTCCCACCAATTCCTCTCATTCAGAGAACCCTGATGAAGATCAGGCATCACGGAGCCCACGTCATACTGATAGCACCGTGGTGGCCGAGGCAGCCATGGTTCAAGGCCCTACAAACAATGGCGACCGATACCATCAGGCTGCCGTCAACACCAGATCTCCTGACACAGCACCAGGGCCAAGTCAGACACTCAGATGTACTGACTCTCCAGATGACGGCATGGTACATCAGCTAACCATCGCAGAGGTGCTCTCAAACTCCAGAAAGAAGTCTGCAAACAAACTATACACACACAAGTGGGCATCCTTCCTCCACTTCACTCGAGTCAACTCTCAGCCCTCGAGTCCAAGCAATATCCAGGTCCTACTGGAATTCCTCCTCTTACTCTTCAACCGGGGGCTCTCCTTATCCACCTTGAGAGTCTACACTGCAGCCATTGTAGCTCACCAACCACCTGAGTCAGATGCTGCAGCCCTGTTTACACACCCCAAACTGAAGAGGTTTCTAAGAGGCATCGTTACCCTCCGTCCACAACACAGAGCCCTGACACCTCAATGGTCTCTGTCCTTGGTGCTTAACTCTTTGACTAAACCGCCATTTGAACACATGGCAACTACATCCCTCTACTTGCTTACTATAAAAACAGCATTCCTAGTGGCAATTACTTCCGCTAGAAGAGCATCAGAGCTCGCTGCCCTAAGAGCGGATCCTCCATTCCTAAAATTCCATCATGACAGAGTGGAACTTCTTCCAGACATCACCTTCTCGCCTAAGATAGTGTCTTCGTTCCACGTGTCTCAGCCACTTATTCTCCCAACCTTCTTCTCAAACCCAGCTACTCACCTGGAGAGGATGCTCCACTCACTTGATGTTAAAAGATCACTCCTCTATTACACCTCCAGGACAGCCCCTGTAAGAAAAACTCACAGGCTCTTCATCAGAACCTCCGAACCATCTTGAGGTCACCAAGTTTGTCCTCAATCCATCTCCAGATGGATCACCACAACCATCAAGATGGCATACGAAAATGTGCATGTCTCCATACCTGTCACGCCTCGGGCACACTCCACAAGAACAGTAGCATCCTCCACTGCCTTCATGAAAGGAGTGCCCCTGGAAGACATATGTAAAGTGGCAACCTGGTCTCGACCGTCCACGTTCCTGAAACATTACAGGCTAGATGTCCGGACACAGAGATCGGCCGCATTTGGCAAGGCAGTTTTGACAACTGTACTACCATGACTACCCTCCACCGGTAAGTCAGGTTGCCAGTCACCCATTGTGTGGATTCACAGAGTCCACGAAGAAGAAATGCAGGTTACTTACCTGTAAGTTAAGTTCTTCGAGTGGACCTCTGTGAATACACACCACCCACCTGCCTCCCCTCTCTCCGTCATGGCTCTTCGACTCTATTTGGGTCAGCAGCGGACTAGAGGGGAACTGAGTCAGCAAGGCGGGAGATGGCTGAGCATGCGCATGGAGGGGAGGGGCTTATACGCCTTGAGCTTTGGAAAGACCGGTAACTCAGGCGCGCAGGCGCGAAGACCCATTGTGTGTATTCACAGAGGTCCACTCGAAGAACTTAACTTACAGGTAAGTAACCTGCATTTTTCTCATCTGAGGGAAGGCCACCCTTCGGAAATCAAGGTTTTTTGTGTCAGATTTGCTTGATACTCTTCCCCCAACATGCATGGCAAAGGAGATTGCAGCGTGGTCACCGTTTCCCAGAAGTTCGGTGACATTCATATTCTTGACCAGGTCCTGAGTATCACACAGTTTTAGATCCAAAGTTGCCTGTTCTCGGGTGGGCTCCATGACAAATGCTCTAAGGCAGTGCTCCCCAACCTTTTTGTCCCCACGGACCGGTAAATGTTTGATGATTTTTCCGT
>JAHTLZ010003226.1:0-14508 GCA_023846285.1 Phrynocephalus versicolor | reverse complement strand
AGAGACCACTTGTAGTGGTATGGGGCGGTATATAAGCAGAACACTTTGCTTTGCTCTCAATGGCACCCATGTGAGAGGAGAACTTGGTGATGTGTGCTACTGAATGGGCAAGAAAACCAGGCTCTCACATGCAAATCGGACACAGCGAAAAACATGTCCATGGTCTTCCCGTATTTGGACGAGACTTCCTTTTTGAGTCCAAAAAGGGTGTCTGAACAAGAAAACTTTTGATGAATAATTCACCTTTTCATGGATAAAATGATGTCGCTTGGCTCGTTGATGAACTCGAGAAAATAGCAGCAGAAAAATAAAAATTAAATAAAATTACAGTGCAATTAAGTCTTGGGAGATTGAAACATTTCACTGCTCACCCAAACAGCTCCATCAGTCTGGAGAAAGCTAGTTGCAAGTCCTCCATTTTATAGTTTACTTTGATCTCGTGTCACTCTGGTCCGAAATAGGCTCATAAAATGAACAATGGCTCGAAGAGGCCCGTTAGGTGGGCAATAGTCTCAATATCCGTTTTATAGTTTACTTTGATCTCATGTCACTCTGGTCCGAAATAGGCTCATAAAATGAACAATGGCTCGAAGAGGCCCGTTAGGTGGGCAATAGTCTCAATAGTCTCATTAGGTGGACAAGACTGTGAAAGCCCCACCTTTACCACCTTCCCAACACCCACAAAGTATGGGTCATTAGTCATGGTCTTACTGGTGGAGGTGTGAAGTATTTTTGATTTTTCTGGGTATTGTTAAAATGGCCATTTGATAAGTAGCAGATAGATTATGCCTGAGTCCTCCACCTCTGTTGAGAGAAGGGCTTTCAATACATGAATGACTTCCCTGACCCCTTTAAATGGAGGTGTACTGCTGATTCTGGTCCTGAGCTGTTACCTCTCCTATGTTGGGCCATCCTTCTGTTTAATGGCTGTGTAGTTTCTCCAATGTAGAGGTCTGAACACTCCTCACTGCATTGGACCGCATATACTATATTGCTCTTTTTTTGTTTTGGTGCTGGGTCCATTAGGTGGACGAGTCTCTGCCTTAGTGTGTTTGTGGGTTTGAAGTAAACAGGGATGTGGTGTTTGCCAAAAATCCTTTTAAGCTTTTCAGACACCCCAGCCATGTAGGGAATGACCAGGTTCTTCCATCAGGTTGGGGTCTCAGGCTGATCCATTCTTTTTCTGGGTCGACACACTGCTTCGTTGAAGGCCCACTTTGGATATCCACAGGCCTTAAGTGCTGTCTTCAGATGCCTGTCTTCCTTCTTCTTGGCTCTTGTGGAGGTGTGGATGCTCTCTGCTCTGTGCTTTAGTCCTGATGACTCCTAATTTGGTTTGTAATGGATGGTGGAAGTCAAACTGTAAGTACTAATCTGTGTGGGTGGGTTTCCTGTAAACATCTACTCCCAGGCCATGGTCGGGTCTGATGATGACTGCACAATCCAGGAAAGCCAGCCTGTTGTCTTGGGTGTCTTCCCTAGTGAACTTAATATTAGGGTCCACCGCATTGATGCGGTCTGTACTGTCCTGTACTTCCCAAGTCTTAATTTTCAAACAGGAACCAGTGGGATGGTGTTGTCCCTGGGAAGGTGTTGAGTGCCTTCTTCTCCACTTCTTCCATGTACACATACATGCTGGGGGGTTCAGGCACAATCTATCTGCTACTTATCAGGCAGTAATTTCAACAATCCCTAGATAAATCAAATTCACACCTCTACCCAGGGCTGGATTAAGACCCTTAGAGGCCCTAAGCACTTGAAAGATTTTGGTACTGACCCCCCCCCCCAATATATGTAATTCAAAATATAAATAATAATAAACCATAAAATAAAATTTTATTTATCAAAATTAAACAAAACTTACAGTAAGATGGAAAATAATGCTTATTTTTGTATGCTTCCACTTTATTTATATTTGAAAAGTTTTCTTGTTTGTTTCTTTTAAAAAAAAATCTGCATCCCCTTATAATGCCCAGACTTGTTATCAGCGTTGTCATAAGACTGACCCCTACATTTTGAAGTTTAGCCTACAAACTCCACGTAAGTGCTGCAACACCTGGTTTGCCATTTCCTCACAAGTATGGCTAAGCACCAAAGTACACACTTAACTGATCGGCATGTGATAGATATGGCGTTGAATCAACTGACAAACTAAAATAACAAGATCCTGCAGTTACCAGGGCCATGTAGGCCAGATCCTGGCACAAAGTTACAATGTTGGCACATGAGTTGTTGCCTGTTGGCATGCTGGATGCTGAGTGAGCTACTAGCCTTCCTTGCACAGTCTCATTCTCAGTGAACAACTTAGTGCATACAAAGTTTACCCTGCTTTCATTTATGTGGGAGGGATTCCCCTCCCCCTTTGATTTCATAACCCTTGGCAGAGGTCTACACTGGATGTTCCGGAAGTGGTGATTAACAATGGAGCAGGAACATAAGTTGGCAGAAGCCAATATCTATTGTCTGAAGCTCTTGAGGTCTGGCATTCCAATACAGTGTTCCTTTTAATGTGCACAGCGAGGGTGAACCTTCTTCTTTGAAATGAACGTGGTAATGCATTTTGGATCCAAAGGTGTACAGTGGATCCTCGTATAACAAATGGTTTGTATAACATTAAATCTGTACAACATAAAAAATTCCGGAGATAGGGCAAATTTGCTTAACAGAATCGCCTATGGGGTGGATCCATACAACATAAAAATGGTCGTGATTAGGGATTACTCCGTTTTCAATGCATTCCTATGGGGAATTTGTATAAAGGAAAATTTGATTAACATAGTTTCATTTGGAACGAATTAATTCCTTTATACAAGGTACCACTGTATTTGAGCTTGTAGCAAATGGGTAAACTGGGGCATGACATTCTGTGATGGTGATGATATCAATGTGACCATCAAATGCATTCTCAAATGGTTTCCCTTTAGATTGTTCCCCCCCCCCCATTATCTGACTTTACTACAGTAACACCCCCCCCAACATATCATGGGGGTTAGGGACCCAACCCGACCCGTGATAACTGAAAATCCACGATATGCAGGGGTCGTGCTTGGGGGGGTAGCTGGGGGCTCTTGTACTTACCCCCGGGCTGGCACTGCCCCTCTGACATGCCTAGAAAGGCCCTTGGAGGCCCCAAAAATGCTTTCAAGCGATCCGGAGGTCACTTCCTGTTTTCCAGAAGTCACTTCCGGTTTGCAGGGAAGCCCTTTTGGAGCCTTTGACTGGCCTGGGAAGGCCCTTGCAGGCCTGTTTGGAGCAGCGCCAAGCCTGGGGTAAGTACAGGAGGCCTGAAACAGACCTTTTACCCCAGGGGGCTTTTTTTCATATACTGCGGTCCCACAATATAGCGGGACCGCAGTATATGATCCGCGAAAGGGCGGAGGGGTTACTGTATCAACCTTGTTTCATAAAGCATTTCAGTACAGTATTGCTTTACAGTCGTCCCCCACCATTTCTCGTTTCATATACTGTGGTCCCGGTATATCACGGGACCACAGTATATGAAACAAAGGGCTCCTGGGGCAAGCTGCATGGGCCCATTTGAGGCCTCCTGCACTCACCCCAGGCATGGTGCTGCCCCGAGTGGGCCTCTGATGGGCTTCCAGGGCCTGTTGGAGGCCCCAGAAGTGGTTTGGGGCGACATGGAAGGCACTTCCGATTTTCTGGAAGTCACTTCCGGGTCACGGGAAATCACTTCTGGGTCCTCCTACAGGCCCAGGAAGCCCGTCGGAGGCCCACTTGGGACAGCGCCAGGCCTACAGAAGTGTAGGAGGTCCCAGATAGCCCCCCCCCCAGTCCTGACCCAACCCTACATTGGCATATTGCAGATTTTCCATTATCGCGGGTTGGGTCGGGTCCCTAACCTCCACAATAGGCAGGGGATTACTATATTTCGTGCCCTTGTAAGTGAAGTATTGTATAATAACCAATGTTGGTTAAAATATGTAATTTATTCAAACACAGCAGTCTTTCTTTTATATATAGTGTAAAACACACACAAAAACACAGAGTGGTTACTGTAATGTGCTTCTTAGAGTCATGTGCAAATTTGACTCCCAAATGTAAACATGTTTAATCAGTCGACTGACTTGAGAGCTGCGGCTTAGAATGACCCTCTTGTGTAACCCTGCCATGCAGGGTTATCTGAATTAAAATAAGTATTTGCATTTATAGAAGATTAGCATGCATGACTACACAAGGAATTATGTCCAGTCCAGTCCATGTTAATTATGTTCAGCTGTACAAAACAGCTACTACAAAAGATCAATTCACAGTGAGGGCTAATTGTCTCTAAATGAACTGTGAACATACAGAATTTAGACGCTGTCTTGTTGAGAGTACTGCATAGCGTTGCATTCACACACTTCTGTTCTTCCCTAGACTAACCTGATGTTTACAGTACATTAGCTTACACATTTATAATGTTCACAATGCATTAGTTTATAATAACTACAGAGAGTATATTTGCCAAAGTCGACCCTTGTTTTTGCTGGTGTCAACGGCTGATCTTTCTTTTAGATTTCCCAGTCTTTAGTAACTTTCTGTTGGCCTGTAGCAGCACGAGAGTGAGCAGCTCATACAATTGTGCTGTTGTGCAAGCAGAGGTTGGAATCTCTTCATGCGAGCAAGAGTGGTGTATGACCCCACATTGCTGTTACACTGGCAGTATTTTCTGCTCAGTAGAGGCTCAACATAATACCAGCTATTGTATCTAGTGGCTGTCTCTTTAACCACAATCCTAAAACTAGGAATTGAGGGCCTCCTGGTAGTCCTTGAAACATGGGAAAATTCCTTTCAGGACCCTAGAGCAGTGATGGCGATCCTTTTAGAGACCGAGTGCCCAAACTGCAATTCAAAACCCACAATTTTTTTTGCAAAGTGCCAATACCGTAATTTTACCTGCATACAGGTAGCTATGAAGGGGCGATGTTGGGTGTCCACAGAAAGGGCTCCGAGTGCCACCTTTGGCATCCGTGCCATAGGTTCGCCATCACTGCCCTAGAGGATGGAAAGAGCCTTCTCAAGTTATATTACTTTTAATTGTAACCTGTTGAGGCACCAATGTTTGTGCTCCTGGGGATGCTTGCTTCCTGTTAAGTTGCACTTTGCCCTGCACTGGTGTAGAGGGATTGCATGGTGTCCTGAAACACCAACAGGAGCAATTCTTTCCTTTCGGAAAAGGGAACAATTTCTTTCTATTTCAGTTCCCAGAGTCTTTGTTTCCCCTGTAATGGGGGGGGGGGGGAGATGTTTGTGGATATTTTTGACAAAGCCTACTATGCATTCTGTGGCTTACTTAAAACAGAGGAACACAGACACATGAATGCAGCCAATGAGCTAAAGGAAGAGGAACAGTGTGGCTTTTTAGCGCTGAAAACTGTTGGCTGCAAGTCAGCAGCTCAGCGGTTTGAATCTCACGTGCCACACAGTGGAGTGAGCTCCCACTGTTAACCCCAGCTCCTGCCAAGCTAGCAGTTTGAAGGCATGTAAATGCATGTAAATAAATAGGTACCGCCGTAAAAAGTGGGAAGATAAAAGTGTTTCCTTGCAGCCGTGCTGGCCACATGGCCACGGGCCTGCACAACACTGGCACTTTGGCTTGAATATGGAGATGAGCACCGCCCCTAGAGTCGGACATGACTAGCACGCGTGGGGGGGGGCAATTTCCCTTTACCTGCAGTTTGGTACCAAGGGAATAATATTTTGGCAATATATTGGTGTGGGGCTGCTCAGGTACTATGGCATTAGTAACAGCAAAAACGTAATTAGGGGTTTTACTTTTAGGATGCTTCAACAGATGGCTGAGTTGACAAAACCCTAGAAAACTGCACACATTTAGTCTGATATTAACAAAAAGTATCCAGCATAAAACGGGATAAAAGCTCGTGGCTTTCCCCTGCAGTTCGGACTAGATCTTTCCTGTGAACTCTCTGAAGTTGCAAAGCTGAGAGCAAGCGCCACAGAACCAGGAGCGGAGAGCGACTTCTGAGTAAACCCCAGTGTTTTCAGGCCATTGCTCAAAAAATGCTTTTTTTTGGGAGGGGGGGGAGAGAAGCATGCCGATTCTGCAGGCCTGGTGGAGGAAGGATTAGAACACTGTGGGCTGCTTTTGGATGCACTGAATTGCTAGGTGTGGAATAAACTCCCATGTGAAATCTGCCCAATGGAGTCCGTCCTAGCCTTCAAAAAAGCATTAAAAGACCTGGCTTTTTAAGGAGGTGTACATTGGTAATTTGTTGTGTTGTGTTTTCCCTATTTATTGTTTCTCCCCCCTTTTTAGTATTTATTTTATTTTATTTTATTTATGTTTACAACTTATATGCCACCCACTATCCCAAGGTCTCTGGGCGGCTTACAATCAAAGAATTAAAACAGTTAAAACATCAAATATCAATAAATAATTAAAACAATAATAAAAACCCTACACTAAAATCATTACACTAAAATTGCCATCAGAGGACCCACAGTCTATATTGTATCAATTTTAGGAGGTTTTTTTTTTGCCTCTTGCCGGATTCTTTCATATGTTTATTTGCTTATTCGACTGTCACGAAGGGTCGGTCACGACTGTAACAACGCAACACACACACACACACACACACACACACAAAGTCTACTTAATTTGCATTGTTGTTTGTTTCTCTTATTTGCATTTATGAAAACCGCCCAGAGTATTTTTTAAAAAAATGCAATGAATAAATAAATAAATGAATGTGCACCAGTCGCAACAATTGTTTTCATGCACACTGAAGTTCAAGAGCTGAAACACAACCCGTGAGAGCCTGGAAATCCTGCTCGGCTCACCCAACCTTCCCTCCGCGACTCACTTCCTGCCTTCCGGGGCCCGGTCAGCCTAACTTGCTCCTCCATTTCAACCGGGAGGCGTGCCAAACACGTTCCCGCCCCTAAACTACCCCCCCAGAACCCCAGGTGCGCTCTCATTGGGTCCAGTCTTCGCCACTCCGGGGCTAGCGGGGAGAATGAAGGGAACCCCCGTCCAATCAGAGAGGCGCTGTCGTTTGACGGACGCGCGGCGCCATGGAGTCCTAAGGACGCCTCACACGGGGTGGGATGGGGTGGGGAAATGTCTCCCCAATTGGGGGGCGGGGGACGGCAGGGGCGTTTATGGGGGGCGACCCTGCCTCTACCTGCCATCCATCCCCCCCTTTAGCAGGGGAAATGTGACTGGGCGTCTCCCTCCATTTTGTTCTCTTCCCCCCACCTGCCGCCATAATAAGAGGAGGCAGAGCCAGACACCCCCCCACACAAAAACGGGGGGGACTCTCTCCTCAGGACCCGACAAGAGGGGGAGGGGAGGTGGTCCATAGCTTCCCTTTTTGAGGAGGGGGGGTGGAAACAGTCACCCACCTTCATTCATGGCAGGTTATTTTGCAGCCCCGGGTTTTTAGGGGGCAGCGACTCAGTTGGGTTTGGTGGGAGGGTTTTTTTGTGTATGGGGGGGGGGAAGTAGGTCCCTCCCCCTCAAAGACACTGGAGGAATTAGTTATGAGGGCTTCCGTCTCCCCTCAGACCCGTTGTGGGGGGGGATACCGTTGCCCTTCCCCTCAAATTAGGGGTGATAGCTGCCCCCACCCCGCCAGAACCACTGTGTTTTGTTGGGGAAAGAGGAGAATTCCCTTGTCTGTTCCCCCCTCCCCCCAAATATTAGGAATGAGGGCTTCCTTCCCCCCTCAGACCCGTCGTGGGGGGAAAGTACCGTTCCCCTTCCCCCAAAATTAGGGGTGATGGCTCCCCCCCCTTAGAACCGCTGTGTGTGTGGTGGGGAGGAGAATTCCCTTGTCTGTCCTCCCCCCAAATTAGGAATGAGGGCTTCACCCCCCCTTCAGACCCGTTGTGGGGGGGAATACCCTTGCCTTCCCCCTCAGAATTAGGGTGATGGCTTCCTCCACCCCTCAGACCCACCATGTGTGGGGGGAAGGAGAATTCCCTTGTCTGTCCTCCCCCCAAAATAGGAATGAGGGTTTCATCCCCCCCATTCAGACCCGTTGTGTGTGGGGGGGAAATACCCTTCCCCTCCCCCTCAAAATTAGGAGTGATGGCTTCCTCCTCCCCCCTCAGACCCATTGGGAGAGGAGAAAAGACCCTTGCCTCCCCCCCCAAAAAAAAATTATGGATGAGAGTCTGCCTCCCATCCTCAGACCTATTTTGGGAGGTGGCAGCTTCCCCCCCCCCCCCAAAGGCAAGGAAAGGCAAAGACAGGGAACACTCCCCTCTCTGCACTTTTCAACAGTTGGCAAAGGAAGGTGGGTGGGGATGCCTTTCCCCCTTGTCTGCCCAAACCTCCGCTTCCTCCCTGGTGTCGTGTTGTGTGTCTATAGGGAGAGCACCCAACTTTAGAGACAGTTATCCAAGTTTTTGTCCCCACAGTTTCAGGGTCCCAGATGCAAGCCTTTGGGACTTGGGTTTTCAGATGTTTAGAAAGCTTGTGAAGTGATGGTGATGATGCGGGTTGATGGGTGGGCAGACCGCCCTTCATGCCTCCCTGCTCCTTTTAGGATGGGATGCTGTCCAAACGAAACACAACCACAGTGCAAATTGCCAAAGTGGCATCGTGTTTTATACCAGGGTACCTGAAACCTTAATTTGGGAGCAAGACAAACCAGGGACAAAATTCTCTCTTCTCCCTTGGTTTGCAAGCAGCACATGGAAACAGAAACTTTGTCAAGAGTCAAGTTTTTAAAAAGCGATGATAACTTCAAATTGGAAACTTTCCCTCCCTTTCATGTGTGATTTTTAAAAAATGCTTTAGTCAAGGTGTTATCCTACTCTGCATTTGTCTTGTTCTGAGCAGCACAGCCATTGTGCTAATTCTCTTTGATTTGTTTTTTTCCTAGTTAAGTCCCCCAGCTTTTATTTGCTCTGAAGGGGAGGGGAAAGATAGTTTCCGTTTAGGAAGCTCCTCCCTTTTCGATTGGCACAGACCTTGTTCCTTCCTTCTTTCTAGGTACTGTAACCTCTCAGGGCAGGCTGCCTTCATATCCTCTCCTCTTCTTCCATTTATTTTTAGAGGGCATGGCATAAGACCCAGCTCGCCCTAAACAGATCGCCCTGGTTGGGAAGAGGATCAGTGGATCCCCTTCCTGTGCCTCGTCTTCTCGCTGGTTTTGGGATCTTGCTATGGGAGACGTGCTGCCTTCTGCCGTCTTGGAGCTCTGTGTCTTGGTTGGAGTCCCCAGAGAAAAGGCAAAAGAAGTCTACCAGGTAAGCTGGGTGGGAGGGATGATCCTGTACACTGTCTTCTCTTGGCAGGATGTTAACCGCAAAAGGCAAACAGGATGGGGGGGGGAGAAGAGAGAGGAACTGTTGGACCGATATCCCCCATTTTTCATTCATCCCCGGACACATTTCAACCAACTTAACCATCGTTTCTCTGTGACCTGGCCGTGTAATGGTATTTGCCCTTAATGTGCTGAGATAGTGGTGTTTTCCCCCTGGGGCGGAAAAGGAAGGCAGGTTTTCTTGTACATACATAACAAATTGCTTTAGGATGGTCTTTTGTCTCTCACTAATTTCCTAGTTGCCCCCTCGGTTTTATAGAGCTCAGCCTGAAACCGCTTTCAGGGTTTATTGCCTTGTGTTGGGTGAGTGAACTGTTCTTACAGAAAGAACAAACTTCTTCCTTGACTTAAGAAGTTGTGAAATAGAGAGGTGCCACTTTCCGTTGAGTGGGCACATCACCAACTTGTAGTTTCTTAATCATCAAACTGGTGCAAAGTATATTTTTCCTTTTGCCTGGTAGACTGTTTTAATGTGGGCACCTCAAGGAGAATTTGTCAGCAACTTTCTTCTGTTGCTTCGTTTTTCTACAATTCCTGTGTAAATCTTTCCTTTCAACGTTTGGAGTTGAGGGAGCTTCTGCAGGAGAATGATTGGGAAATAGCTACAAAATAAGTATGACATTAATCTTGTTTGACTGAACTGTATTTTAAGTCTCATGACTATTGCACTTATATGCAACATTATTAAACTCCAACACCAACAGGACTTAAAGTTACGGTAATAAAGCACATCACTGTGGCAGTTTTGTATTATAAATGACATATAATAGTAGAGGACAGAAACTGAGATTCCTTTGAGTTAGTCTTATTAAATTAAACTGGATACGGCTTAATGTGCATTGCTGATATTTTGTTTTGCATGGTGCTTTTGATCCATCCTTTTGATGGTTCTAGTTATATTTTGCTTTTTAAAATGTTATGTATGGAAATTTCTCTATTGTTTTGTCCTGAAAGGAGTTGTGCATTCACATTCTGTAATAGAAAAGCTAATGAATCGTGAGTTGTTACTACAGTATCTGGAATTGTATTACAGTATCTGGATAGCATTGTACTATCTTTGAATTTGTTGTAAGCTGCCTTGGGTCCCTTTGGGGAGAAAGGCGGCATAAAAATAAAGTTATTGCTATTATTATTAATTTGAGTCATGGCAACTGGACTTCTTTTCTTGAGACATTGAAACGTTTCGCTGCTCATCCAAACAACTTTGCCAGGATGAGCAGTCAAACATTTCAGTCTCTCACGAAAAGAAGTCCAGTTGCCATGACTCAACTTCCAGATAAACCCACCTGGATGTCTGAGAATCTTCACAGTGAGTTGTTCGTAGTCGTGTCACCCTTTACATGTTTACACAGTGTTCAGCTATGAATGAGTCCCAATATAATGTGATATTCATAGAGAAACATGTAGATTGTAGCTGTAGCTCTAGCAGGCATAAGAAGATAAGAGCCATGCTGGATCAGGCCAAAGGCCTATCTAGTCCAGCTTCCTGTATCTCACAGTGGCCCCGCCAGATGTGTTTGGGAGCGCATGAGACTAGATATCTGTCTCCTGATACCACTCCCCTGCATCTGGCCCTTGAAGCACCCCACTTTTAAGCCTGGAGATTACACATCTCCATGATGGTTTGTAACCTGAGGTGGACTTTTCCTCCAGGAATCGGTCCAATCCCCTTTGGAAGGCGTCCAGGCCAGAGGCCATCACCACCTCCTGTGGCAGGGAGTTCCACAGACTAACACCACGCTGGGTAATTTTTTTTCTTTTGTTTGTTCTCACTCTCCCAAACCTCAGTTTGAGTGTATGTCCCCTAGTTCTGGTATTCTGTGAGAGGGAGAAGAGTGTCCCTCTGTCCACTTTACTCATGCCCTGCATTAATTTGTACATCTCAATCATATCCCGCCCCCCGGCACCTTTTTTCCAGACTAAAGAGCCCCAAATGTTTTAGCCTTTCCTCCTAAGGGGGGTTCCCCAGCCCAGTAATCATTTTAGTCACTCTCTTCTGCACCTTTTCCAGTTCCACTACGTCTTTTTTGAGATGCAGTGACCAGAATTGTACAATTATTCTATGACTCATGCTTTGAAACATAGAATAATTGAGTTGGAAAGGATCTAGAAGCTGTCATTTTGGAATAGGTTGAAATGTATTTATTTATTTAAAATATTTTTACCCCACCTTTCTCCGTAAAAGGACCCATGGCAGGTTATGTGGAATAACATGGTGGAGTGGCCTTTCTCCAGCCTGATGTACTGTAGAAATTTTACACTGTAGCACCTGTGAACCCTAGGGGACCAAAGCAAATCTTAAGGATTATGGAATTGAAGTACAGTAGGACCCCGGTATCCGCTGGGGATTGGTTCCAGGCCTTCCTGTGGATAATGAAATCCGTGGATAAAAGAGAATGCCTGCCGACCCACTTCCATACTGCTGTTTCCTGACAGTAGCTTGCTTTATGGCCACTGTTTGTGACAGTAGCTTGGTTTACAGATGCTATTTGTGATAATAGCTTGCTTTGTGGCTGCTGAATTATTTATTTATTTTCCTCTGCCAACCGTGGATAATTGAATCAATGGATATGGGGGTCCTACTGTACTGTATAATGCCATCATTTTTAGGGACACGTTTTAACCCACTTCAGACATGGGTTCTTGGTTTTCAATGGAATTTGTTTAAAGGCCATAATGTTTCAAACAGATGGGCTCATTTCATTTTCCATTTTCTTCTTTAGTGATAGAGAACCATTATTTACTTTTTAATATACTTTATGTTTCTGTTTCAAAGGCACATACCGTAAGTCTGTAACCTTGCAGAGGGTTACAGATCTAATGCCGGTATTTTGAGTTGAACTTATCAAGTAGGAAGTCGTGGGTAAAACCTCTGCCCTGACCCTGAAAATCCATAATAAGCAGAGTAGACATATGGTACTTAATGCATAATCCCTGTAACCATGCATAAGGCACCTGTCTACATTTCTAAACAGATACATGTTAATAAGTATTTAGATTTTTACCTAACGGCTAGAATCCAATTGAAAAATTGCACCAGTGTAACTCCAATTTTGGTTGGAAATTTCAGCGTTTAAGTTGGAATAGGCAAACATAGATGGTCAATTTCTGTCATTGCTACTCATTTGCACCATTGGATTGAGGGTTGCAGGGATAAGAAATAGGACAATAGATAGCACTGGTAAATCCCTGGCGTTGTAAAATGTGAGGAAAGATATTTCTTGTGCATATTTGTGTGAGCTCTTATTAAGAGGTAGAGTGGATTATTGGTCTTCAATTTTTTTTGTTCAGAACAATGTTCACAGCATATGTTTTGGCATTAAACATTGTATTGTAGAGTAATTCTCCACCCCCACACCAAGTCATGTTAGGGCATAAAAACTAATCAAGTATTGGCCAAATACCACTCATTTTTCTCACCCTAATTGCTCTGTGTGCTTACCTCCACTTTCCATTTCCTTGGTTACTTGGACACCTGCATAACTATAGTCTTTTCCATATTTGTGGCACTAATCTTCCTCAGGTAGTAGTACAAACGTCCTTTTATATGTGCATACTTCTGGCTGTGTTTTGAGCAAAATTGAAGAAGAAAGCCTCTCTTAAAAAAACTGTATTTTAACAAGCTGAATGATTTTGGAAATAAACTGTCTGAAGGTGTGATTTACTTCAATGAGGTTTTTTTAAGGCAAACTAATCTGATGTGTAATAGGCTACACAGGAACAGTAGTAGATGAATGAACAGGTTGCAGGAGCATGTTAAATGCAGATTAATGCTGAATGAGCAAGCTATCAGTTTTCATTATGTGAAGGCATCAGACCAGGACAGTAGATAGATCATAGACAGATTGGGTTTTCTCCTATTAAAGGGAAATTAGTGTTAAATTATTGCATGTTAAAAGATTTCTACATTGATGCAAGCAAGAGTTTCTGTGACTGCCAGCACATGAGACATGAAGTACTACTAGGCTATTCAGAATTTAAGCTAGTCACATGTTGGAGATACAGATATATGACTATAGAAAGTAGGTATGGTAATAATTACTCAGATGTATACTCTTCGACAGTAAAATTCTTGTACCTCTGTTTGCTGTATCATTTCCCCCACAAATAAGTTGTGAGTTATGGTTATGATGATGAAGTAAAAGCACTCTGACCAGGTCAACAGTTGTGTAACATGCAGAGCTTCCTTTTACTTGTAAAAACTGGTAGAACAATCACAATGTGAAATAAAATCAAAAGAGAAGTTCTTCATGCAGTGACAGTGCAGGCCAGTTTCCTTCCTATCATAAGAAAAAGGCATTATTTTCCTTATTTCAGTATTGTCAGAGTTTTGTTTTAACTGGCCTATCTAGATCCAGTTGTAAACTACCGTATATACTCGAGTATAAGTCAACCTGAGTGTAAGTCGAGGCCCCTAATTTAACCCCCCAAAACTGGAGAAACATATTGACTCTAGTATAAGTCTAGGGTGGGAAATGCAGCAGGGCCTGGCAGCTCCTCCTTTGTGAGCTGGGGGAGTAGTGTGTGATGTTTTAAATGACTTTTAGCCACTGATGCAAGTGCTTGGTTCAGTGGCTAAGTCATTTTAAACATTGCGCACCGCTCCCCTGTGATGCAGAGGGGGTTCATGAGAAGCGGCACACAATGTTTAAAATGACTTTTAGCCACTGACTCAAGCACTTGCCTCAGTCGCTAAAAATATTGACCCGCATATAAGTCGAGGCCCCCTTTTTTCAGCCCAAAATTAGGGCTGAAAAACTAGGCCTATATTTGAGTATATACAGTATGTACCAAATACTTGGTCATAAATCCAAGGATTGAAAACGTGAATCGGTTGAAAAGGAACTACAGTAACTGAGTGCCTTCAGTATACCAGTGATAATACCCTCTCATCTCCATGATGCATTGTTGTTTTGAAGGATGTGCAGGCGTATTTTTGCAAATACTGTGGAATAAATACCATATTTTCCCCCCTATAAGATGCACTTCACCCCTTAAAAGCAAGTAGAAATGTCATAGAGCAGTGTTGGCGAATCTATGGCACAGGTGTCAAAGGTGGCACTCAGAGCCCTTTCCACAGTTACCTGCATTCAGGTTAAATTGCTGTATTGGCATTATGTGAAAAATTAAGAGGTTTTGAATCGCAGTTTGGGCAGTCAGTCTCTAAAAAGGTTTAGTATTACTGTTATAGAGTGAATACAGTAGCCCCTGC
>JAHTLZ010003225.1:0-10763 GCA_023846285.1 Phrynocephalus versicolor | reverse complement strand
TATTATTATTATTATTATTATTATTATTATTATTATTATTATTATAGTCACCAGATAATACTGGAGAAGAATGATCAATTTTTATGAAGACAGTAAATCTGAACTCTTAAGTGATTTTTTTCATGCATATTTAGTACTAATTTTATTTATCATTTTAATATTGTTCTTGTTTAATTCCTTTTTAATATGCTTGTACTTACTGTTTTAGCTTCTGAATAGTGTCTTATGTCTTTTAATTGTAGCAAACTGACTTCAGTCCTCTTGAGAAAAAACATGGTGTCAAAATGATTTAATGAACGAATGGATGGATGGGATAATGCACCATAGGCATACATACAGTACTAATCAGAGTAAAATAATAGGCAGAAGTGTGGAGCTCTTTTACATGTTTCATCTTCAGAATGGTGGTTATCTCTGACACTCCTAATGAAGCTCAGTATGATGTGTACAAACAGTTGGTTAAAGGATAAAGCAGCAAAGTAGGAGGCTGGTGACTTGTCATTTGACATCTAAAAGCAGAACTCAGAAATGCTAAATGGACCCACTATACTTGGTTCATGATCATACATGTTTCCTACAGTTGCCACTGCCAGAGCAAACTATGAAAAATAAGGGCACTTTGGGCTTGTACTCTCTGAAATAGGAGACATCCATTATTTTCTGTGAAAGTGTGAAGGGCAGAAATAGGGACATCCATTATATTCCAGTGAACAGGGGGCTTCTGGAAAGGGGAATGACCCCCTAAAATAAGGAACTTTCCTTCTAATAAATGACAACTAGAAGTCCTATGAAGATGTCCTTATTTGTTATGATACACCTGCACATAGTAAATAAATAGTATATAGTGGCTGCAGTTCAAAATCTACAGGGAAAACCACAGCACTGTACTGAGAGAATTGAGATGAAGTCCTATGTTGTGTGTAACTCATGAAGGCTGCTCTGTATGTTTCTATGCACAGAACACAGAGGAATACATGATGTTTCTTCCATTTTCCACACATTCTCTCAGGCAATGTAAGATATTTTCACAATATCAGGCATAGGTTGCATTCTGCTGTGACTAAGAGTATTTTTGGATAGACAAATTGGGTTCAGTTCTCAGTATCATGTGTAATGTTTATGGTGCAAAGGACTGGCATATTTTTGGCTCTGTATAAATCACATCATAAGAATATATGCAGTACTTCTACATGTGTAATCTTATGTAGCATTGGATGAAATTGGTTTGCATGGACTTCTCCTGTGGGATGTCCTTATTCTAGTGATGGTGAACTTTTTAGAGACAGAGTGCCCAAACTGCAATTCAGAACCCACTAATTTTTCACAAAGTGCCAATACAACAATTAAACCTGATACAGATGGGTATGAAGGGGCATTTTCAGGTGCCCACAGAAAGGGCTCCAAGTGCCACCTTTGGCACCCATGCCATAGGTTTGCCAACACTGCCCTATTCCATATTGCCTGCGCCGGATGTAGACCAATGCATGTTGGATTCTGGAATCCACACATATCTAGGTGGCTGAGGGTATAATGCAAAATGTGTACATTTGAAGACTTGTATAGAAAATTCACATGATTTGGTGTACATAAAATAACAACATAAAGCAGTTTAACCAGTGGGGAATGCCTAGATTCAATACTTTAAAAAAAAGTGGGCAGTGCACAGCAGTTAATAATAATGCACAAAAGTATGCATAGTTAAATCTGTAAAAAAAAAACCCTGAACAAATCAGGTACAAACCTAAAGAAGAGGTGTGAAAAAGTAGGAAATCTATGGATATAGACTCGATCAATGTTCTATGCTAGACAAGGCAGATATAACTCATAGAGATGGGCACAAAACAAAAAAAAATGGTGTTTCGGTTTTTTGTTTGTCATTGAGAGGTCTGTTTCAGTTCGTTTCCGTTTGTCATGAATTTTGGGGGGGAAATCGTTTCTGTTTTTTGTTTTGTCATTTGTCGTTTCTACCCGCTTTTTGCACAATTTTTAAAGCATTTTCGTGTGGAGGCATCCCCAACGCCGCAGACCAGAGGGAAAACACACAAAAAAATGGATGCTGGCAGAGACACAGTATAGACTAGGTACGCAGGGAGGCTGCAAAGGCAGCAGCAGGCATTGCCCAGGGTGCAAGGCAGCCACAGAGTGACTGCACTACAGGGCAAGGGAGGGTACTCACCGAGAGGTACGCAGCACGAACACACACAGGGAGGCTGCAGGACTGAAGCTAGAGTCACAGAGACAGCAATCCCACCCTAACACCCACCAGAGACTGCAAGGAGGACGGGGGGTGCCAGAGCTTTTTATGCCCTCTGTGGCTGCCAGACCTGCCCAGTCTGCAACCTGGGCATGCTATTGGTTGAGCATGATCCCATCACATGGCTTGCCTCCATTTTGTGGCTGGTGGTGACATCCATTTTAAAGGGAAAAGAAAAATACATCACAATGGGAGAAGACAAAAACAAACGTTTTAAGGACCCCAACCCCCTGGTAATAAATAATTTCAAATAATTATCATATTATTGCTGCATTTTTACAGATGTGCAGGGTGTTTTAATACCCAAGATATCAATCAATATTAAGCATTTGTGAGCCATTTTGGGTCGATGTCCCCTAACTCCCCTTAAAGGGAAAAAATGCAGTGATCTGAGAAAAGGCATAAATGCACCTTTTAAGGACCCCCCACCCCCCTGGTAGGTATTATCAGACAATATAAATAATGATCACTGCGTTTTTACGGATGTCCAGGGTGTTTTTTAACATTTAAAACAGCTCATTTCATTGCACAACACCATTAACGGAAAGGAAACGTAACAACCACAATTTTCGTGGTTCTGTTTGTTTTTTTGCATTTTATCACAATTTTCGTTTGTCATTTCGTTATGTAACAGAACGACTAACAAATAACAGAAACGAAAAAATGTTCATTCCGTGCCCATCTCTAATAACTCGTATCAGAATAGTTGTAGTTTTGGGAGACATTACCATGTTAGTCTGTGCAAGTATTCCAGGCGAAATCCAAAGAAACAAACAAACAAACAAAAACCTTGATCCACAAAAGCTTACATTAAAATAAATAGCCTTTAATTTGGCACATGGTTTTATGTTTCATTTCATTTTGTTTTCTTTTGTATTTTTCCTGAAATTATATAATACAACTTTAATAAACACCCTAAGGGGTACTGAATATTGGAAAGTAGATTTATAAACAATCTGTGATTCAATTTTATTTGTGACAAACATCCCCCACCCCCCAATAAAAAAGAAAGGGAAAAAAAGGAAAAATTACCTTCAAAAAGAAGACCAACACGGAGAATACCTAATCATTTTTATTCTCTTTTTAATAAAAAAGGCACAATCTAGTTTTATTTTTCTATTTGAAGTGCATGCACAGAAATAATACATGATTGCTATCCCATTGGAGACTTCTGCCAGCATAATTTAAAATGCTGTAACTTCTGGTACTTTTCACTACTTATTTACAGGATTGCTGTAGACATTAATTATGTGTTGCAAACAAATGTTGATCCTGCTTTTCTGACCTGCAGAAATTCATTGTTAAAAGTTACACTATTTTTGCTACCTCAGCTATGGGATTTTGCCCAAAGAATCGAAGCAAACATGAGACTGAGAGAAAGACAGAGAGAGAACACAGTAAAACAATCAAGCAAAAAAACTGGCATTGTTTTGATAGAGGATTCAGGCTTTGCAGTAAGAGCAATTACTGTTCAAACTGTTGGTGGGAAAGAGCCACTATGGTAGTAACCAATTTACTAAACCAAGACATATGAGGCAATATGACTATTGTATACTGTTCCCAGTCCCTCAGACCGAAGCATACATCTTCCAAAAAAGGGGGGGGGGGGAGGAGGAGAAACATTTTTCTTAATTTTTGCCTAATAAACAGAAACTTGCTTTCTCATTTAGTACTTGTGATTAACTTTCCTGTTCTCTGGGATGCCATATGCTTACACTTGTATTATGCAAATCTTTTGCCCAATGCACTGCTTTAATCATGTTCATAAACAGGATGCAGTAGTCTTATGATGCCACACAACATCACAATATTAGTTAATGAATATTAATGAACAATGCATCTGAGTCATACTCATGAGTCATAGGCAAATTAAGCTACACCATTTCCTTTCCTCTCTTCAAAGACATTAGCCAGTTCAGTTATTCATTTTGATTATATGTGCTAAAATCCCATATATTCAAATAGTTAATGCTAGCAATTATGCCACACTTACTGCCTACCTAAACCTGATTGCAGGCTACTGCAACACAGTTGCCAGTATCCTGTTACATAGGCATATTGTTCTGAATTAAAGAAGGTGGATTTCGTGGGTGGGAGGGGATGCAAATCACACTTAATAAAACAAAGTTGAATGCACTCAAAAAATTCTTCAATTAACAGAAGTCTGCCATGGCCAGTGATATCACACTCAGGAGGATCTACACACCAGGATATTGGCCAATGAACACTTTTTTGAAATTAAAGGCAGAATATTGCTAAATGCCTTGTTCTTAGGTTACATTGCAGTAGAACAAGACATTTCAAAAGAAGAATTTTAACTCTCTGGACAATTCCTCATTTCTAGGTGGGAGAGAAAAAGCTCTTTTCCTGCTCCAAAGAGCTCTGTAATTTGTGGAAAATGTATCTAGTGTCCTTTTCCTCTAAGAAGTAATATGTATAGCGAATTTGGGAACAATGGCTGGCTTTTCAGAAAAATACAGATATCCAATGCTATATATTCTTAAAGTACTGCTGCTCAGCATTTGTGGCTTTTGTGCAATTTGGTGCAAAATAGGTTGGCAGTTTTGTTGGAAAACATTAGGACCCATTCCACACTGGCACATCATGAAAGAGATAGCAGCCGCCCGCATCCTTGACCCGTTTAAGGACACCCCCTCAGCAAACTTGAGGGTTTCCCCATCTTATACACCACCTTTCCTATCTCAAGGGGGAATCAGTCAATGATGCCATCCCCTACAAATTGTGCACAGTGCATTATACACCCTTTGATGCAGCTTTCTGCATGATTTGGGGATGTGGTGTATGGGCAGAGATGGCGAAATGCAACATTAAGTCTGCATTTTGACTGCTCACTGTACACCCAGGGGATTTTGAGCTGCGAGGTTTTCACTTTGAAGGGGGTTATTACATGTATAGAGCACTCCTATTTGATTTTTAATGCTTTAGCACCTTCCTGGGCTGGACGCTTCATGCCAAGACAGGTGTCAAATCCACAGCACATTACCTGGATGGTTTTATATTTTGTGGGAGGATTGGCTTGGGGCAGTGTGGGTGGGGCCTGTCAACATTTGAGGCCCTGGCCTGTGACCTGGGCCTACCCACGGCTGGGGGGGGGGAAGAGGGCCTTAGCACAGTTCTGACCTATTTGGGCATCAAGTTGGATACGTGGAGGCGGTCATGCAGGCAACTGGTGGACAAGCTGAACAACCTTAGATCCCTAATTTACATCTTAGAGGGGCACACTAGGGTCACTGCAGGTGATTGTGGGCCACCTGAACTTCACCTGTAAGGTTGTAACCCCAGGACATGCTTTTATCAATCAGTTATCCAACGCTATGAGTGGGCTCCACAATCCAACCTGCAGGGCCAGAATCACAGCAGGTATGCAGCAGGACCTGATTATATGGCACCTGTTCCTACAAGACTTTAATGGTGTGTTCTTCTGGTGGTCAGACTTGCAGCTGGGAGTGGATTTTCAGGTCCACACAGATGCAGCAGGAACCCTGGGCTATGGGATTTATTATAGAGGGCAGTGGTATCATGGTACGTGGCCCGCCGAGTGGTGCACCTGTGGCATTACACGGGAACTTACATTCCTCAAGCTGTTTCCTATTGTGGGTGTGCTGCTCCTCTGGGCAAGCCACTGGGCCAACTCCACAATTCAGTTTTGGTGTGACAACCAGGCCACCATCCATATCATTAACAACCAGATGGCCAGGTAGCCAAAAGTGATACCCCTGGTTAGGGCCCTGGTCTGGAATGCACTCGGGAATAACATCCTGATGCATGCCAAGTATGTCCCAAGTGCAGACAACATCCTTGTTGATGTCCTCTCCCATCAACCGATTGAGAGGTTCAGGGACCTGGCCCCGGAAGCATGACAGCACCCCATGGAGCTCCCCTCGGACCTGTGGAAGATTGGAGAGGTAAAGCCGAGTGTGCAATAGGTTTGGCGTTGGCAGCGCAAAACAAGGCATGGCTGTTTGGCAACCATAGGGGAATTGGAGGCTCTCAGGCAAAGGGTAGGTTTGCCACTGACCTGGCTGGTACCAGTGGAGCACCTGCAGCACTTCCTGGTCGCATTGCACTGGAAGAGCTTCACACCAAGCTCCCTCCAGAACAAGTTCTATGTGCTTGCCACCCATGCCAAAACTTTGGGGTGTAGCAACTCCACCCATGTCCATAGGGTCAGGAAAATTATTGAGGGCTGGGCCAGGGGGAAGGGGCTGAGGCAAGACATATGTCCTGCGAGTGGCCCACAGTGTGTGGAGACCTGTATAAGGCATCCCTGCTCAGGATGGCCACACTGGTGGCCTTCTTTGCAACCCTCAGGATCAGTGAACTAGTAGCAGCTGGTAAGGGTGACACTTCCGATAGCACCCTGCTGGTGACAGATGTGATCTTTGAGCAAGTGACCAATCAGGCAATTCAGCATAGGTGGTCCTGGTCCCCTGCTCTGTGGATGGCATCTGCCCTCTGGTGGCCCTCCGGTAGTACCTGCTCCTGTGGGGAGAGGCCAAGGGATATCTTTCAGCACAGGGATGGAAACCCACTAACTAAGTACCAGTTCTGGAAGGTCACCAGCATGGCCCGGACTAAAATAGGGGCTGCACAATCTGATTCTGCACCTATTCATTCCAGAATGGTGTGGCCTCCACAGCGGCTGCCCTAGGGTATGATCCTGCTGCAATCCAGCGTTATCACATGTAGGTGTGCCCTCTCCCCCAGTTCTAGTCCCTGGCCTTCTCTCTGCTGTCTTCACCCAGGACACCTCTGAAGGGCATGGATCCTGATATTGGGTGACAGCTTTGTTTATTGGGCCACAAAGTATGCCAAGCTGTCAGCATGGGGGACACAACTCGGCTTAACTGGGCCAACATCATTTGGCATGGATGCAGGGGCATGCAGTGGTCCAGATTTTTGCCTGCAGCATGGTGTGTGGCTCAGGAGAGCCCCCCGGACATACTAGTCATCCACATCATGGGTAATGACCTGTGGAAGCTGACAAGCAAGGCACCCATCGACTGCATTGTGCAGGACCTGGATGAGAGAAGCAGAGATTTACATCCATACTCTATTGGAAGCTCCATTGAAACTAGCAGGGCTGATTTCTAAATAGAGATGGAGTTGAATAAAAAATGAATCAGTGATATCTAAGGGGATCACTGATTCATTTAAATTTTTCTCCCTTAATATTGTCATATTTTACTCTGCCAGCCTGAGTGTCCATGGTGGGGGCGGCAGAGTGGCAGACAAGGTAGGGGCAGGGAAAGTAGGAAGGGGTCTTGTTTTGTATATCCTCCACAAATCAACAAACCGATTCATAGCTTGTCAGTTGACGGGGGTAAAGTTCATGATTCATCACTGCTGACAAGACACAAATTGTGACATAACCTCAATTTTTGCAGTTTGACCCATCTCTACTTCTGAAGAAAAATGCATCGGAATGATCTCTCTACAGAACAAAACTTATATATCATTGTTTATGTTTTGTTTTCCCAATTCCCAATTCCCTCTGAAATGATGAACATTGCTACAGGAGATGAACAATATTATAGGACCACAAATTTTAAAAAACAGCAGGCTACTGTGCATATGAAATCACAGTCAAAGTTCCTTACAAAAGTACTGGAGATATGAGGTCTAGTCCCAGTGAGGAGATGCTGTCAACTGCTACAATAAGGTGACATTTCAGAAGCCAATACAAGGTGAAATTCCACAAGCCAAGATGAACAATTCAGCAAACTTTTGAAAAAGGGAGGAAAGGAAGAGGACCCGACTTAACGGGTCTGCAGATTGTTGCCAGGGCGGTGCCAGCAGAAACAACAAAATGGAGACCTCCACATGGAGGGGGAAGCCAGAACAACTGCATCACATACAGGAGCCCAGAAAATTAGCAGACCTGGGCAGCAACATGAGATGCAGGTCAATTTAGGCCCCTTGGAGAGCATGACACACTTGCCATGGGCTGGGCTCGCTCGATATAAAAGGGAGAAACAGCCGGTGGCAACCCCCTTTCCAGCAAGAAGACGGAGCAATCCAAGCCCACCCACAATTTATATATAATGGAATACAGTTGCAATTAGAGAGGGGCATTAAACTTTTAGTTCATTTTGTTATTAGTTATTCATTTCATTATGTAATGAAACAAATAACAAAGCCCAGAGTGGATTTATAATGAAACAAAAAAAAAACCCAAAAAACTTGGTTCGGTTAAATTTGTTTCATTAATGGGAGGGCAGTGATGTCTCCCACCTGGTGCTGGTTCAGAAGTCCTTCAGGGATGGCGACCAGGTTGGGGGGGGGGGAGCCGATGGCTGCAAAACAAAAACAAAAACAAAAACAAAAACAAAAACATAAACAAAAACAAACACAAAAACAAACACAAAACGGCCGCACTACAGCTGTAGCGCGGCGGGAACTGGAAGTAAAATAAAAATAAAATCAATTTTTTTTTTAAAAAAAGGATCACCAACCAGGACCCAAGGGTAGCCTGGTCAGCACCCTAAAATAGTAAAAACAATAATAATTTTAAAAAGAAGTGCTGGCCCCATGCCAGTGCCTCAAAAACCCCTACCACAGGGGCCAGGATCCGCTACCACCACTGCCATTCATCTGCCTCCGCCATCGCCAACCCGAACTGAACCAAGGGTGGGCCCAAACCAGACGAACACGAACCATGGGTTTTCTGGTTCGTGCCCACCTCTAGTTGCAACATGTTTAGTTTTGTGTATAATTGTATTGGTTGCATGTCACAACTCTAGAGGTGGTTGGCAGTTTTACAGGAATTGGGACGGATCTGAGCGGAGAAAGTAGCAGACAAGAATCTGCACATACAGAAGAATAGCTGAAGAGGACAAGTCAAAAGGGAGGAACTACAGGCTGAATCAGGAGGGGGAAGCAGAAGCCCCCCAGGAATGATTTATGCCCCTCAGGAACCTATAACTGCAAAATGGACACATGGTCATTGGGTCAGATGCAGCACACCAAGGAGCCCACCTGCCCCTGGATGCTTCCATGTTCCTCACAGTCCCTTAGGAACTCCCACATCCCCCCCCCCCCCCGGGATTTGAACACAGGGTAATTTTCAGGCAAAGCAAATACCCTGCCACCAAACTGTGGTTCCTCGGTGACTGGATTTCAGTTCTCTCCTTGTAGTTTCTTTTTGTGACTGGATTTCAGTTCTCTCCTTGTAGTAACTGAAATTTGGAGGCTGCCTATCCAACAGGCAAAAGATAAAACAGTCATCTGTGCCTGAGGCAATCACTTCTTCAGACTCTTGCGAGGCAACATGGTAATGCATACATAAAGCATTGTTTCTTAGCATTTCTCAACTGCCAAAAAAGTACCCCGGACTATGTGAGATGTCTAGAGAGCACCACTGCTTACACTGTTGATTTGAATCCTCCAGTGACCATCTGCAAATGCTTTTCAGTGTGTTCACACATTTGAAAGCCAACTCCTGTTAGAAGTCAATGCATATTTTAAAGACACCATGATAGTGCATGGTGTATTTCTATTTTAAAAAGAATATCCTACTGGGGCTTCTGAGCAAATTCAGCTGTTACCATAATTCGGAAACTGTGGTAGCTCATATGAAGAGCCAATTTCAATGGCAGTAGAGGTGGCGTCAATTCCAAAGAAGCGGAATTTATGCATCTACAGAAACAAAAAAATAGGACACACCACATTTAGAAATATGTTGTCCTGCTCTCACTCACACTCTCTTGCTCTCCCTCCCTCCTCTGCACCATCACACAACCCTATATCTCTTTATTACTTTTGAGTTAAGTGTCACAATTTGTCTAGCCTGGCAGGAAATTTTGTGAGCACATTAGGAATCCAAATCAAAATGTCAGCTGAGATTTTAGTCCTTGCCAATTCCCAAAGACAGATTAATTAGTGCAAATGGAAGGCTAAGAAGTATGGGATGAAGGACTATTGATTATGTGAATCGCATCAGTTGCTGAGAGATCATATCAGAGAACACAGATCATGGCTCATAAATTACTCCTGTCTGGACTTCACTCTTTTCCTTTCATACAGAAAAGTGTCTGCTTGCCAACTTAGCCATCCTGTTAAGGCCAAAGTATGTTTTCTTTGAAGACTGATATATGATGTCTCCCTTCAAGGTCTTATAAGTATGTGCAATTATAAGCAGAGAGTTTCTGGTTTGTTGTTTTTTTCTTTCCTTCAGTCTTTTGCTTTCCTTGACTATCCTAATTCCAGGTTATGCTCCCATATTCTATCCATTGCTAGCAGATTCCAAGGATGTTTGTTTGTTTGTTACAAAAGAGGGAAAAAACATATTGGAAAAGAAGGGAGATAATGAGAACAAGAAATACACACACACACACATTATATTTTAATTTACATTCAAACTTTTTCTAAAGGGGAAAAAGGCAGTCATGATTTCAAAACTGAAATATGAAATTGTATAGACAGTAGTTAGTATTGAAGCCATTATTATTATTATTATTATTATTATTATTATTATTATTATTATTAT
>JAHTLZ010003224.1:0-16569 GCA_023846285.1 Phrynocephalus versicolor | reverse complement strand
ATAAAATTGGTACAGCGGAAACAATAAATAGTCTCTGTGCATGTCTTGAGTTCCTTGTAAAAAAATTCCTCTGCTAGGCTTGGTGTTTTTTAACTACTGCTGGATCTTCCCCCGCTCCTCTCACCCCGAATAACCCCCCCAGAACGGCAATTAAGACTGCAGCCGAAGAATTTATTGCTGTTGACGTTTCTCCGCTTGAAGCCTCGAAACCCCCTTTTGATGCAAGGAACACGGCCAGCGCGGATATGGGTTCACTGCCAATAATACAAACTGCCCCTTTTTGCCCGCTTAGCCTTGCTGATAGCCAGTGCCTCTGCCCCAGAACGGCAATTAAGACTGCAGCCGAAGAATTTATTGCTGTTGACGTTTCTCCGCCGATGCCTCGAAACCCCCTTTATAACCCGTATAACCCCCCCACCAGAATGGCAGTTAAGGCTTCAGCCAAAGAATTTATTGCTGTTTACGTTTCTCCGCTGAAGCCTCGAAAACCCTTCTTTAATGCTGGCAGCGCTGGTACGCGTTCGCTGCCTAATATTCAAAATGCCCCTTCAGGGACTTTCGCCCACTTAACCTTGCTGACAGCCTGTGCCTCTGGCGATGTGCAGAGTTCTTTGGACAAATAAATTCGCCGGTTGCCGCATTCAAACGATTGCTGCATCTTCCCCCACTCCTCTCTCCCCGTATAACCCCCCCACCAGAATGGCAGTTAAGTGCTTTTGAGATTCTTGAGGGCAAAATAATATTTTAAAACACTACTGTAAATATAGGACTCAAAGGTTATACCAATGTAATGGTTCGGTACAGCTGAGCATTTTTATGTGGACATTTAGAAACCGCTGTATCGAAAAGCTGATATGAGTATGCTTCCCTTTCAGCAGATCAGGAATATTCCATAGTGCTGATTATAAAAGCAGCTATTGATAAAACTTTTCAAACAAACAGTCCGGGTGTTTATCAATTCCTGAATGTTGAAACTTTATTGTGATAACCATTTAATGCAATAATACAAATTATAACAGTAACACCGAACTATGACAACAAATAAACATCCCCAATAATGATCAACAGTAGAAGTGGTACATTCCAAGATTGTTCGTAATGGTCAGTCCTGAGCCATGAACTTTTCACCTTTCTCTGGCCATCAGGCTCCAAACAAAAGAGCCTCGCTATCTGCAGGCAGGTGCTGGCCTTCTTGGAGCCTTCCAATTACAAACTCCACCCATTTTCCCCCAGGAACAATGGCCCACTCTTAGCACTAGCTAGAAAATGTTTCCATTCCTGACCTTCAACCAACGTTGCTGGGTTGAACTGATCAATTTGTAGGTGTTTTGCATGAGCTCTGCAAAATAGCACAGGTAACTGTTCCTGCTAAATAAAAGTATTCATAAACAAATGCATTGTAACATCTATTAGTATTCCTGGCAATAGGACAAATGCATCTTTTTAAAACACAACCCCAGGTACATTATTGCAGTAATTTAAGTTACCAATGTAAAAGGCCAGATAAACATACTGCTAGGCACCTGGCAAGTGAACTCTACGTTGACCCTTAATCCTATTGGTTAAAATTAGTTTCATTTTCAAGAGAAATGTGCAGGATCCCTAGGCCAAACCTTATAAAAACCCCTCAAGTTTTCCCTGCCACCCGTGGAGAGTTAGGAGTTACTTAGAGAGCAGTTGTCCTGTAAAAAAATTATTGTTCTTGTCAGAACATTACAAGGCCTTTGCTGTGGAGATGGAGGGAGGGAGGGGCCGCTACTGGACGGAGGCAGAGGTGTCCAGTCTGCTGGATTTTTTTATTGAGAATGAAATGGGCCCAGTTCTGTTTCATCTCCAACCCAGAGGAAACCAGCAGGCTTTCAGACAGGCTGCAAGAGAGCTGGCAAGGCTAAACTATGCCAGGAATCCCACGCAAATTAGATCTAAATTTAAAACGATAAGACAAAATTTCAATAGGGCATTGTTTTATTTTGGAGAGGATGCTGAAGAGGAACAGCAATCAGCTTTTTGGCATCAACTGTTGGAACTGTGGACTCAAGCTGGAAGGCCCGACCCTCAGCATCTTTTTCCTTTGGGTAAGTCATACAAACTTTCTTTTAAAAACATTACTACTTTTGACTTAAGTATGACATGTTAAAATACCTAAAAGTGTAATATGAGAAGTATTAGGGGCAAATATACTTAGGTTTAAAGGCAAATTTGGATGTAATGATGCTGAAACTCTAGATCAGCATACAGCAAAGCAGGCAAAAATATTAAAATATGGTTTGCTCCCAATAAATAGCTGAAGTGACATTTAAAACCATTTCCTTTAAAACTGGTGCCCTCTAGTAAATATCCTGCATAAAAAAAAGGACACCAATGCTTCAGATAAGATATATAGAAATAAAACTTCTTACAAGGACATCTTAGGCTTGCAGTGAACAATAGCAATATAAACCTATTTCCCACTTATGTCTCAATAGGAGCTGGACCAGGAAGGAGGCATGGCAACAGGGGTGGTGATGTAAGGCCTCCAAGGCGGCCAAACAGAAGGGAACACTTGGAGCAGCAGGCCAATGACTCTGATGAGGACGAGGAACAGGCAATGGCTCATGATTTCCAACCACCAGTGGAGCCAGAGGGTCAAGGCCAAGAAAATCAAGGTGCAGGTCAAGAAGAACAGGGAGTGGAGAATGTTCAAGGCAACGTTCAGGAACAGCAGGTTGAGCATGAAGGTGTGTGACAGTCATTTGTGGGCTGCACTCAGGTGTGTACACACACTAGACCGTTATTTAACAAAAAATAAATATAATTTTCTTATTTTCAGAGTTACAAGAGGATCAACCGCTGGACATTATGCAGCAACCAGTGACCCGCGCAGAACATCAGAACTGGGTTGCTGCTCTTCAAGAGGCAGTAGAGAGAATAGCCGCTCTCGAAGAAATAGTGCTCCCAGGAAACAGAGGAGCAGCTCCAGCCAGGAGAAGGCGCCGAAGGCGATGAAGCCTTTTTTTTGTGGTTTTTGGACAATTTATGGGATGAACACTGGTTCTCCTATGCTCAAATATTCCATTGACTCACGTGTTAAAGGACTAATGTGGTACCCAGCAACGTTCCCTGGGTTTATCCTTTTCTGACTAAATGTTACTGTGTAAGCAGTATTTAAAAGTTTTATTTATAAATAATCTCCTAAGAAAATATTACGGAATAATACTTTGAGTTTTCTGTTGTTCTTGTTTGTGCACTTTGAGCAATTTTAAAACACAATACGGTAATAATTGAAGCAATTAACATGTTGTTCTATTAATATTGTTTAAAAAATGTTTCTGTAGGTATGAGGCAGAAGAATATGAAGCCTCACACGTAATTCCTTTAATCTGGAAACAGAAAACCACTGAAAATGATAGTCTCTAAGAGTATAGTTGAAATGTATATTTGAATCTTTTGAGCAATCTTATTAGCAATGTACATTATTTCTGTTAAAAGCCACTGCCTAAAAAGCACTTTATAGCTTTTCTGTGCTGTTAAAGTATTAGTCTTGTTGTCTTGTAGAAGACCACAGTCCAGTGTTACCTACACAGGAGAACAGCATTCATCGGTGGAACTGGTAGAGGGCAGCTCCTCCTCTTATAAATGTTACTTTATAGTACTCTAAATAAAATTAAAGTGCACATACCTATACTTTGCCTATTGAGTGGATAGAAATAAAAAAGTTTCTTAAAGAATCATCTATGTTTCTTTTTCTTAAGTAGTCTGGGTTAGGTTTTTATGGGTGAGTTGGAGGGGAGAATACCCAGTGATTTAAAATTTCCTTGAAAATCATCCCTTACAGAGGTAGAGTAGTGTTTTACTGCTGTTATTGGTTTTAATGTAACTGAAGTTGCTTTAAATGTGAAGCAGTTCAGCAGTTTTCCCTTTAAAAACCAGGGTCTGGGTATTATGTCCCTACTCCCAACCTTGGGATGTTCATATATGTACTCAAAATGGAATAAGTAACCAACTAGGGTGAAAATATTTTCTTCTTGATACGTCTTCTTTTTGGTGTGGTTAACTTTCTGGAAACAAGGTTGTCAGTACCACTTTCCTGCTTTACAATCAAATACGGTGACACAGGGAACTCAGGTTCTACTGCTCCCTGTTTCTGAGTACTAGTCATTGGTCTTTTTTTGTGGCCCTGCAGCATTTTTTCCCCTCATTTGCTTCCCTGAACTGTTGCTCCATTTTTTGGTTTACCAAAAGAAACAAGGGAAGCTGAAGACCTAGAGGGCAGGAGTGATACTGAGCATTCAGTATCACTCTCCAGCTCGGAGGGAGTTCCTGAGCCTGTGGTCCCCGTTGAATCACCATCAGAATCACTGTTCTCTACATTATCAGTGTTTGGGGAACCATTAGAGAGCAGGATTTCAGTCTGGTTCTTAGTGTGTTGATCATTATGGGATGTTTCTCCTTCCATGTTAACCCTTTTTTTTGTCCCTGTAGTTGTTAAAAATTGGGTTAGTTTAGCAAGAGAATCTGAAGCCACCCTTAGATTGTCAATAACCTGTTTCTGGAACATCATATCCTGGTGGTTCCAAGAATTTAGTGTAGATTCTTTTCTGTAATCCGAATCCTTAACCCAGTCCACAAAACCAGTTAGTGTGTTGTCCAGGCGTGATGCTGCTGTAGATCTCTGCTTCCTTTTCCTTAGTAATGCAAGCCTGGTTGCTGGATCAAGCGTGGCTTCATAGTTTGTTGTTTCCACTGCGTCTGTATTTAATAAGGATAATTTAAAATTAATTTTTAAGCAGTGTATAAAATAATACTTATGTAAAAAGCACTGTGGACGGCTACAAGGATTATCCATTAACAAATTGATTTACTAAAAATAAAAAAAAATTACCTATTTAAAAATAGAGAAGTTAATAATTCCAGCATTTAAATTATTTGACTGTAATAGTAGTATTTACAGAGTAAACCCCACGGCTGCTTGCTCCAGTATTCAAAGTAATTTAGTTTTAATAGCTCAGTGTTTTATTAGTTACCTAATCGTTTAGGTATGCATAATCACTCAGTGATAGTAGTCTGGTTAATAAAGGTAATTATTTCTAGTTAGGTTTAAATTCTCAAAATCAGAAATGAACATACCTTTTTTACCAAGCCGTTCAGGTAATATTGCTTGGGGACTCTGGGAAGAAGAACAGCCAGATGTGGATGGTTCACAACCTTCTGTTGATTGGTATTCTGAAAATAAAATAATTTATTTAAAAGGCATTACTTTACATTGTTTATTTTTAACTTACATTACTATGGTCTGTAAGGATATGATTTACATGATATTCCTACTAATCCGACTAGTAGACGTTTGGAAAACATGGCCTGCCCTGCTAGCATAACTTTTAAAGTCTTCCTCACCCATTGCTGAAGCTTCCGAAGCCACGTAGCTTTGGTTCATGCCTTCACTCTCATCGAAGAGGGACTGTGATCCGGCATTATCGCTAACTCCAGGCATTGCCTCCGTGGTTGCTGCATGTGAGAAGAGGAATATAAGTTGCTATACTTCCCTCGCGTTCCAACACACCATAATGCAAAGTACAGGAAGCAGTCTTTTAGTTTCCGGAGCACATAATTGTTAATGTTCAATGATTGGTTACTTGTGAGGCAAGTCCCGCCCCCCCAATTTTTTTGCCCGAAACAAGGAAATTTTAGAACCGGTACACTTCAAAATGGATGCTTAATCTTACAACAAAGCAAACTGCTTTTATAATAAAGAGAAACATGTGTATTTTAATTTATGCTTGTATCTCGATCGTCTTTCGATGCATCGAATATCTCCGGGAAGCGGAGATACAATATATCCGAATAGTAAATTACAATTCGGATACTTTTAATTACATATGTAATCTCCTTAATAATAAAGAAATAACGATACATCGATGCATTGTTTCAATGTTTGTTAATCAAAAACCGAAATCAATATATGAGAGGGAAATTAAACGCATCCGACTTGTAAAGCTGAAAGATTTACAAGTCATCCCGTTCCCTCGTTGCTTCGGTGTATCGAAGGACACAACGTGTGCTAAAAACAAGTGTCTGTACTTATGTATATTAATAGAGTTACTTTTAATAACATAATATTTCTCTGTTAAATACAGGCAACGTGACGTATTTTACGATATATATTAAATGGTACATAGTCAATGCTTACCAGTGCTCCCGCTGGACTCGCTCTCGGTTGTCCGCAATGGGTGAATTGAGGTGTCTGTTCGAAAAATATTTGCCATTTCTTCGTACCAAATAAATTTTGCACGCCCAGCTCCAGAAGTACTGTTTTGAATTACAGCCTGTTTGTACAGTTTTCGAAGCGATTTGCATTTAGTTCTACATTCCGTTCCTGATCTAAAAAATCCAATTTTTCGTAATTCTTTTGAAATCACCTCATAGATTTCAATATTCCTTTTGAGGGAAGACAAGGCATATTTTATCTCCGCCTCACCCCAAACCTTAATTAAGGCTGAAGTCTCCTCGTTTCCCCAAATAACCCCTCTCTTAATTTTGGATTGAACAGAACTGGCCGTGCAATTCTCTGAATTGTCCTCAGAATCCATCCCTATAGCTGCCTTGTAAAATTTTTTCCCTAGGAAAAGCCTTCTGTTTTAAAGGACACCAGCAACTAAACTCAGTTGCCTGAATGCTAACTTCCTTCCCTTGCACCTTTTGGCTCCCTTTATTAGCATTTCAACAGAAAGGTGATCTCAATTTGGGAAGGGGGATGGGTGATTGATTACAAAGGGGCCCCCTGTTCTGTGTCTCAGCTGGCTAGGATGTGGAGCAGAAATGTTTCATTAACTTTCGTTTTGACTATGCAAAGTACTGTTGACTTAATCGAAGCAAGTTTGTTACTTGCTGGTTTATTTGCCATAGCACAGCAAGTAAATTTTCACATATTTTCCGTCTTGTTATCATGGTGGTCAGGGAATGAGTACCGAACTAATGTATTAATGCAATGTATGCTGTTGACACTGTGTTCAGTTAACCCAAAGCAATTAATAGTATTGTGCAGTAAGTGTAAAGAATAATACACTTTAAAAACAAGAAATTCATTGTAAAGCATTATAAAATGATTTATTCCTCAGAAGCTAACAGCAATGGATAAAAAATATGCGATTAGTTTCCTTATGTGGCTAAAGACAACACAAACAGTTTATTTTTGGCTTTCCTCCAGAGCCATTAGGCCATAAAGTGCTTGCTGAGGGAACTGTAATTTGAAACTTCCTTCTTAAGTTCACTCTGGCAGCAGTACTCTGCATATGAAGAGGGAGGTGTTATAAGAAAACAACATCGGAATGTTGTTTTCTTATAAGGGGGGCCTCTCTGAAAGGCATGTTTTCTAAAGTGACATACAACAGGGCAGATGAACCCTTAGCCAAGGCATTATTTGTTTTTCGATGGTATGCGTTCAGAAGCTGCTGTAAATTTAGTCCAGTGCCTTGGTTTTTTTGCAAGGTTTATTACTGATTATTGTATGATCTTGAAGCAAATACCCCTGTCAGGCATTCTTTTGCATAGCCGGTGTAGTAGTTTGAAAAACCTACTGGTGTTTTGCACTTAAGTTAAAGGAAAAAAATGCAAATCAAATAGAAACATTTATTAACGGAAGGAATTTTACAGGAGTAACCCATACTGTAAAGCCTCACAATTCTACTGCTAATGAAAGTGTAACATAAAATAGTGAGGTAGAGTAGATTAACTTATTATTTTGCGCCCATGTCACTTCACATGGGTAAACAGGTACTCCGCAATAGCATTACGAACGGCCTCAGCCTCTGCACGTGCAGTTCCAGATCTCTGGTAGTCATTTGTTTCACACTCATCCTGTGGTTCAGGTGGGGGTATGGAATGTTGTTCATCATCAAGTATGTCATGGTTTTCACGTTCACATATATTGTGTAGAATCACAGCAGAGGCAATAATTGAATTCACGTTCTCTATGTGAGCCTCAATCCTAACAGACAGACGTCTGAATCTGGCCTTCAACCGCCCAAATGCTCTCTCCACGACGCATCTTGAGCGATTAAATACCTTATTGAAGTGGCGCTCCCTGTCATTTCTAGTAACAGCAAAGGGCTTCATTAGCCACTTACACAATGGATAGGCACCATCCCCTAATATAATGGGAGGTATTGACACCCCTGCATAGTGGAACATAGGACTGCCAGGTATTAGGGTGCCTTCCTCCATCCGACTAAAAAGCATAGATGATCTGAACACATGGGCATCATGATTAACACCTGAATGACCAGTCAACATAGAGAAAAAAATTCCCTCTCCGTCGCAAGCAGCCTGAAGCAATACAGAATGAAATGATTTCCTGTTAAAGTAAGCAGGGCCCTGCAATTTCGGGGGGCTTATCGGAATGTGCGTTCCGTCGATACAACCTATAGCATGTGGGAACCCGAAGATTTTCATAGATGATGTCATCTGTAGAAACAGAGAAAAAAAAACATAAAGAAACATTAATTTCCTAAACCGTACAGGCACAGGTTCAGAACAAAAGTAAAGACTGGGATGACCGAAAGCAGGTTACCTTATTGAAGTCAGGCAGGCGGACCTCTTCCTTAAGAAGAACGTGTTCCATTGCAAGGCAAACCTCGATTGCAATGCTTGCAACAGTTGAGCTTCCTTTCTGGAATACTAGAGCGATGGTTCTGTAGCAAGAACGGCTTGCCAAGAAATACACGCCGATTGCCACTCTCTCTTCCACTGGGACAGCTGAGCGCATAACTGTGTCCCTGCGCATCAGAAACGGACGCAGCTTATCGGCCACCCAAAAAAGTGTTCTTCTAGTCATACGGAAGTTTTGTAACCACTGGCGATCGTCCCAAAGCTGAAGCACCGTGTCGTGAAACCACTGAGAACGTCCTGGGTAACACCAGAAAAGCTTCTCTCGAGGCGAGCTTTTCATCCAAGCCGAAGTAACCCATATCAAAGCGTTGCATGCCCTCAACGCCTCGCCAAAAAGCACTCGGCGTCGGAAAACGCGTCTTCCCTTTCTCAGAAATAACAAAGCTACAGTGCTCAACAAAGAATTGACATTGTGCAACACAGCAATAATGTATGGAGTATACCTATGGAGTTTCTGCAGGCGGGCTGAAGAACGCGATGGAGGCATGGTACCGGGAGAATGGCAGAAAGAAGGCGGAAGAGGCTTGGTGTATACTCTAGGGAGTAAGGAGGGGGTTACTCCAGTGTCCTGGAGGACCTTTGAAAGAAGAAGTAAAATCGTTGTGCGATAGCCCACCTAGTGACCATGATGGGGAACAGCAGTTTTAGGAGCCCCCCAATGGAAATTATAATATAAGTAATAATTACGAAGCAAAGAGTCACACATTTACAGCGCTTCGCCGTAACTGACAGCCAAGCATCGATGCATCGATACACCGTTTCCTTTATTTTTTAAAAATGCGGAGATCGCGGGAAACGGGCAAAGAACATTAGTGTTTGGATGCGAATGGAGCTCGTGAGGTCATTCTAGATTCGAACGGAAAAGCTGCCCGCGTGAGTACATAGGAAAGGGGGTGGGGGCGAAGGGAGACCACGTGATCGCCTTCGAATTCAGATCGAAGGCAATGACGCTCCGAAGCGAGGAGCCTCGTGAAGTAACGGCCATTGCATTCAAGCCAAAATGCATTGGAATCGCAATGTCTTATGTCGTTTTGAGAGGCCACCTTCTGTTCTCTTTGCATGTCAGCCACTAAGTGAGACAGAGAGAAAGACTATAGTCAATCATTGTTGAGGAATAAAAATGGTGTTGGTCCAAATTATTGGACTTATCCTCACACATTTTTATTTTTTATTTTTATTTTTTGCCAAGAGAAGATGCTCTTCTTCAAGGACTCTGAAAAAAAAAACCTAACAAAGACACAGGATAAAGGATACTGGAATGGGTTTTGAACATTCTAGAGAAGTAGGGAAAAGTTGGATTGGATGTCAGAAAGAGATTCAGCATCTCAGGGTTGAATCAGAAGAGAAAAAGCCTTGCACTCCGATGTCTGGTATTTCTTGTTGGGTTAATGAATCCCTCATATTTGCTTCCAGAGGCAGCTCCATCCAACCATGGCATACTGTGGACAAAGCATTGCTGTCCCCAGTTTTGGGTTTGGATCAGACAGCCATGGATTTGGCAATGGGGGCTCTGCTCTCGGTTCCCTCATTTCTGGAGTCACCGTATCCGCTGCTAGTCATCAAATTGTCCAAGGAGTCACACCTGCACCCCTTGCCCAACCCTCAATCAGTGAGTTAGCAATCCAGATTCCCCTGTTATTTTAACCATTCCAGGCCCTGTCCTTTATGCTCCCTACTAAAGCCCCCCCCCCCCAGGTTGGGGGCCACCCTTCCTGTCCTCATCTGGGTTGAGGGCCAGGCCTTGAAGATTTTTATCAGGGCTTGAGCAACAGGAATGGTGGCTCCCTCAGAGATTGTAATAGCATATGTTGTTAGACCAGCTACAAAACCTCTGTGATCCTCAGAAGATCCATGGATGCTCTAAGACGATACAAACCCATTGCTGAGAGATGTCTGTGAAGATTCTCAGTCATCCAGGTGAGTTTATCTGGAAGTTGAGTCATGGCTACTGGACTTCTTTTTTGAGAGACAGAAACGTTTCGCTGTTCATCCAAACAGCTTCATCGGTCTGAATACAGCTGGTGCAAATCCTCCATCTTATAGGCAGCATTGACCTCTTGTCATCCTTGCCTGAATTAGGCTCGTTAGGATGAACAATGGCGTAGATAGGCTGGCCTGAGTTAGGCTTGTTAAGATGATCAATGGCCTAAATAGGCTCGTTAGGGAGACATTAGTATCCACACAAAAGGTCCAGTCCTTGCCATGGTCAGTAGCCAGGAAAACCAAAGGGAGAGAAGCCAGAGTAATCACCAATCCAAGGTCAGTAGCTAGAAAGTACACTAAAGCAAATACAAACACCAAGTTAAAGGAGGAATGGAGTCCTTGTTGAAAGCAGTCTGTAGTCAAGGTATGGAGCAGAAACAAGAGTCAAGGCCAGGTATCCCTCTAGCTCAGGTTGCCAGCGTTATCTCAAAACAGGGGATACCTCCTCTCTCCAAAGAGACCATTCTGCTAAAACTCTGGGCTGCTAGATCAGATGTTCCTAAGAGCTTTATCGATTCTACCCCTGTTTTTCCTTGCTACATGTCTCCTAGACAGACCTTCTAGGGCAGTGGTAGCAAACCTTCAGCATTCCAGATGTTTTGGACCACAGCTCCCAGAATTCCAAGCCTGTATTGCCAATGACAAAGGACTGTGGGAGTTGTGGTCCAAAACATGTTCTAGGGGGAGGAGAGGTCTCTGGAAACGCATCAGTTTAGGCTGACATAATGAGTTTGAAGGCTCCTCTGCTGGTTCTTCCACAGTTAACCCTTCAGGGTCAGGGTCTCATGCAGGCAGGGTGCTGGCATGTAAACACAATGAAACCCCACATTGCAGTATCAGTGTGAACAAATGTTCTGGTGCAGGAACACAAGAGATGGATGTTAAATTGAGAATCCAAGGGGGTTTTCTGGGGCCCATGGAACACCAGAAAGACAGATAATCGGATTCAAGATCCAATTCCATGGAAATTTCTGCTAGAAGCAAAAAGAGCCACATTCCCGATGTCCTCTTGTGGATACATCATGATTCACTAGTCAAGAGAATAATGTCAGGAGAAGCTGAAGGGAGTAGGAATAGAAAGAGATCTAATGTGAATATTAAACTTGAAGGGTTTTCTGCTTCATCTCCCAAACAGCCAGAATACTATTTGTAGATTTAGATTTGAAGATACAGAGCTGACAGAGTTGCCCTGTCACTTTGTAAGGAACAAGCAAAAAGCCAAAAGAACTGGAACATCCAAAGGAACCAGTGAGTCAGAAGAGACAAAGTCTCAAGATGTTAAGCAAAAAGGTATATTATAAATTTATATTTATGTTTATATTTTAAACTGTGAATATCTTAGCAACAGTCCCACTGGGCTTGTAAAAAGTAAAAATATCTATCCAACCTAATCACCATATATTTGTAGTGTCTATAAGCCTTTTATCAGAATATACACTACTTATTTTATAACATTTGCTGCATAATAATATATATTCATTGGTTGTCCCTTTGTTTTAATGCAGTTTAACATAGCCCCTGAAGAAGGCTTCCCAAGCCGAAACATGTTGGGCTTTTGTTTCAATAAAGCGCCTTTTATATACACTACTTATTTTATAATATTTGCTGTATAAGAATAATAGATATTCATTGGTTGTCCCTTTCTTTTAATGGGGCAGCCTTGGCCTCTATAATTGACTTGTAGGCATATGCCTTGCCTATTTTCTGTTTTAAACCACATCCAAAATTTGACAACTTCAGTTTTATTTGCTAATGGTATACTGTATTTTTATTCATTTTTGTGTTGCCTCTGTCCCATTTAGAAGGCCTAAGGCGCCTCACAAATTAAAAGCCAAACCAGTGAAAAACAAGGCAAATTATAACTCAAAAATTAAATGTGGAGTTTCTAGAAGCAGGATATAACTCCGTTTTTGTTCTGCTTTGTCCCCCAGTTTAGTCGAAGGGGGAAAAGATGCCCCAAATTATAAAGGAAGGAACAAAAAATAGAGATGGAAATTACAGCCAAGTAAAAATCCGTAGCAAGGCAGATGAACAATCCCATCTCATGCATCTCAAACTCTTAATTTAATTCAAAATACAGCTAAACTACCCTGAATGCAGAATAATTGAATTTTTAGACCGGAACAATCAATGACCAAACACATCCACCTCAGGCTGCATCCATGCGCCCAGGTAGCCAAGCTCTGGGAGAGGTTTGGCTTGGGAGGATGATTGCTTGGCAAATGTGTCTTTTTGTTTTTGTTTTTTAAATCCCCCTCTTGGCTTCATCCGGATCACATGGTGGGAAGCGGAAAACAAAGAGCAAAGCCGGTCGCCTTCCCTGGTGGGCGAGGAGAACGCAAAATTCCCCACCACCACCACCACCACTAAGATAAAATCCAGGCACACCAAAGACGACGATGCAGGAGAGGTCGTGAGAATCGCGCCCGTGCAGGCGAACGCGTGTGTGTGTGGGGGGGGGAGAAACCCCCGGGAGGATTTCGCTTCTTGCACCGATTCCCTATAAGAGCGGCTTTTAAAATGGGTAAGGAAAGAGATGCTGGTGGATCCTCATCGTTTCCTCCTGGAGGAATTTACTTCTGCGTCTGCAGACGGCTCTAGCTAGGCAATTCCAAGACAGTGTGGTGCAATGGTTAAGGGTCCCCCCCGCCCCCCTCCCCCCTGCATGCAGGAAGGGTGGGGACCGGAGGCCAAAAAAAAAAAAAAAAGAGTAAACGTTCTGTTGGAACAGCTGGGGTTTAATCCGTGCAGAGAGCCCCTGAAGGTGCATCCATTTTCACCCTAACATCCACCTTGCGAGCTTGTTTCCAGAAGGTGTTACCCCCAACAGCGAGGGTACACTTAGGAATGCTGTCAATTGGTTCGTTTGCTACCTCTGTATTTTATCTTGCATTTGTTCCTGTGGTCCTGATGGTTTCTCTCACATTTGCTCCTGGTTTTAAAGGCAAGCAACAAGTCACTTTATACCATCCATTTCCTTAGTGCTTGCTATTGCTGTATTTTCAATACTGAAAGATCAGAAAGAGTGGGTTTCTGGGTATTTGTTTTTCTGTTTGCTTCTGTTGCTTTTTGACCTGGTGTAGTCCTCGATCAAATTTGACCGAAGCAACAGAGGAAATTTCTGTTGCTCTGTCTGTGTATGTGTTCAGATCCAGTTGAGTTGCCTCCTTTTTCCTTTGCCTGAATAGGTTTTCTATTATCTTTTGGGGAACACAGCTGCCGGGTGTTAAGGTGGACTAGGCCTTCTCCAATGATCAAGCTCTTTCCAAGATGACTGGAGATATCTTTGTAAAATATACACTGTCCACAATAATGTCGCCATTTGTAGTGGACCGATGTTGATTTTGTCAATGCCGAGCGTTTTCAAATGTTGACCCTGGTCTTTTGGGATTGCACCCAAAGCGCCTATTATTAGTAGTATTGTTCTTGCTTTCTTATTAATGAAAGATGATCTTTGGTGCCATGGCTATGCTTACAATTGCTCTTTTGTTCAAAAAGGTATAAGTTGTTTCGTATCAAGTGGCTCTGAATGGTTTTGGCAATTTTTCCTGCAAGGAGGTTTGATCATTGTTGGCAAGCACGTAATTGGACTAGTTGCTAGGTCTAGTAGGCTCGGATCTTTCATATTTAAATATATTCTTCCTGTTGTTAACCATCAATCTATTTTACCTTTCTGGATGATGATGATGATGATCTTCTGGCAAACATAGCTGCCAGGTGTTAAGCTGGAGTTGTCCTCAAATGATCAAGCATTTAAATATATTCTTCCTGTTGTTAACCATCAATCTATTTCACCTTTCTGGATGATGATGATGATGATCTTCTGGCAAACACAGCTGCCAGGTGTTAAGTTGGAGTTGTCCTCAAATGATCAAGCTCTTTCCAAGAGCCTAGCCCTAGGATGACTAGAGATATCTTCGTAGATGATGATGATGATGATGATGATGATGATGATGATGATGATGATGATTGTTATTATTATTATAGCATTTTTTTCATTGCAAAAAAACCCCTCTAAAACAGCAATAATAATTGTGTGCTGTCAATTCAATTCTGACGTACAGTGACCCTTTTTAAGGTTTTCAAGATGGAGAATATGCAAAAGTGTTCGTCCCTTCTTGTGCAGACTGTCTCTTCTGCCTGTAGGCACAGTGGGGCCAGCAAGCCAGCCCCCACCTACCTAAACCACTGTGCTGTCCAGCCAGCCACAAAACACGGTCTCTGTACACTTATGCGAGTGTCCTATGCTTGGTTGCCTGCCTGCTTTAAGAGCAAGCACTTGTTGCTTGTTTTTAATGTTGTTAACCCCTGCCACATAAAAAATACATTATAGAAAAACAAAGAGAAGGAAATTACAGCTTAAAAGGAAGCATGTTTCCCCTTATTCTGGGATTCTTTAACTTGAAGTTCTAATCAGAGGGTAATCTGCTTAACCATGCAAAAAATACCCCAAAAATCTGTTTCAGAAATTGTAGGAGAGAAAAATGTAATCTAGTTGTGTGAACAACTTTGTATGAAATCCAGCTGTGTTCCTTCATGCCACCATAAAATATCAAAAACTACCTCCTAATTGCCTGTTTATTGCATCTTTCTCCTCATCAGAGAGTCCAGAATTGTCCAAAGAAGAGATGGAAAGATGAGTTTTAGATCTGCAGGCTTTGAAGAATCTTGTCGCTGTCCCTGAAGGCCACTCCGGTGAGTGATGGATACGCAGGGAAATTGGTACTTGTCGGTTTTGAGATGTGTTGTGGATAGAAAAATATATGGAAAGTGGTGGAAATGGGCATATGGTCGGAAACAATTAGGGACCAACCAACAAAGAAAGCAGGCAAAAAGTTGGAAGTGTTCTACAGAGGAATCTGCAAGATGTTATGGAAGAGAACTGGAGGAAAAAGGAGGAGACTAATAGAAATAGATGAAGATGGCAACTATTAAGAGCAACAAGCAGTTGAATAATACAGTATAAAGTGTTCTGCTGCTGACATGGAGATGCAGTAGGACCCCCCCACACACACACACACAGATACTGAAATCCACAGATAATAACAAATAGTAAAGGGGGGGGGGGAACAGGAAAAATATATTAACTTGCATTATCAGAATTGGCCACTAGAGGCCACTACTGTGCTATGTAAAATATTTTCATACTATGGATAGGTGAGTCCATGGATATGGGTGTCCTACTGTATTGTAATATCATGGTGGCTTAGCAGACTAAGGCTCTGAAAACTGTTGGCTGCAAAGTCGGCAGCTCAGCAGTTCGAATCACGGGGGCCATGCAATGGAGTGAGCTCACACTGATAACCCCAGCTCCTGCCGACCTAGCAGTTAAAAAGCATGTAAATGCAAGTAGATAAATAGGTACTGCTGTAAACAGCGGGAAGGTAAAACAGTGTTTCCTTGCAGCCATGGCGGCCACGTGGCCATGGACTTGCACAACACTGGCTCTTCGGCTTGAATACAGAGATGAGCACCGCCCCTAGAGTCGGACACGACTAGCATGCATGTGCGAGGGGAATCTTTACTTTTTTTTTTAACTGTATTTCATTTCCTTCCTTTCATGGAACCTCATTCCCTTTCCAGAAGTACCTTGACTGTTGTGAAGATACACAACCCTTCCCGCTTTGTTAGTACGAACTCAGTGCATTCTCCCCCTATATCTTTAAACATATTCTTATTTGTACTTATTGTTCTTACTTTATTTAGCATTTTCCCCTAACATAATATCGAAGACAGATGGGAATTTCTGTTGTGGTTTTGGACTGCAAATCCCATCATTCTCTATTCTGAGAGTACTACCTGACAGATAAAGGCCTTACCTAAATATGGCTTTCTCAGCAGAGAACTTGGCAGACCGTCCTGTTGAGAGAGAAAGAAAGACCTCAGCTAACAGGAAACCTGGATGAAGTAAGGCCTAGCTCAGCCCCAAAGCCTTCCAGCATA
>JAHTLZ010003223.1:0-10504 GCA_023846285.1 Phrynocephalus versicolor | reverse complement strand
CACTCATTTCACACGCTAGCAAGGTTATGCTCAAAATTCTACAAGGCAGGTTTCAGCAGTATGTGGCCAGAGAACTTCCAGAAGTGCAAGCTGGATTTCGAAGAGGCAGAGGAACTAGAGATCAAATTGCCAACAAGCGATGGATTATGGAGAAAGCCAGAGAGTTCCAGAAAAACATCAACTTCTGCTTCATTGACTACGCCAAAGCCTTTGACTGTGTGGACCACAACAAACTATGGCAAGTCCTTAAAGGAATGAGAGTGCCTGACCACCTTATCTGTCTCCTAAGAAATCTATATGTGGGACAAGCAGCAACTGTCAGAACTGGATATGCAACAACTGTCTGGTTTAAAATTGGGAAAGGACTATGACAAGGCTGTATACTGTCACCTTGCTTATTTAACTTATATGCAGAGTACATAAGAACATAAGAAGAGCCATGCTGGATCAGGCCAAGGGCCCATCTAGTCCAGCTTCCTGTATCTCACAGTGGCCCCACCAGATGCATCTGGGAGCGCATGAGACTAGATATCTGTCTCCTGATACCACTTCCCTGCACATCTGGCCCTTGAAATACCCCAGTTTTAAGCCTGGAGATGACATATCTCCCTCATGGTTTGTAACCTGTGATGGACTTTTCCTCCAGGAATCTGTCCAATCCCCTTTTGAAGGCATCCAGGCCAGATGCCATCACCACATCCTGTGGCAGGGAGTTCCACAGACTAACAACGCGCTGGAAGAAAAAATATTTTCTTTTGTCTGTTCTTACTCTCCCAGCCCTTAATTTGAGTGGTTGTCCCCTAGTTCTGGTATTTTGTGAGAGGGAGAAGAGCTTCCCTCTATCCACTTTACTCATGCCCTGCATTATTTTGTACGTCTCAATCATATCCCACCTCAGGAACCTTTTTTCCAGACTAAAGAAGCCCAAATGTTTCACCCCAAGGGGAGAAGGAGGGGAGGCCAGGAACCAAAGGAAGGGCAAAGAGCCCAGTTTGGAAATAATGAGAAGGGGGGGAGTCAGGAGGAGGGGAAGAGGCAGGCGAGGAACCTTCCTAGTAGCACAGTTAGCACTAAAAAAAAGGGGGGGGGGTAAGAAATAGAAACCATCCAGCAAACTCAAAGGAACCAGTTATGACCCCTTAATGGCTCTTGGGTTCCCCTTGGAACCCACCCCCAACTTCCCCAGTCACTCCCTCCAAGGACATTTTGATGGATGAACTGGGCGAGGAGGGGTGTAAGAAATGGGGGGCGGTGGGAGAATCAATGGACCCCCCCCAAAAAAGCCCTCCTTCCGATCCCTCTCCCAAAGGCCCTCCCTGGTGTCCTGGAGGACGAAGGACACCCCACAAGCCCCCCAGGGATCAGTTTTTGCCCCCTCCTGGCTGCCACCCCCAGGCCGTTCCTGTTGGAGGGTTCCCTTGATGGACCCCCTTCAGGCAGGAACAAACCTCAGCAGAGGCGCTGCTTTTTTTAGCTCGGAAGTAACGGGACCCCCCCTTTCCAGTCCCGTTCCTTTCCTCCTCCTCCTCCTCCTCCCTCCGGGAAAAGTAACACCCGTTCCTTTTCAGACCAACGCCCCAGCTCTCATAGGGGGGGGGGCTGGGGGGGCCAACACGGGGCCCACAGGCTGCAGGCGGGGGGCTTTTCCAACCTCTTCTGTTCCTTCCCTCCCTCCTCCCTCCACTCCATCACCCAGAATCCCCCCCCCCGCAAGCCAGCACTGACCATGGGAGTTGTAGTTCAAAGGGATGACTCTCCCGCCAGAAAACTTGGGAAAACTGATATCTGGATGTAAAAAGCATAAAGGAGGCGAGATTCTCTCACCCCTGCCCGGCCATGCCTGGCGATGGGAGTTGTAGTCCAGAAGAGGCGGCGGCGCGCTTCTCCCTCCCCATCCAGAGGCGGGAAAGAGGAGGAGGAGGAGGAGGAGGAGGAGCAATTTCGCCTCCCCAGCCCTTATTTCCTGCCTCTCTAGGAATCTCGCCCAAACTAGGCTGTTTTTAACCCTCTCGCAGCCACGCTTCTTTTTGGGATTGGGGTTTCTTTGGGGTTTCCACGTGTGTGAATTCCTCCAGGAAAGGAAGCCAAGCCCTGGCGTGTGCTGGAAAGATAATTTGATTTCGGAGTGGATGTGAACATAAGTAATCAATAAAACACTCTCCTGCCTTAAAGGCTTCTTAGGATTTAGACAGTGTGACCCCTTTTTTAAAAAGCTCCCAAAGAGAGGGGAAAAAAGGACCAGGAATTGGAATCATGGCTGGGTCGGAAGGGACCTCGGAGGTCTCAGGTGTTTTTGGCCCAGTTATCCATGTTTGTCTGCCCCCATCATTCCGCTTGGCCCTCTGATTCGGAGTGGAGGTGAACACGTGTAGCATCCTTTCCCCACGATAATTCATATGTAAACCTTGAGCCATTCTGGGAGGCAGTCGTCCAGCTTTGGGGGTGAAATTAAGACCACCCTTAAGAGAAAGAAGAAAATAATCATCTGAGCAGGATAGAAGCCCCCTCCCACTTGGCTGCATCGAGAGGCGGGAAAGAGGAGGAGGAGAAGAAGGAGGACCAATTTCGCCTCCCCAGCCCTTATTTCCTGCCTCTCTAGGAATCTCGCCCAAACTAGGGGAGAGCCAATACACGTGTCCTGGCTGGGGAAATCCTGGTAGTGTTGGCTGGGAAGCCAGAGAAGCCATTTTAGAGACGGGCAGGCTTCTTCTGGTGGTCCCGCGGTGTGGTTGCAATGCTGTGCTTTTTGTGCCTGGGAGGTGGCCTTTTATTTTGTGGGGCTGCCATACAGAGTAGCTTCCTTTCTCCCACCCACCCTTTCTCCAATGCTCCTACTGCTTTGGGGGCATCTCAGGGGTTCCTTTGGCTTTGTCAGGATATGCACTGACGAGACCCCCTCCCACACACACACATACGCACCAAAAAAAAAAAAAAAAGATACTCCATAGCAGTGTTTGCATCTCAGGAAGAGGACAACTGGATCCGGTTTTATTTAGTTCTCAGAAAGGGCCCTTGATCCGCAGGGGCTGAGGAGTGATTGGGGGGGGGGGAGGCTACATGTCAGGTACAGGATCCACCGGGCCTTCCTGCTGACTGAATCTGTAGCTCCCCTAGTCGGGTGGCCTCCCTTCTGCATCAGGTTTGAGAGCTTTGAACTAGAGATGGGCACAAGCCCTAAAAGCAGCGGTTCGTGTCAGTTCGTTTGGTTGGCGGGACGGGTGTTCTGTCCGGCCTCCTCCTCCAGGGGGCGCTGCCCCTGAGTGGCTACCCCCTGCAGGAGGTGGGCTGGGGAGCTGCAGAGCACCTGTTCCACCAGTAAATTGCAACGAACCAACGAACCGCTGAAGCCAAGATTTGTGCCCGTCTCTGTTCTGAGCCCCAGGCCCTTCCTAGGAGTACACAATTGGTTGCTTCCCGGGGCAAAGGTAGTAACTGTGGAGTAACTTACCCCTTCTGAGTTGTTTCTACAAGGAACTGAAAAACAGTGTGTTGGGCTCCCCCGTTCCATGGGAACCACAGAAGTGGTCTGTGACCCGAAATGTGGAGGTTGGTTATACAAATTTTCCCTATATTTCAGATTTGTAGAAATAAAAAACGTATGATCACAAAGGGGCCAGAGATATGGTCCCTTGGAATTGTCAATACCATCACCGACATTTGGTTTATTGTCGTGTTTTTCAAATATGCACCCATGTTAAACTTGTGCAGGCATATCCAGGCAAACTAGAAACTAAAATATTCTGGTTCTCTAGAAGTTGAGAAATTATAATTTCAAGTGAGTTTTCATGGATCCAAATCCTCTGGGATTTGGATGCATAAGTCAGTAGGAACCTCCACAAAAGCTCACCTTGAGATACAGTATACTGCACTGTTGTATGGTGCCAAAAATGTATTCTTTAAAAATTGCCAGGATATTTCCAGTTGCAAATTTAGCAAGCGCTTGTGGGACTCAAAACCTTATTTTTCCCAGCTGATCCCCCGCCTTGACGTATATCAGGCCTACTCTCCACCCCTTTTCACTTACAATGAGATCTAGGTGTTAGAACCACAAATTTCTGACTGGACGTTAACTCCTGCGAAATCTCTCCTTCCTGGGGTGTCGCATTGGCAATGTTAAAATCCCCGATTGACACACACACACACCCTGGGGGTACGTTTGTAGCCCTGCTCCCAGGCCTGTCTTTTTTTGTCTGCTGTAGACTGTAAGCTCCTTGAGGACAGAGCCCTCAACCTGATATGTATGTGTGTGTGTCTGTCTCTGTGTTTTGTGCAGCATCTGGCACAATGCAGATAATAAATTTTTGACTGAATCTGGTGTTCACTGAACAGATCCATCTGAGATACAGTCATGGGGAAGCTCAAAAGCCACTGAACACAGAATATTGACCATCAAAGATGGGGAGGGCATCCTGTTTCTTCTTCTTCTTCTTTCTATCACAGGTTGCCAGCTGATGCGTAGCTGTTTCTGAGTCACTCTTCACACCTGGGTGTGCAGGAAATGGTGGCCGCTGTGACTTTTCATGGCCCGGTGACAGACATGGTTGTCGTGAGGGCCCAGAAAATGTGCAGGTGGAAAAGGGGACCTTTTAAAGTCTTGCTGTGGGCCAGGATTAAGCCATCAAATTCCATGGGCCTTGCTTCTGGGTAGCAGGTACAGTTTGCCCTTCCTGTGTATAATGAAAACTGTGCATAAGAGAGAACACCAAAAACCCCACACACCAAAACTGCTGTTTTGCAACAGTAGCTTGCTTTACTGCTTTTTGTGACAGCACTATAGCCTGCTTTGTGGCTGCTGGTTTTGGTTTATTTTTCCTCTGCCAACCGTGGATAACTGAATCAGTGGTTAATGATCCATGGGTGCAAGGAGAAAGGGACAGGAATGGCTCTAACACGAGTTACAGCTTGCCTAAAGGCGGCTGTGCATTGGTGAGGGAGGTAAATTTGTTTAATCCTTTCTGTATTTAAATGTGTGCCCTGCCATGGTTAGGTAGTTATTTGTGGGTCTTTCCTTCGACTTCAGAGGGAAAGCTGCCCCCTTCCTGTATTTCGAGCTGAAAATAAACGATTATTGGATCTCTGCTTGTCTCCTGGGTGCTCCTTCCTAGGAGAAGGTAGAGATGGGCACGACTTAGCGGTATTTCCGTTTCTGTTTCCGTTACTCGTTTCCGTTACTCTACGGAAACGGAAACGGGAATTACTCCGCCAGACTTCGAGCTCGAACCGACGAACGAACAATTTGGTCTTACTTTTCGTGATTGTTACTTGCATCGCGCGATTGCGCGCGATGCCAAGCGGCACAGAAAAAAAGTTTTTAAAAGTTAAAAAGCCCAGTTCCCGGCCAAAAAGCAGGCGGAAATATGCCTGCCGTGCCTCAGGGCACCTACCAGAGGGGTGGTTTCTGGAGGTCCCCGCTCGGCCTCCCCCCCTCCTCCGTCCTGGGATGCTCTGGTGTGGTGGTGGGACTCGCCCGCCACAAAAAGCCCAGTCTTGCCGCCGGCCGCCAAAGCGCAAGCAAGCGGCACGGGCGGCACAGGAAAAAACTTTTTTAAACTCTCCCCCGGGTCTCCCCCCCAGCCATTCCCGGGCCAAAAAGCAGGCGGAAAATGCCTGTTTGACTAAGGGCACTCACTCAGTAGGGCACCTACCGGAGGGGGGGTTTCTGGTCTGGAGGGGGGGTGTCCCTGCTTCCCCCCCCTCCGTCCTGGGCTGCTCTGGTCTGGTGGGACTCGCCGCAGGCTCGCAAAAAGCCCACTCTCGCCGAGACGCCGACGGCCGCCGCAAACGCAAGCGGCACGGACGGCGCAGGAAAAAACTTTTAAACTCTCCCCCCACCCATTCCCGGGCCAAAAAGCAGGCGGAAAATGCCTGTTTGACTAAGGGCACTCACTAGGGCACCTACCGGAGGGGGGTTTCTGGTCTGGAGGGGGGGTCCCGCCTCCCCCCGTCCTGGGCAACCGGACTTGAGTCGCCTCGTCGCCATGCCATGCGGTGCGGGCGGGGGATCGAAAATGGGGCGGCGAATGCAATATTGTTTTTGAAATCGTGGTCCAAAAACACACAAGCACAACAGAAACACGCGGAAATGTATGAACTGCCAGATTTTTCACAGTAGCAGTGGGTTTTTTCTTGCAACAAAATGTCTCTCCTCTCCTCCTCTGTCCTCCATTTATTTTATTTTATTTTATTTTATTTACACCTGCGCAGCCGCAGTGTGCAATGATGGGCTGGCCCAGTGGCCTGGCCAGCCATGTGGGAGGGGACGACCATGCAAATTTTTGGAGCCATCTCACCAATCGCATGGCCACTTGGCCACTGAGACTTCTGGGATGTGCCAAAAAGCCCCCTAAAACTTGCCCTAGCCCCCTAACCCGCTAACCCTAATCCTTGACTCCTTACCCATACGTCACAGACTGTCTTCTTAGTGGGTCAGAGAGGCACCCAGAGGTGCAACCCAATAGCCCACCATAACCTTACCCGTCATTAGCCTAACCCTAGCCCTAACCCTAATCCACCTTAGCTCATAGCCAGATCTACTTACATTGCACTACACACGCAAGTACGATTCCCTTCTTTGTGGGACATGGCAGGTGCGAGAGCCTTGTGCAGGGAAGGCATGACGCTATCACTCTCACTGGTCTCATAGCCTGCAACTGGTATGCATATCCATATGGTTATGCATGCCATTTTGCAGCAGCAGCAGGTGAGGAGGGGAGACCCCCATGTTGAGGGGTCTCTTGGAGCCTGCTGCTGCTGTCCCTTCCTTTATAGCGGGCCGGCGGAGGCACCCACCCCACAGAGGTGCCTCCAGGAGCCCGCTACCCCCCCCAAAAAAACCAGTATAACGAAAACGAAAAAACGAAAAAACGAACCGACTAATTTTTGCGAAGTTTCGCGAAAAACGGAAACGAGCCGACACGGCCTGCCTCCGACACACGACAACTCGAAAACGTCATTTTCCCGAGTCGTGCCCATCTCTATAGGTGATGCTTTAATCCAGGCCTCCCCTGAAACCCTTCTGACTTCTAAACAATTCATATAAAATATTCCAAATTCTGTTACACATTTACTTGTTTGTTTATATTGAATATTTTTACCCCACCTTTCTCCTTGGAAAGGACCCAAGGTGGCTTACATTAATGAGGGAAAATATAGAATCCGGAACATTTAAGATATATGTTACAAACAGAGAATTAGAAGAGCCATCTTAGATTAGAGCTACAAAGACATGCAAGAAGACAAATCAAAGTCCATTATGAGCGGTGAAAGTAACATGCAGCGCGGAGAGAAACTGCTGGTTCCCTGAGCTCCTTGTGCTCTAACAATGCCAGCCAATGAGTCTGGCCAAACTTCAGGAATAAAAACCTCCAGAACACGGCCAAACGGCACAGAAAATTTGAAACAGCTATAAAATGGAAAACACTGGTGTTCTCAGGAAACGGTCAATGCCATCATGTATGTTAATCCATGTAAAGTCATGTAGTAGGAAGTCCCTCATTCAGGGAAAGTTTGCCTGAAGAGGAAGGTCTTTGCCTCATTCCTGAAAGACAGCAGAGACGGGGCAGTCCTGGCCTCCAGCAGGAGGGAGTTCCGAAGTCTGGGCACAGCAGCCAAGAAGGCCCTTTCATGTGTTTTTCTGAGATGCTCCTGTGAAGGTGGCGGCATGGAGAGAAAGGCTTCTCCTGATGACCTTAGCACCCGAGCGAATTCATACTGTGAGATTCGATATTTGAGACAGATAGAATGTCTTATACTCCTTTGTAGGTCAAGGTCAGCCCCTTGAATTGTGCCCCGTAGGTGACTAGCAGCCAGTGGAACTGCTTTAGTAAGGGGTGTCACGTGATCTCTGTAATTAACCACATTCAGCAATCTGGCTGCTGCGTTCTGGACCCATGGAAGTTCTGGACCCCACATAGAGTGCATTACAGTAGTCCAGCCGGGAGGTCACTAGGGCATGTGTCACCATGGCCAGAGGAGGTTTTTCTGCTCTGCTCCTTACAGCAATACAGAAACAGATCACACTAAAATAAAAGCCATTCAAAGCAATTACAGAGAACAACCCAAAATGTGGAGGGGATGAAACAGGAACAGAGAAAAAAGGGGATTTTCACCAGATCACCTCAGGAAGGAGTTCCAGCAGAGGAGAAAGGAGGACTTCTGCCCTGCCGGGGATTATCAGATGTGTTCTCTCTCCAAACATTTTCCCACACTCCAGTTATCTGGAAGGCTTCCTCCCTGTGAGGAGTATGTCTTATCTAAGAAGGTTTGTGAGGCGACTGAAAATATTTCTACACTCCAGACTGTTCAATAGCTTCTCAAATGTGTGGGTCCTAAGGTGTATAGAAAGACAAGTAGAATGGCAGAAATTCACTCCTCAGTCCTGAAATTCAAACTGCTTCTTTCCTGTGTGGGTTCTGTGATGCTTAGCAAGGTTTCCAGATCGACTGAACCTCTTTCCACACTCCAGACATTCAAATGGCTTCTCGCCTGTGTGGGTCTTGTGATGGAAAGCAAGGCTTGAAGCCTGACTGAATTTCTTTCCACATTCCAGACATTCAAATGGCTTCTCACCTGTGTGGGTCCTGTGATGTTTAGCAAGGCTTTGAGAATAACGAAATTTCTTTCCACATTCCAGACATTTAAATGGCTTCTCTCCTGTGTGGGTCCTATGATGTTTAGCAAGGCTTTGAGAATAACAGAATTTCTTTCCACACTCTAGACATTCAAATGGCTTCTCGCCTGTGTGTGTTCTCAGGTGTGTAGTCAGGTCTTTAGAACTAAACCTCTTTCCACATTCCCAACATTGAAATGGCTTCTCTCCTGTGTGGGTCCTGTGATGGCTAGCAAGCTGTTTAGAACGACTGAATCTCTTTCCACATTCCAGACATTGAAATGGCTTCTGACCTGTGTGGGTCCTGTGATGTCTAGCAAGGTTTCCAGAATGACTGAACCTCTTGTCACACTCCAGACATTCAAATGGCTTCTCGCCTGTGTGCGTTCTCAAATGACTAGATAGGTCTTTCGAAAAACTAAATCTCTTTCCACATTCCAGACATTCAAATGGCTTTTCGCCTGTGTGGGTCCTGTGATGGGTGGTGAGGTGTGAAGCCCGACTGAACTTCTTTCCACATTCCAGACATTCAAATGGCTTCTCTCCTGTGTGTGTTCTCAGGTGTGTAGTCAGGTTTTTAGAACTAAACCTCTTTCCACATTTCAGACATTCGAATGGCTTCTCGCCTGTGTGGGTCCTTTGATGGGTAGCAAGGTTTGAAGCCTGACTGAACTTTTTTCCACATTCCAAACATTCAAATGGCTTCTCTCCGGTGTGGGTCCTATGATGCATAGCAAGGCTATGAGATTGACTGAACCTCTTTCCACATTCCAGACATTGAAATGGCTTCTCTCCTGTGTGGGTCCTATGATGCTTAGCAAGGCTTTGAGAATGACTGAATCTCTTTCCACAATCCAGACATTCAAATGGCTTCTGTCCTGTGTGTGTTCTCAGGTGTGTAGTTAAGTCTCTAGAACTAAGCCTCTTTCCACACTCCAGGCATTCAAATGTTTTCTCTCCTTGGTTAAATTTCCTATGGAACTGAAGTTTTGATCTGGTAGGAAAAGATTTTCCATCCATGGTGTGCTCATCATTCATTCCCTCCCCTTTAGATATTTCCTGAAACACCTGGTCTTCCTCCTGAGAAGTGATAGATTTGTCCATCTTTTCATTGATATGTTTCCCTCTAAGCTTCTTCCTTCGGGTTTGATTCTCAGCACCCTCTTTTGCATCTGAACATTCAACCTCTCTCTCTGGCGCTTGGTGTCCTTCTTTTTTATTTCTTCTCTACAGGAACTTACCTGCCAAAAAAGGCAAGATATAAGTGTCCACGGAAAACAAAATGTCAAATCAAGCAACGGACCCAACAAACTGCTACGGAGAATGCAGGGGAATGAAACCCAGTTCTAGGGGGGGTCCCACCTCCCCCAACATTTATTTATTTATTTATTTTAGTGCGTATATACCACCCATCTTCCAGGAAGAACTCCGGGCAGTTTACAATAAATAAAAAATAAGAACAGTAACAATAATCAAGAAGTGAACATCACAATGTCATCACAATAAAACTGAGAAAGGGAACAATGGCACGATGCTGGGACAAGAACAAAACAAAACAAAGCAAAAAAAAATTAACAATCGCCGAACACCTCACAAATAAGCCAGGTTTTGAAGGCCTTTTTGAAGGTTGGCAGGGACTGTGGTAGGCGTAACTCACTTCGAAGATGGTTCCCCAACACGGGACCAGACACAGAGAAGGCTCGGTTACGGGTTGCCGTTTACCAAGCCACCCTGGGCTTGGCCACCAGGAGTGAGTATGCCCGGGACATTCTGGTTGGTCAGGCCTCAGTTGATCTTTGAGAGATTCACTTTGCCAGGTATTCTGGTCCCAAGCTGTGGAGGGTTTTAAAAATTAAAACCAGGACCTTGAATCTTATTCGGGAAGCAACGGGTAGC
>JAHTLZ010003221.1:0-29753 GCA_023846285.1 Phrynocephalus versicolor | reverse complement strand
TAATAATAATAATAATAATAATAATAATAATAATAATAATAATAATAATAATAATAATAATAATAATAATAATAACAAATTTCCATTATTTTGCTGTGGAAACAAGCAAGGAAATGAGTTAGAAAACTCTGAATCAGTCCAGAACAAACTCCCTATGTAGCTGAGCATTCTTGACACTGTTTTTTAATGTGTTCTCCAAAAACATCTTTACAGACGTGTTTAATGAAAATGACAATATCATTGTTAGGAATGAGCTTTTAAAAGTGCCCAATATGCACACCACACACTAGCTGACCATTTAGATGGTTTGCAGAAATTAATCACCAAACTTAGTGAAGTGAGTAATGAGCCCAGTCTTAAAATGAAGGTTATAGCAGACAAGTGATGCATCAAAATGCAAGCAGCTCAAGAAATCCAGTTAAAGATCCAAATATAAGTGTGGACCATGTTGACAAATAGAAGCATGAATGAATGCTCTGTGGCAGCACAGTCATGCAACAAAAGGCAGAAAACATATTCCTGGAACAAAATCTTTAAGAAAAGGGATGTTACAAAAACCTTTCAAAGGCTTTAAGTGTATGCTATACATTAACAATAATCTTAGAACTACAGAGCTGGAAATTGAAAATCAATTCTAGCCCTTTCAATGAGGCATTTAACCTACTGAGCTATCCAACAGTGTGTGTTGTTTCATTACAGTTGTAACTGACCTTCCATGGAGTTTTCTTGGCAGGAATACTGAAGTGGTTTGCCAGTTCCTACTCCAGACGCCTACAGCACCTGGTATTCCCTGGTGATCTCCCATCCAAGAACTAACCAGGGTCGAACCTGCTTAGCTTCTGAAATAAGGTGAGATCGGATGTGCTGAGGGCATCTAGCCAGCTATGCAACAGTATAAGATGCTATGTCTTCTCAGTGCTATAAAGCATGCAGAAGACAGAAGCAAATTTTATTTATTTATTTATTTACAAGGTTTTATTTATATGATTTTTAACCACCCCACTACCAGGTGGTCTCTGTTCTTCCATTTCTTCTTTCTAGAATTTTCTGGCAACTGCTGGGTCCATTTTTCAGATTCTGAAACACCACTTTACCTAATCAGCCACATCTTCAAGGTTCAGGCCAACAATCTGCATCTCCTTATTGACAGTAGAGATGGGCATGACTCAGAAAAAAATTTTGTTTTCGTTTTCGTCTAGGGGTCCGTTTCGTTTCGTTTCCGTTTTCGTGAGCTAATTTTCAAAATTTTTCATTTTCGTTTCGTTACGTAACGAAAATGAAAAACGAAAACGAAAATGAAAATTTTTTCGTTTCTCCCCATTTAGCTCCATTGAGTGCTTTTCCAGTAACAAAAAACGAAAACTGGCTCAAAATTAGTCGTTTCGTTTCCGTTTTCGTTCCATTTTTGAACCATTTTTCGTTTTTCGTTTCGTTACGTAACGAAAATGAAAAACGAAAACGGAAACGGAAATTGCGTGCCCATCTCTAATTGACAGTGTCCAACTATCTCTGTTTTTCTCATCCATGTGGTCTCTGGCCATCATTTTTCAGGTGGTAAGCAGTTTTGCCAACAGTGGATGGTGCCGCTTTGAGGACATTTCCATACCAGCAAAGACACTTTATCTCATCTTCTCTGTAACTGATATCACACCTAGTTGCTGTCCAATAATATTTTTGATGTGGTTGGATAGGGAGCTATCCAATATCCAATAGAGCATACACATGGAAATGGCTCTTTATGGCCATTACTGCTGCCAATCACAGTGCTATACAATGCAACAGGGAAGACAATTGTCTTTTAGGTCTCAGAACTGAGATGGATTGGCATTTATCTGTCACAAAGCACATTGATGAGTTCTCACCAGTGCAATCAGGCCACATCTTCTTTAGGTTTTCTCCATTTATTGGGAGTGTTTCATGGATGGCAAGAGTCTCTATGTACAGTAATCAGCTTTCTTGATGCTTCAGTGGAGTCCAAAGTAGTTGAACAGTCATTCCATGTCTGAACTTGCTACTGCAATGTGTTCCTAGTGGTAGTAGCAAGCATGGCATCTTCTTTCAGGTCTTGTATGATGGTATCCATCAATATATATTTAGACTGTTGATTGATTCTCTGTCACACATTATTATACTGTGAACCGCCCGGAGTTCCTTCAGGAAGACAGGCAGTATACAAGTCTTAAAATAAATAAATAAATAAATAAATAAATAAATAAATAAATAAATAAATAAATAAATAAATAAATAGTATAAACAGGGCCAGTGACACAGCAGAGCCACTGTCACCAGAAAACTGTTAGAGAGGCCAACTGAGCATTACACACAGCTGCTGGTGTTCTTGTGTAGCATTTTGACCCAGTCAATGACCCAGTCAATGAGCATTTTGACCCAGTCAATGAGTTCTGGCACCCTGTGGTTATGGAGGGCACATCAGATCAATAGATGTTATTATATGGTCAAAAGCCTTCTCCAGCTCTTGGAATGCCATATGCAATGATTGGGTCTTCTCTTGGTGTTTCTTTATGAGCTGTTGAGCTGCAAAGATGGCATTGGCTATTCTGCAGCCTTTGATGAATCTGGTCTCTTGATAACTGGTATTCCTCTTGGGTGCTTACGTGGCCATTCAAGTTGGTGCAGAGAAGTAACAGGTCTTCTTCAGGACAGGCAGAGATTTTGGGCTGTAGTTCATTCCAGAATTGATCCTTGCTGTCTTTGTTAAGTCCTGTTTATGGAGCATAGGCAGAAAACATCTGGAGTCAGTGGATGGGGATGTGATAGACATGAAATGGTCAGAGTGCCTCTGGACCTCAGGCACATGGGTGCATAGGTCCTTGCTCATGAAAAGAGCAGCACCATTGTTGTTGCTTGTGCCTTGTTAAAGCAGCTTGTAATCCTCTCTGATGTCCTTGGATTTCAGGCCCTTCCATTTAGTCTCTTGAAGGTATGATATGTCAATTCAGAGTTCATGGATGGATCCAGTCAATGTTCTGATGTTCAGTACAGTGATTAGCAGTGGGTTTGGTATCCTTTTGAACTAGCTTATTTTACTGGTCATGATCCTGAACTGATAACCCTTGTCCACTTCTCATTTTGTTTGGGCAGGGCCAGTGCACATTGCCTATGGAAAATGCTCTAGTAATATTTCGTGATATAATGGTTGCAATAAAAATACCAATTGGCCTGTTACCACAGCCTGGCATGAGGGTTCATGATTAGCTCAGCACCACCCTAGATGGGAAAAATTTTCTGCAGCACCATGTGGAGGAATGGACCATCACCTCCATTCCTTCCTTCCTTCCTTCCTTCCTTCCTTCCTTCCTTCCTTCACTTACTATAATGTCTATCTGGCTTAAGATGCAGCTGACAAGGCAAAAATAAAACAATGATCATAACAAAAGACATAAGAAGAATTCAAAGAGAAGCATAAAATAATCAGTGCATTTTAAAATATATTTTAAACTATTTAGGACTTTCAAAATGGTGTTAATAAATCATATTAAAGGCTAAGAAGTTCCAGAAGTCTCCACAGATGGGATATTTTGAAAGCCCTGCCAAAATAGCCAGGTTGTTTTTAATGAATTCTCAAAGGTTGCCAGCATGGGGGCCAGGCAGATAGTGGAAAGAAGTTTATTCCATACCCAAGGAGTGAGAAGGATTGGTTTCTTTTTTCCTCCTCCCGGACCTTTCCGGGGGTGAACATCCTCAGCTGCCATGCAAAGAAATACCTAAGCAAATGAATAGAACAAGGAATAATGAACCACTTAAAATGCAGAAAGTAAAATGCTTTGTGTTATACCAGATGGTTTTCTATGGGTAAGCAGCATTCAAATACAGGGGAAAAGAAACAGAGGGGAGGAATTCATTGGGTGAAAAAGGCTAGGATACTGGTTTGGCGGCATAACAAGAACAACATTATTGTTCAGGGCTATAACATTTGAAGTCACAGAGGCTGCGACAACATCCAGTATCCAGTAGGACAAAAAGAATAAAACAGCGAAGTTAGAAACTCCAAAAGGAATATGGCTAGTTTGATATTCTAGCAAAGCTTTATTTTATTTTATTTTCTCAGGGGATTAGAGACAGGAAAAGGAGGGAAGAGAGGGAATGAGGGAGTCAGTTACAGGTCAACCACTAGGGGCTAATGCGGTCAGTTAGAAGAGATGATGAAAATATTGCTCAGGAAGGAGGAAGCTTTCTAGACTGAAAGAATTTTTCTGTGAGGAGGAGATCTGGACATTGGAATTGGTAGCTGAAGGGAGAAATAAACCACCTGTGAACCTGTGACTTAAAGGAGCATCAGGTCATGCTGTGAGGTTTTACTGAAGCATCAGGCAGATAGTAGTTTGGAAGCAGTTTCCAGTTGTTTCAGGTGGAGGTCTGATCTTACAGAACTTCAGCAATAGAATCAGCCTAGGAGCCAGAGACAACAGAAGAAGTATAAGAGAGAGAGGAAGAGAAATTCGACAATTCCCCACTGACCAGGAAGATTGATAGTAGTGGAGGTTTATCTATTGGTATAGATCATCTCAAGTTTCTAAGGAAAGCTGGAGATGTCCAGAGTGCAAGATTAAACCACTGAAGGGAAGATTCTGTGGAAACTCTTGGGTCTGCTATCAGTCCTTCTAACCTACAAAATCAACTTTGTGCCAATTCAAGCCCATTTTGGTCAGAGGGACCTCAAAGACTTAATTCCACATACCACTCCGTGAACAGAGATGCTGATTTGTCTTCTAGTGTTCAAAACATTTCATTCTGCTGGCTTCAGGTTGTAACTCTTTGTCAGATTGCTACTATTTGATTAAGGAATAAAGATCAGGTGGGTGGCAGGAGCATCGGTGAGAGGGAGAGAGCACTGTTGGGACACGGCTGCTGTGCTGAAGGTAATTCATCTGTTCTAATTTGGTCTCCCTTTTTTCTTCTCAGGATTTAATTCTTTTGCTGAATGTGGCAATACTGAAAGGTCAGTGGATTTATCTATAATGGAACCTTAAGGGGATTTGGCATCCTTTTTATCTTAGCAATTTCCCCTTCTGAAAGAAATGACAGGTGGTAATTTTCTAGTATACGTATGACATTTCACTGACCTGTGGCAAACAAGGTGAATAGGTAAGTCTGAAATCATAGGGGAAATGCTGCTAAGTTGGGAACAATACAGAATTCTGTCAAAGGAGATTTTGGAGGATGTCTCAAAATATCTGGACATAAAGCCTCAAAAAAAAAAAGAAAAAGAAAAACCAAAATAATGGAACTCTTCTCAAGTCTTTAATATGTAGTGATCTTATGCCAGATTTCTTCTGTGAATAATCAAAATGTAATTCAGCCAAAATTTAATGTCCCAGTTGGTTAAGTAAAGTAAGTATGTATATTTGGAGGTTGATGAAGACCTTTTTTCCACGATCAGTTGCTATACTAGCTGGGAAATTGAGGATGTACTAGAGTAATAATAACAAAAGCATATCCCTCTTCAAGCACCATGTATACTTTTAAGAAACAGTGCCTCAGTTATTCCCTCTGTCTCTTCCATTCTCTCTCTTTCTCTCTCTCTTTCACACACACACACACACACACACACAAGTATCAGTAATTCTGCTATATATGACAGCTCAGATCTTGAAATAAAAATATGGATAGCACTTGGGATTAATTATTCCTTAAACTTTTTTGTAATAACTAGAGGTGAGAGCAGTCCCCTCTAAATTTCTGTGCATTAATAAAGGACACACAGCTCCCTTTTTGATGACTCTGTGAACTGGTTCTTGTCTGAATATTTGAGTATGGTTATTATTGAACTACCTCAAAATAAAGAGCAGTGTTAAGTCTCCATGGGCAAGTGATTAGCAGCTTACCGACTCAAGTAGAATGATTTTCTTTTAGGGGTACCCCCTTTGGAGTTTAATATCAGCCTCCTTAACCCCAAACCTCTCCAAATTTGGGGGGTTTACAGGGCTGTCAATAAATGGCTGCAATCCATATTTTTGAGTACATAAAAATAACAAAATTTGTGTACTAAAAATATGGATGGCAGCCATGTATTTGCACCAAAATCACAGGGTAGCTTCCTCAAGCTCTTTCCTGTAAGCCCCCCAAATTTGAAGAGGTTTGGGTTTCAGGGGGGCAAGTTATTCATCTAGAAAGAGGGTCCCTCTAGCTAGCTAACTGAAAAAGTATGTATGGCAGGTGCCGGCAATATAGGGGTTTTACTGGGAATGAAGTGAGAGGCTTTAAAAAAGCACAATAGGCACAGTGAAATTTGAGTCCTCCTTAGGAAGGAAGTGTAAAGATCATGCAGTTCTACATTTACCTCCTTTCTCTTTGCTGATGCCCTTGTTCCCATTATTTGAAATTAGTGGTGCTGCAGATACAGTATAGACTTTAATAATTTAATCCCCAATTTTGCATCAGGAAACACAAGGGATGATCTGTTCTAAGGTAAAAAGCTCATTGTTACACATTAGCAGAAGGCTCTCCACCACCATGTATGTAGTGAAGACAAATATGAAGGATGGGGGCTACCTGAACTAGCACTAAGCCACTGAATATATACTGAGTTCAAATCCCTCCTATCCTATGGATGCAGGAAATTACATGGGTCTACTATAATCCTAGGATAGTTTTGTGCTATACGTGTCAGCTGTGATGGGTTTGAATCCCTCATAATTCTGCTCCTCCTTTTATCCACCCCCCTTTTTTTCTTTGCCAGTGTTAGCCAACACAGCAGTTGTACTGTTTCTTCTTCAAGCCAATGCAAGCTGGGTAGTGCCAGCACAGGAGGCTTCTGCCAATTCCAAACGTACTACATCTGGCATATTTAGGTATTTAGAGTGCACTCTAAATAAATAAAAAGGCAAGAATTTGGCAGATTAAATTTTAGTGCTGCTATTAAAGTAAATCTTATGGGACTTAAAAATTATTCCCTGAAATAGGTGTTCAAGCTGAGACAGCCTAAATCCATGTGACTAAACAAATTACTATTATTTACATTTCTACTCAAAAAATCTCTCATAAATAAAAATGCATGACCACAGTAATAGAATTCAAAATTTAAAGAAGCAGGTGAAGAAGAGTCACACTATATAGTAGAGAAAGACGTGTCCATTAGCACAAATTGTTGCCCCATGACATTTTCAAGCTATAATCAGCTAGCTTCTAGGAACCTCTGTTTGAACAGTGCATCACATCTTTCTCCTTACCTGTGTTAGTCTCCTGCTGAACTCTCAGCCTTACATTCTTGTGTGTTTATAAAATGGCAGAAAGGAAGGAAAGACAGAAAAATGAAAGAATAATTGAGTGGATAAGTCAATTTCCTGGCTTTCAACCCAGGCACAGAAAGAAGCAAAAGCAGAAATGGAAAATGTTATAACTTTGGAGAAAGCTGTATTTTCTTCTCATTTGTGCAATGTGCAAAGGTGGAGGGGCTGACTGAAATCCTGTCCGCCTCGTTTATGTGCAAATGCTTACCCGTTGGCCTGTCTATCTGCATGAGTATGTATGTGCAGACATGCAGGTGTGAACTAATACATTTTGGGGTTTTTTGCCCTGGATGTTCCTGTCATCCTGGATTTGCCTACCAATGGCTGCTGTGGCTCTTTATCACCACCATCACTTCAGTACTTAAAAGAGTTGGTCACAGCTAGGGTAGCAGCTTTCAATCTCCACCCCACCTTTTCATTCCAGAAGAGATTCCTGCAGCTATTTTGATTGGTCCTACAGAGCAATCTTGACAGAACCTCATATTGACTATATAGACAGCCACAGATAGGGCTCTCTTCATCTAGTTGCCACATTGTGTGATGTGGGATTCTTGGCTGGATTTGTGATTATCTATCCATTTCTCTCACTTCACCTCCCCCTGCTGTGGTAGCAGCCATGGTGTTAGTGACAAGTACTATCACATTCACAGTTCTGTCATATGTAGTGTCACTGGGGTGGCAGAGTATTTTAGGAACGCATAGGAAACCTGGACAATTGGGAAATGAATCCAAGATGCAGATATTTGCTGTTGCCGTGTGCCACAAGTTGGTTTTGACACAAGGTGACTCTTTGAATTAATGACCTCCAAAAGGTTGTATTGTTAAACTCTTGGTCAAGTCTTGCAGGCTCATGGCTATGATTCCATCTGTTGACCTCTCATGCATCCAGTCTTCCTCTATTCCTGCTTTCCTTTCCCTAACATTATTGGTTTTTATGATGAGTCTTGTCTTCTGTGATGGGGAGGACATCTGGAGAATTGGGGTCTGCTGCCATCAGTATGCTGATGACATCCAGCTCTATCTCTCCTTTACCACCTCTGCAGTGGAGACTGTCCAGCTCCTACAACGCTGCCTGGCCATGGTTATGGAATGGACCAGGATAAACAGGCTCCGGTTGAACCCTGATAAGACCAAGGTTCTTAGGCGGTACCTTAGAGAGTTATGGTGGTCTTCTTCCCAGTCTGAATGGGATCTTCCTCCTGCTGGAAGACAGAGTGGGGAATCAGGGTGTGGTACTGGACCTGGCTCTCTCCTGGGACTCCCAGATAGCAGCCATGTCCAAATCAGCCTTCTACCACCTTCAGCTCATTGCCCAGATTCACCCCTTTCTTGATGATCCCTCCCTGGGAGCAATTGTGCATGCCTTGGTGACTGCCAGGACTGACTACTGCAACACATTCTACATGGGGTTACCCTTGAATTTGATCTGTAGACTGCAGCAGGTGCAGAGTGTGGCAGCTAGGCTGGTGGTTGGTGCAAGCAAATATGACCGGATCATTCCCATGCTGGCTTACCTGCACTGGCTACCTGTTGTGTTCCAGATTTATTTATTTATTTATGCATTTCTAGACCGTGCCTACTTCCCCTCAGGAACTCTGGGTGGTTTCCACGGAAGCAATCAAAACCAAGTACGAAATCAAGTGGAACGAGATAAAACAATCAAAAAACAACAAAGTGCCCAGCAAGTGGCTTTTTAAAAAAACAACACTAGAAGGTAGCAGAAAATAAAATATGGTAAAGGAGAAAACATAGCCAGCATAGCCAGCAGTAGAGATGGGGTGTTTCTCCTCAGCCCAGTTCATTGTATTTATTTATTATGAAATGAATTTTCATTTCGTAATTTGTTTCATTTCATTTTTCATTTTTTAAACTTGCCACACCCCCATTGGTGCCTTTTGTATTTTTATTATTTTAATTTTTTTAATTAGTGCAAGCTTCCAGCAGGGGCCCTGCACTACAGCTGATCGGTTTTTGTTTTTTTTACAAAAAAAGCCCCCATCAGTTCTAGCACACCCCATTCTCAGTGCTTTTTTAAAAAAAATTATTGTTATTTATTTATTTATTTATTTATTTATTTACTTCTGCAAGCACCCAGCAGGGGGGCTGCATTAGAGCTGACCAGGGCTTTTTTTTAAAAAAAAAAAAGCCCTAACCAGCTCTAGCACACCCTATGCTCAGTGCTTGTTTAAAATTTATTTTTATTTTTGTTATTATTTTTAATATTTTTATTTTTCTGCAAGGCCCAGCAGGGGGCCCACACTTCATCTGATCAGGGCCTTTAAAAAAAAAAACCGACCAGCTCTAGCACGCCTCGTGCTTGGCACTTTTTTGTTTTTGCTTTCCCAACTTCCAGCTCTCCTGGCTTTTGACCAACTTGAAGACTGTGATACATAAACCAGTCTGTAGACATTTTAGCATGCCTTGTTGTTATGTGGTGCTATGTTGCTTCTGGTGACCCTTTTACGCCTTTTCAAGCTTTGTGAGATGATCAAAGAATGGTTTAGCATTGTTGTCACACAGTGAATTTCCATAGTCCAGCGAGGATTTGAATTCAATTCTCCTGGTTTCTTGTGTGGCATTCTATTCACGGAAGCACCATGTCAAAGAAATGTTCCAAAGCAGGTAGAGCAGATATATTTATATATTATCACAGCAGAGAAAAGGTGGCCCCAGTCACACTCAGAAAGATTTGCATTCAATTCATTAAAGCTTGTGCTGGCGTTTTGGAGGTTTAAAATGCTGAAACCTGAAGAAAAACACTTTATTCCAGTTGCTTCAGCAAAAGAAAGAAGCACCCAAGTAGAAAGTTATTGACAGCTGAATTTCCAGTGAAATCCAAAAGAATTTGTAGAAATTCTAGGAACTGAGTGCTGGGGGCTCCAGATGATTGGCTTCTAGTAACACCTGCTTGGGATTCAAGGGGAAGGTGCTTCACTAATTATCAGATTGGCCATGTATTAAATTGCTTTTGCTTTTGCCTTTTGGTAGTTACACAGAATCTTCCTTAGATACTGAATCTATCGATATTCAATATGTATTTGTGAATGAAGGACTTTGTGAGTGGGAAAATTGATGATTTACCCTTTGGTGCAGACTTAATTAGCCAGATCAAAGTAGAGCTAGAGTCTATCTCACCCCAACCAATGCCATTTTTTAAATTCTTTTATTCTTTTTAATGCCAGCTGTTGGTCTTTTCCTCCTTGTTATGGATGCTGATGTATTATTAAAGTGGGTGGACGCTCAATGTGTAGCACACTGATTATGCAGGGGGCGAGATGGCTCGGCCACTTGCCATCTTCTGTGTTCCCAACATATGGTTTCTCTCCCATAGAGCCCAGGGAAAGGAAGAGGAAATCCATCTCCTCTTCCCAATAATTTCAAAGTCAAAGTCAAAGTCACCTTTATTGGCATAAAATAGTTGTTAAAATAGTTACAATAGGCAAACCTCTCAGTGCCTAAATAGCGGCCACATTAGTCTGGGGTTACCATAAACCAAACTTAAAAGGAAGCAGGGCTACTCTTTTGAGAAACTAGTAATAAATATTTGGCTACTAGCTCTGTCACGCTTTTATCTTTATCTGCCAAGAGAGTAGCAGTAATAGTCTCAGGGGTTGTTGATAATTTGGAAATAATGGAGCCAATTAATTGTTGTCGATTAATATGATGGCCGGGACATCGAGTCAGGATATGTGCAACAGAATCAGGTTCCGACCTACAGAATTTACAGAGTCTGCTCTTGTAAGGCATTTTAGCGTATCTTCCTAGAGTGACAGTGGAAGGAAAGATGTTCAATAATTTAATTTAATTTTGTCCTACTGAGTGAAAGCCCACCACCTTCCCAGCAGTTATTATGTTGTGCAGTGCCCCTCTCCCAAGTCATAGCTCTTTCTTTTCCATGGTGTTAGGGTTTGTGAACCCCTCTCCTGTTCCAGAAAATATAAATGCATAGAAACATCTGCTGAATCAGTTTAGGTTACTTTCAGCTCCGAAAGGGTTGCTCCCAAATTTATGGAAATTTGCTGGATATAAATTCGATGACGTGGTCTTTAAACCCCCTAGTATCCACTACACCTGGCTGGCTGCCACAACCTTGATTACAAAACAAACGAGCAGATTCTCTAACAGGTGTTAGATAGGATGCTTTCACACGACCCCTAAAATCCACTGCAAAATGCTCGCAGATGAGGAGCATAAAATTATTTTCCCACCAGCAGCGGACTTAAAAAAAAATAAAGTATGACCACACCCAATTTAGCGCGCCCCAGCACATTTTACAAGTACCTGGTCTCAAGGAGGTAAAATCCTTGTTGCTGTTCCTTGTTGCTGTTTTAAAGCATTGCATGCCTGGCCCTCCTCCACTTTTTGTTTGTTTTTGTTGGGTTTCCCCTCTTTTAACAGACAGGAATCCTAACAGGCTGGAACAATTAGCTGCTGCCAACAACAGGTGGAGGTGAGCCTGCATTTATTTCTCTTTCCCCTCACCGCAGACAGAAGCAATAGAATCAGAGTGTGGGAGGTGGGAACACAGTAAGCAGAACAAAAACCATGTTGGGGGGATCTGCATTTAAGTTGCCAGTGGATTTTAGGGGTTGTGTGAAAGCAGCCATAGTGGTATCTTCACCATCAACTTAGAAATGCAGAGCTGGAAGGAATTCTAGAGATCAGGGGTGGGGAACCTTTGGCCCTCTAGATGTTTTAGGCCAGAACTCCCACAGTCCCTTGTAGGCTCAGAATTCTGGGAGTTGTAGTCCAAAATATCTGAAGGGCTGAAGCTTCCCCACTCCTGCTATAGATTATCGAATTTAGCCCCTGTCAAGGAGGCATAGTAGGGAACTGAATTCCCATCCTCTGGCTTTATAGTCAGATATCTAAACCATTGGGGTGTCCAGCAGTTTCAGTGTAGTCTCTTTTAAAACATGTCAATTTAAAAACAGCATTTCTTTTTTGCTTAATCTTCAGCTGCGTAGACTGAAAACAATGTGCCTAATACGGTAGGTGTGCTATTAAATTTGTACTTTGCACTGGAGAACGGACAAGAAGCAACCTAGGGGAAAGAAGGCAAGAGAAAAAAGTGTTGTGGTAAATGTATGCCTGTGTAGTCACATACTGTGCGGAGGAATCACACTGGTGCCATCCTAGAGTTTCTTTCCCTCATGATCAGCTTAGTTTCTCTCACATGCAGCAGGAGCTTTCCCTTCAGCTAAGGAAAACGTTTGTGCAGTTGTCTTTGAAATTGAATCACTCCGGGGAAATAAAATGGTATAAATTAAATTATTGGGAAGAGGAGATGGATAGACTCAGTTCAATTCAGTGATACTTTAGTAGCATGCCAAGCTAAACAAGCACATAATATAAGAAAAGGGCAACTCCTCTCAAGATCCATCAAGTGCAGGTATAACTCACTAGGCTGGTATCGAACACTGTGACTTGAGATAGATGCCCTTGGGGTTAACTCAAATTGGTGCTTTGCCGATCTAAGCTACAGCTCAAGAAACTTACAGAACTTTAATCCAAACCTCATAAAGTTCATCTATCCCTCCTTGGTAATATCCAGAACATTGTATGCTAGTTTAAAATTGGTTTTGCACTTTGTAAATAATTGAGCAGCTCTGCTCAGCAAATAAAAATATATGCAATTGTTGTGGGGAAAATAATTTTCAGCTGTGCTTGTGTTTTATCTTGAAAGAAGGATTGCAGCAGAACTGGTTGAGTCCTCAAGACGTGGCCTTCGATTAATCCGAGGTAAATTGGGTCATGAGCTCATCCAGAGGGGCTAAGAAAAAAAAAACCCTGCAAGCATCTTCATGAAGATATTTCTAATCCCAGGACACTTTCAGGAGGTAATGTAATTCCTTGACTTTGCTCCACAGAGTTATTGTCCATTATTGGTAATGAAGAGGGGAATGAACCCACTTCCCTGTCCTTAGATTGAGTCCTTGCAGGTTTTCTGCTTTTCTCATAAAAGCATATGCCAAACACAGTCCCATCGAATGGCGCAACTTATGCCTGCATGGAGGAAATGCCATCATCTGCAGTGTTATTACCCAGTCTCCACTGCTACACATGAGGCCACAATGGCAGATCCCAGCGTGGACTCCAGTTAGTGCCCACTAATTATGGAAATGGCTGCATGGATGCCTGATGCTGCCACTTCAGATGGGATCATTTTCTCTACATCTGGGTAAATTGTGATGATGATATTGGCTCATATGGTAAATAGGTATCAATTAGAGATGGGCACGAATCAGAAAAACAGTGTTTCAGTTTTTTGTTTGTCGTTGAGAGGTCCGTTTTGTTTCGTTTCCGTTTTTCATGAATTTTTGGAAAAATTTCATTTTCGTTTTTCATTTTTTCATTTTTCATTTCTACCCACTTTTTGTGTGATTTTTAAAGCATTTCTGTGTGTGGGCGTCCCCCAATGCCCCAGACCAGAGGGAAAACACTAAAAAAAATGATGCTGGCAGAGACACAGTGTAGGCTAGGTACGCGGGGAGGCTGCAAAGGCAGCGGCGGGTGTTGCCCAGGGTGCAAGGCAGCTACAGAGTGACTGCACTGTGAGGCAGGGGAGGGTACTCACCGAGAGGTACGCGCACACACACACAGGGAGGCTGCAGGACTGAAGCTAGAGTTGCAGAGACAGCAATCCCACCCTAACTCCCACTGGGGACTGCAAGGAGGATGGGGGCTGCCAGAGCTTTTTATGCCCTTTGTGGCTGCCAGACCTGCCCAGTCTGCAACCTAGGCATGCTATTGGTTGAAGTTGTCCAAGAATTTACATGATCCCATCACATGGCTTGCCTCCATGTTGTGGCTGGAGTGGCGACATCCATGTTGTCATCCATAAAGGGAAAAGAAAAATACACCGCGATGGGAGAAAGACAAAAACAAACATTTTAAGGACCCACACACCCCGGTAGGTATTATCAAGCAGAATAAATAATTATTGCTGCGTTTTAACAGATGTTCAAGGTGTTTTGATACCCAAGAAATCAATATTAGGTATCTGGCAGCCATTTCGGGTTGATGTCCCCTAACTCCTCTTAAAGGAAAAAAATACAGCGATCTGAGAAAAGACATAAATGCACGTTTTAAGGACCCCCCCCCGGTAGGTATTATCAGACAATATAAATAATTATCGCTGCGTTTTTACGGATGTCCAGGGCGTTTTTTAACATTTAAAACAGCTCATTTCATTGCATGTCGCCATTAACAGAAACGAAACGTAACAAACACAATTTTCATGGTTCTGTTCGTTTCGTTCCATTTTCATCACAATTTTCGTTTGTCATTTCGTTACATAATGAAATGAATAACGAATAACAGAAATGAAAAAAATGTTCATTTCGTGCCCATCTCTAGTATCAATACATAAATATAATACCACCCTTATTATCCAAAAAAGTTCACGCCTTTTCCTTATTAGATAGGTTTTACTAATTCTTTGCAAGGAACGAAATCAAATTATGGAGTTAGATGTGTTGATCATGATCAGCTTAGATGGGTTTGGAAAAATAATGGGTCCATACATTGAGGGGCACATCAGCAGCTCCTTGCAGAGCTTAGAAAATATTTTCTGGCCTTGCTGACTGAGAGTTTCTTTAAGTTGCTGCCTTTTTAAAAAGTCACTCTTCCGAGCTGTGGCAACTAATCATGATGGTTATACACTACACCAGGCTCAACAGCAGCCCTCCAGCAGGGATGTTCTTCTGTTCAGTCTAGTATGACCATTGATGGTGTCCAAGACCTTTGCACTGGATCATATTTCTCTCGTTTTAGTCTCACAGTACTACAAAATCAGGGTTGTTCTTCCTTCTTTCTCCTTCGTTTTCTCTGCCACAATCTATTAGCAATAAGGGAATCTTTGGCTATTGAGAAGGTTCAGTCTACATTGGACTATCTGAGGAAAGGACTCCTTCCTCTCCCTTCCAAGATTGTCAACCTTGGCATATGTGTTACCCTTGAGGGTGGGGTTGATTTATTTTTGGCTATACAAATATGGCTCTCTGAGAATGAGTTCATCCTTAATAAGTAAGCCATTTTTTTTAAAAAAAAGGATGTCTGTTGCAGATCTACCTATATTCCCAGGTGGATGCTTTCTTCACAATTTTTTCAATAGGACAGACAACAAAGACTCTTGTGGCATCTTAACTATGCACCAACTTTATTTGGCCAACGTTTTGTTCTGTGCTGCATGTCATTTCTGATTATTTTACATGAATCTTATTGGCATTTTCTTCAGTTTTGTGTAACTTGTTGTGCTACAAATTGACAAAGGCCTTGGGGGCAGAAGCTGGCATGTAACTGAGATACGTCCAAACACTTTGTTCATTAGGCTCAATTAGCTGCAGCAAGTTATATAAACCATATTAGAGATGGGCACGACTTAGCGGTATTCCCGTTTCCGTTTCCGTTACTTGGTTCCGTTACTCTACGGAAACGGTAACGGGAATTACTCCGCCAGACTTCGAGCTCGAACCAACGAACGAATAATTTTGGTCTGATTTGTTGTGCTTGTTCCTTGCATCGCGCGATCGCGCGATGCCACGCGGCACAGAAAAAAAGTTTTTAAAAGTTAAAAAAACCCGGTTCCCGGCCAAAAAGCAGGCAGAAAAATGCCTGCCGTGCCTCAGGGCACCTACCAGAGGGGTTGTTTCTGGAGGTCCCCGGCCTCCCCCCCATCCCCCGTCCTGGACTGCTCTGGTGGGACTCGCCGCAGGCTCGCAGCCAGCAAAAAGCCCAGTCTCGCCGCCGTCCACCGCTATTAAAGCGCAAGCAAGCGGCACGGACGGCACAGGAAAAAACTTTTAAACTCTCCCCCCACCCATTCCTGGGCCAAAAAGCAGGCGGAAAAATGCCTGCTTGACTAAGGGCGCAGGGCACCTACCGGAGGGGTGGTTTCTGGAGGGGGGTCCCACCTCCCCCCCGTCCTGGGCAGCCGGACTCGCCATGCCATGCGGTGCGGGCGGGGGATCCAAAATGGGGCGGCGAACGCAATATTGTTTTTGAAATCGTGGTCCAAAAACACACAAGCACAACAGAAACACGCGGAAATTTATAAACTGCCAGATTTTTCACAGTAGCAGTGGGTTTTTTCTTGCAACAAAATGTCTCTCCTCTCATCCTCTGTCCTCCATTGATTTTATTTTATTTTATTTTATTTACACCTGCGCAATGATGGGCTGGCCCAGTGGCCAGCCATGTGGGAGTGGACGACCATGCAAATTTTTGGAGCCATCCCACCAATCGCATGGCCACTTGGCCATGGAGACTTCTGGGATGTGCCAAAAAGCCCCCTAAAACCTGCCCTAGCCCCCTAACCCTAACCCTAATCCTTGACTCCTTACCCATACGTCACAGACTGTCTTCTTAGTGGGTCAGAGAGGCACCCAGAGGTGCAACCCAATAGCCCACCGTAACCTTACCCGTCACTAGCCTAACCCTAGCCCTTGCACTAACCCACCTTAACCCTAAGCCAGATCTACTTACATTGCACTACACACAAGTACGATTCCCTTCTTTGTGAGACATAGCAGGTGCGACCCAGTCATGGTTCTCCTGGACAGATGGTCGTACACCAATGCACTGGTCTCATAGTCTGCAACTGGTATGCATATCCATATGGCTATGCATGCCATTTTGCAGCAGCAGGTGAGGAGGGGAGACCCCCATGTTGAGGGGTCTCTTGGAGCCTGCTTCCCCTTCCTAGTGGGTGAGGATAGGAGGCACCCACGGGTGCCTCCAGGAGCCGCTTTCCCTTTATAGCAGGCCAGAGGAGGCACCCACCCCACAGAGGTGCCTCCAGGAGCCCGCTACCCCCCAAAAAAACCAGTACTAACGAAAATGAAAAAACGAAAAAACGAACCGACTAATTTTTGCAAATTTTCACAAAAAACGGAAACGACCCGAAACGGAACCGGCCCGACTAACGAAAACTCAAAAAAAAATTTTTTTCAAGTCGTGCCCATCTCTAAACTATATTCAACCATCAACAGGATGTTGACCTTTGTTATTTTTGCTGGAACAGATCAATTCAGCTGTTTCCCTAAAAGTCCCTTCACCAAAGGACCTTGGTATGAATCTGTTCGTGGTCCCATAAATAACTTTTTCAAAAACTTTAACTTTCTGCACTTGTTATTTAATATTGGGTATCAACACAGGGTACAATCAGGCAACTAGAAAGGCATGCATCTGATGATACTGGAAAGGGTCAGATTATCTCCCTTAAAACAGTCCTTCTATCTAGTGGGGAATCATTTTAATCTGGCTCCCAAAAGTAGAAGCCCTACAGCTGGAATAAAATGTTGCAGCTTGAGCATGGATCAGAGTTAGCCTGGAGCACATTTTTCAGAACATCATGTGATAAATGGCAAACAGATTGCAGCAGACTGCTCCACAAGTGGTTCAAACTGTTATCTCTTTCCCTGTGTGATCAAGCCCTTCATTAATTTCCTTCGTCACTTTGCTCATGCAAGCAACAATATATTTTAAGAGGGAAAGGGTCTGGTGCATAGCTGATGCATATGTAAGAACAGGAATTGAAACTTCCCTGGGGTTGTAGCTGCCATATAGAGACTACAGCTGACCTGTTGAGCAAGGCAAAAGAGAAAGGGTGGGTCTACTTTCTCCCCTGTAACTTGGCTGTTGTTTCCAGATTACCAAACAACTGAATAAGGGCAATTCCCATGCCTTCAGACAGATTTTGCATTGTGCAATAAGTGCAGTCAGCAAAATGACATGGAAGGGTTTAAGACTGTGAGCCCGTGAGTTGCACACGGTGTCTCAAGTCAGTTATATTTTGGGCAAAAGATAAGGACCTGGAAGCTGAAGTCATTGCTCAGGGTCAATTCCTTATCAGTGTTCAGCAGCTGCAGCTTCCACTGACTTCTGCAAGCACTGATATTTAGTCAAGACTCAGTTGTCAGCCCTTAAATGTTCCCAATCCCATTGTGAACTACCAAGCTCAGGTTGTATGGTCAAACCAAGAGTAAGGCTTCTGTGATACAATACAATATATTTTCTCTGAAACAAAGCAAAAAGTGTTTTGCTTTCTTAATTCAGGACTCTAAATTTTTAAAATAAATCACTTGTAGTAATGCAATTCCAATAGAGTCTTGGAATTATAATACATTTATAATTTCAAGGTGCTGTTGTCTATTTGAACGAGAATTATTTTAATTCTTTCCCATTTTTTTCAAGAAGGGAAAGCACTTATGAAAGTGACTCAAGTAGCTGATTTGAGGTCAAAGATGTCTGAAGGCTGCATGCTTCTGGCCAATGAAACAAGACATAGATGGTGCTATGTTCTCCTGAAATCTGCCTTTGTCCTTTAAAGATGATAAGACAGCCACACAAGGCACAATGTAAGCCACCCATTGAAAGTAATACAGCCGCCACAGCCCTAAATAAAAGCAATACAATATTAAGGGTTGCATTGCAAAAGGGGGTTAAGTTATTCCTCTAACTAGCTATAACTTTGTTAGACAAACTTATTACTTCTAACCATAAAGTGTGAAGAAGCGATCTTTGTATGCTGTCGGCACATATAAAGCAGTAGATTAATCAGCTAAAGCTTGAATTGATTAATTGCTGGTGGCCAATTAACTGATGATGACTGGATTTTAGTTAGTGAGCCTGCAGGCTAAAGGGCACACAGTTATTAGCTAAGGCCATCATTCTTCTAAATTACACAGGTTAACAAAGAATGAAAAGGAAAATATTAAATATGCCTTTTAGTAATGCCTTTTTAAATTATAACTTAATCTTATGTTTCCTCCTTGATTGTAAAAGGCAGTTTGGGGTACATATCAGTGCATCAATTGCATAATTGTTTAAGTCCCTGCTTCCTAACCTGGGCTATACATACTCCCATAAGTATGAATTAAGTTATTTAGGGATAAAATTAAACAATGTGGGGGGAAGCACATACATGAACAGTGGAAAAAAAGATAAAAGTAAAATGTTGTGAATTCAACTCATACCTTGTGAAAGTAATTGAGTCGGACATGATTGTAATGACACAACACATGAACAACACTCTCTAAAAAATGCATGTACTACTCATGGGCTCAGCTCTCACCATCCTCCACTTTGTGAGAATTTGAGTGCTGTTGTGCTGGTGTGGGTGCATGTTCCAGTGGGCATTTCAGTTGGTCCTGAGAGCAGTGTTCAGTGAGTGAATTCTTCCAGGTTTTCTGTTTTCTCCTTATTCCTTTAAGTTTTAAATTTAGTTATGCGCATGAAATGAATAAAAAAATTGTTTCATTATTAGTTATTCATTTTTTTATGTAACAAAATGAATAACGAAGAGCCCCCTCAAAGAAAACCAAAATGAAATGAAGTGGAAATTTCCGTTTCGTTCTGCTCATTTTTTGTTTCCCTCCCACCGACATCTCTTACTTCCCTGATGTCCCAGTTAGGGATGCCAACTGGCCACCCAGTGCCACTCTTGCAGCTGACTAGCTCCCACAGAGGGAGCTTTGGAGGTCTCACGCAAGCCGCCCAGATCCCAGAGCAGCTGGTGCAGATGAGAAGCCTCCAGAGAGGAGGCTTCGGAGGACTCCTGCCACCAGGCACGGCCACTTCAGGGGCTCCAAAGGAGGCGGGTAAGCCTATCATTGCCCAGCAAGGCCTACCACAGCCCAGCGAGGCCTACTGCTGCCCAGCACAGCTGCTTCCAGGGTCCCGGAGGCAGTGGTGGTGAGGTCTACCACCACCCAGTGTGGCCACTGCCAGTGCTCCGGAAGCGCCGGTGAGGCCTCCTGATGCCCACCACAGACACTGCCCAGGCTCTGGAGATGGTGGTGGCAAGGTCTACTGCCACCCAGTGTGGCCACTGCTGGTGCTCCGGAAGCGCCAGCAATGCCTCCTGATGCCTGGCACAGTCGCTGCTGGGGCTCAGGATGCGGTGGTGGTGAGGTCTAGTACCACCCAGTGTGGCTGCTGCCAGTGCTCCGGAAGTGCCGGCGAGGCCTCTTGATGCCTGGCACGACTGCTGCCGGGGCTCCAGATGAGGCGGTGGCGAGGTCTACCATCGCCGGGTGTGGCTGCTGCCAGGGGCTTTCCAGGCTGCCAATGCTGCCAATGCCAACCCACTGTGGAGCAGCCTGGCAAGGCCACATGGAGCCTTCTGGGTGGCCACCGCCACTGCCACCGCCAATCTGCTGAGGTGCGGCCGGTGAGGCCACAAGGAGGCTTCCGAGCAGCCACCGCCAGCACTGGGATCGCCACGACCAGAACCCCGCTGGCCAGCTGGAGTGGTCTAGTGGCCAGCAGGCCAGTCTAGCCCTCCTGCCGCCGCCACTGGGATCGCCACTGCCACTGCTGGGATCAAGGCTGCCGCCGCCACCACCAGCCAGGTAACCTGAACCAGTTCATTTTGGTTCTGTTAGCATGAATTTTTGTTTTTAAAAAAATCATACAAAACGAAATGAAATGAACTGAGGGGGTGAAACAGAATGAACCAAACCATGGTTTTTCTGTTTCGTGCCTACCTTTATTTAAATCACTTTTTAAATTAATATCTTAATTGACATTAATTGGGCACAAACCAGAAAAACAAACTATTAACTATTGCTAACTGCCATGAAAAAGGAACTAGCTCATGGTTTGTCTTTCAGGTTCATCTTGGAGCAAGGAGCACCTTTTTGGTTTGTTTTTTTTAAAGAAAATCAACATGTACCGATGAATGCAGAAAAGTAGAGGTAATATGCTCTGATTATCAGTTGTCTGGATCAATTCAGAAGTAGGGAACAGAGTTGGAGTCGTAGAGAGATTTAGAAATACAACTGTATATGCAATCCTATCCCTGTCCTTAACCCTTCTGATGACTCTTAACACAGGGAGACATACGGGACCAGAAAATATCCTATAGATCTCTCAATGAGAATTTCTTTTAAATCCAGATTTGTGGGGTTTCCTGGAACTTGCAAAGGTTGATACAGCTAACACCATAATCACCAAAAGATTCAAGGATAGACATTAGACAAAATAGAAAAAGAGTGAGCACCCATAGAAGATTTCTAGATGATGGATAGGCAGAAACATCTGCTTGATCAGGGGGTGGGATTCAGTGACCTGAACTCCTTTCCAGCTGTACAGTGCTGTGATTTGCATGTTTCCATTTAAACGTCCAAATTGGAGTGCCAATTACATTTTTAAAAACTGAGCATTGGAAAAGGGATTCTTTGCATCCAAAATGCTCCTTAGGGTTACAAAGCTGTTGTGATACGCTGAAGGCTGCTGAATTCCAAGGCAGATGTTAGAGTTCAAGAATTGGCTTGCAAACTCCAGAGTGCAAGCATCTCTCCTCTTGTCTACCACTATGCACAGTCATGATATTATTGCTAGTATCAGATGTTACTATTAGTAGGATTCTGCACACGGTCTTTCATGATATACAGAAATCTTCTGTGTCATGTGGTCCACCTCACTTTGCCAAGGCAGAGTTTGTTCTACACCATTTGTACAGTATATTCCCACTAGTTGCAAATTCTTCTCAAATACAATTCCAGTATTCAGGATATTTGCATAAACAACTGAGAGTTGAGCATTTAAATTTGCTGTATAAGTCTCAGATTAAAAATATGGGATGTAATAAAATATGATGTTCCAGTTTCTCTATTAAATTGCATCAACTTGAACTATAATAGTAATAATAAAAAACCACCACCACCGTAATTTACCTATTGCCTTCCTGAGAGTTAATGAGTATTCTGAGTATGAAATTCACCAACAACGTTTTAGAACAGATTGAAAGAGCATATTTTATATGATAAGCCCATGTAAGTCAGAAAAACTCAGTGATTTTAATTTAAAATTCTCTGCCTCATTTCCATAAATGTTAATTTTTTACTCATAAATCTCCTTTAACTGTTCACAAGGCTAGTCTTGAATGCTCTCAATAAATAATCTTGAATTCTGTATATGGGAATAATTTTCTTTAATTGAACTCACCCTCATTCCAGCGAGATGATTATGTATGTATGCTTTACTGACGCCCAATCCGATACATAGTTAAAAGAATAGGCACCATTTGAAGGTATCCTATTCACACATACACCCTACACAACATTAACTACATGTGAGGAGATCTGAAGGAAAATTTCAGTAAAATCATTGTCTCTGACTATCTTAATTTCTATATGCATACATCTTCTTATAGCAGATATTTATTCATACAATAAAGTGAGCACATATCGGGGTTTTTTTTTTGGGGGGGGAGGTTAATCTTCCTTTTGATACTGTTCTTTATGTGGAGACTAGTTCAGTCCAAATATAATTTAAAGATAAATAACTATAAAGAAGGAGATGGAGGTTGACAATTCAAAAGGGAGCCCAGTGACTCATTGGACACACAAATGCTCTAGTCAAAGTCTTCCCTAATCAAATATGATGTACCCTTAGAATTAATATACCAGTTTTAATTGATTATATTTAAAATATTTCTAACTGATGTATCTCCTTAAAAAGTAATGACTTTTTTTAAGCTTTCATCTGTAAATGAGCATGTTCAATGTTATGGTTATGTGTGGCCTCCTTTTTGGTGACGTGAAAGTGGCCCATTATCTGGAGGCTAAGGTGATACAATCCATCAGTTCTTTTAAACCCAGCGGGCAGACATGAACTCCAAGTCTAGGATGGTGAACCTATAAGCCAGACAAGCACACACACACCCCGGTGTAATTCCATGTATTTCTCAGCATTATGTGGCCCTCTCAAATATTATGGAACCGTTCTCTATCTGGAAATCATTCTTCCAAGACATTATGTATGAAGGATGAAGAAAAGAGATGGGTGGAACAGGGCAAATGAGCAGTGCAGTCCACAACATTCTACACATTCCTAACTTTGAATTCAGCTACCATCAGCCCTTTGTCAACCCAGCCCAAAATAAAGAGACGAGGCACGTTTTGGGATTAATAAAGGGCCACACTTTTATTAACATTTTATCAGACTATTTCTCCTATTGTTGAATCCGAAAAGGGGAACTTGAAATGGCAAGTGACACTCAGGTATTTCCCCATTATATAATTAGGATGTTAACACATGAGGTAGTGGTCCCCAGCAATGAAAAGTTGTCAGCAGCCCTTCGGTGGGCTGTATATCAAAGGTCATAAATCGCTATATACTGTCTTATCAGTGTCTGTGCCTAAGCTGAGGTTTTAAGGGCTACCCCTGTACAAAATACTATTGCCTACTATTACCCTAAGGGGCTTTTTGCCACTTGCCCTTATCACCAAGTGTAACCAGTGTCGCTGGCGACATTCAAGAAAAATCTTAAGACTTTTCTCTTTCGGGACGCCTTTGGCGATGCCTAGGGACCCAGTTTTTTGTTTTTTTTTACCCGCCAACTTACAACTTATTGTTTTAGTTGTCTTATTGATTTTATTCGTTTTACTCTTATTGTTGTAAACCGCCCTGAGTCCCCTTGTGGGAAATAGGGCGGTATATAAGTGCGAAAAATAAATAAATAAATAAATAGAGCCCCGTAGAAAAGAGAACGGGAGGGGCAAAAACAAACCAATGCTCAAAGCCAATCAGAGCGGAGGCCAAAAATTCCCATCCGCTTCTTACGTGACCAGCTAATCTCATTCTCTTCAAGGCAAGGGTGGGTGGGTGAGCAGTCAGGGGACAAAGACCCCGATGACGTAGTTGCTACCCCTTTACGTGGGGCTTTTAATGGCGGTCAGCTGACCCAGCATTCAGCTACTGGCCAATTTGGCCAGATGTGTTGGCAAAGCCCAATTGGCTAGCCTGGGTACTGGCCAGCATGTCTCGATCAGGCATACAGGTAACCCCTCCTAGTACAGACGTGGTCGGAGCCCCCTTGTCCACCCTACCTGAAATAAAGGAACAATGCATGTTTTGGGATTAATAATGGGCCACACTTTTATTAATGTTTTATCAGAATATTTCTCCTACTGTTGAGTCCTAAAAGGTGAACCTGAAAGGGCAAGTGGTGCTCAGGTATTTACCCATTACCTAATTAGGGTGCTAACATGTGAGGTAGTGGCCCTCAGCAATGAAAAGTTGTGGGCAGCCTTTCAACAGGCTTTACTTCAAGGGTCATAAATCACTATATACCTTCCTATCTATTTCTATGCCTAAATTGGGATTTTAAGGGCTGCCCTTGTGCAAAGCACTATTACCTACTATTACACTAAGGGGCTTTTCGTCACTTGCCCTTACCACCATAGGAAGAGGGGCTACGTGGTATGCCTCCCTCCCACCCATCCAGCCAAGCAGCTTGGCACGGAATCCCCCATAGATGTCAGACAGAAATTGCTCAAGGCCCAAATCAAATAAATGTACCTCATGAGCCTCACAAGGTAAAGGTCAGGCCAGCCAAACCGGATGGCATGGTGGGTGATCACAGAGCCACCATGGAGTCGGACAAAGTTGCCTGCCTCCCTGATGATATATTTTCAAGCTCTGTCAATTCTCTTGTGGTGCCAGGCTCCATTCCATACAAGGCGGGGCAGCATATCAGACCATAGGAAGCGTACCTGGGAGTATAACATGCTTAGACTCAGTAAGTCTGCTTTAGCTCGTAAAATGAGAGACTTGCTAGGCTGACACACAAGATCATCGCCACCCAGGTGAATGACTAAAATAGTAGAGGGCACAGTGCTCAAGCCATGGGAGGCAGTTGCCATGAACACATCCCATCTCATCCCATTCAACCCTTTCTAGTCCAGCGCCGCCCACGCGGCTAGGCCAAGGTCTGCCCCCCCAACTTGAATGCCATGCATATGCAGCTGCCCAGAAGATGTGGCAGTATCCCAAGAGCAGGAGGCTTGATCAAGCGAGTGACAATGCTCTTGAAAAGAGAAACAGACTGTAAAATAGGCATTAGCATGTATTGGGCCAAGGTTGGCCCAGGAGAAGTGGAAAACCCAACATGAGTGCTTATTGCCATCTGATAAAGCAGCCACAAGAGCAGGAGGTGAGGGATCAGTGGTGCTAGGGACTGTGTTTAGGACCCCAATGATGTGGGACATAGTGATGCCTGCCCAAGGCCAAGAAGAGGTCGAGCCACTGGCCAGCTGATGTGATGTGCTGCTGGTTGTGGACTCACCTTGTGGACTAAGTGCCTGCGTGGTAGATTCTTGCTTCACGTCCAAGATGATGGTGGCAGAAGCGCTAGTAGAAGGTGCAGGGGGGTCTGTGTAGGGATCAGGTAGATGAACCAGGACCCCAGAGTTCACTTGCTGTACTGTATCTACATGAGAGAACATAAGGTCACTTATGAGCTGCAAATCACACACCCCTCCATTTGTTACTTGGAAGCGTTCAGTCTCCGAGTGACTCAATTTGTTCCACAAGGCTAGGAAGGCCAGAAAGTCAGCATAATCAGAGGTGTCCTGTGGAGCTGGGTGCTGCACAGCTGGGCACCCCCCCCCCGGTTGGTTTGTTTCGTCTGTGGCCCTAGCTCAGCGTTTACTCCCCCAGGATGGGTTTGATTTGTCAGAGTTCTTTCCCCCTTTGGATGGCATGGCAGGAGGTCAAGTCAAGGCAGGGTGTAGAGTTTAAACCAGTCACACTGCTAGCAACCCAAATCAAAATGAAATAACCTTGAGCTTAACAGCCTAGCCTTAGAACTGCAGAGCTGAAGGGGGGTTAAAAACCTAAAAGTCTAACGTTTGAACAGCAGAGCTACAAGGGATTACAAGCCACACCCTGGAACTGCAGAGCTGAAAATGGGGCTATGTGGGTCACTGAGTGAGCCCGTCTCCAGGAGGCACAGAGGGGACTCACACTCCCAACCTCTGGCTCTGTAGTCACAGACTTAAGCCACTGTGCAATGCAATCTGTTCCAACCAAATAATTAGCCTGACTAAATAGCTTATGCTAAACCCAGTGCTGGAGCCTGGGCAAAATTAAATGAATCAGGGAGACAAAATGGTCCAAATTAAACGAATCACTGTGCTAAAATCAAATCAATTAAAAGCAATTGGAAATGGGGACAATACAATTGGAAATGGGAGCAATACGAAATCAAGCTAAACTTGTCAAGGGAGTTAATATTGGGGTCAAATGGTAAGAGGTAAGAAATCAACTCAATTTCAAGATTAAGAAAAGAACCCAGAAAGGCAATAAGCAAACACAAAATGATTAGTTTCAATATAACTAATTAATTTGCCAAAATCTAAGTGATTGTGATCAAATTAATCAATCAATGTAAATGAATTAATTAGCCAAAATTAAAGTGATTCAGATCAAATTAATCAAACAATCAATCAATTAGCCCAAATGAATTACGTAGGATCAAATTAATCAAAGAATCAATTTTAGGCTTATGATTTATAATTAATAGATATATCACCTGATCCTGTTTGAAAGTGACTAAATTTGAGAAAGAAAATGAATTAGAGAACCTGAGAAATCAAATCAACAGTACACGAATTAATTACTCCTATGAATTAATTTCATGAACTAATTACTTCTGTGACTTAATTTGCAAAAGTCAAAGTGATTCTGATCAACCTAATAGGTAGATCAATTAATCAAATTCCCTGGCGCAAAACAGTGCTCCCCAAACATTTGAAAGCAATCAATCACTTAAAACAGTATCATTAATTTGGGACCATGCAACCGAGTGGGAGAAATGGGAAAATTGAATCAAGAAACCAGCCAGCAGAGAGGAGGGAATTGATTGGTTGGGAAATGCTGTGTGGCATGTGGCCAAGATGGCACTGTGCCAGGAATTTCCTGGGAGCAAAGCCACCTCTCAGAGTGACCCCACAAAGTCCCCAAAGCAGAGGAAATTAAATCAGGGACACCAGCAAAAGGAAGGAAGGAAGGCAATGGGAGCCGGGTCAAAGCTGGCTGGTATGGTGCATGTGGCCAAGATGGCGCCAAGCTAGCAATGCAAGGAAACAAAGCTGTGTCCCCAGGTGGCCCCGAGCAGTCCTCAAAGCTGACTAGGAATGTAATCAATAGGTAGGTACATGAGGGACTGCTTCAGAAGGAAACCCTGGGTAATTAATCAGGGAGCAGAGGGGGGGACTGGGACGGCACCTGGAAGGCTCTGAATGCACTTCCAAGCCCAGCACAATGAAAAGGTGTGGGGGAATGAAGAACACCCTACCCCTTTCCCAACAAATTAATTCGTTTTGTTATACAGTATTTATATCCTCTAATGAGTCAAGGCAGAAGACATGCCTTTCTTCCATCCTGACTTTATCCTCAACAATTCTTCTATGAGGTAGGGTCAGACTATTTTATTTATTTATTTATTTATTTATTTAAGAGTATTTTTACCCCACCTTTCTCCTTGGAAAAGGACCCAAGGTGGCTCACAGTAGTGAGGGATAATACACAGTCCAGTACAATTAAGACATGCTCAAGTATTTGAGAAAAAGGAATTGAAGGACATCTTACAGCATTAATAGACAACATTACATTAAAGCAACACGGTTATAAGTAGTCATAAATATGTGAACCCATAGATTCATATAAAATACACATGGTAGTCCATCATTTAGGGAAAGGTAGTCTGAAGAGAAAGGTCTTTGCCTGTTTCTGGAAGGACAACAGAGATGAGGCAGTCCTGGCCTCTAGTGAGATTGTGACTGGCCCAAATCGCTTACTAGATTTAAGGGCCAAGTGGGGATTCATATTCAGATCTTCAGCCTCCTAATCCAACATTCAGATTACTATTCCACAAACCTTGGATGTGAATTTCGTAGCCCCACCAGCCTAATGATCCCCAATCCATTTTAGAAGGTTTATTTTCAGAAAGGATGGGGGGAAATGCATTCCACATGTGGTTCCTCTTTTTTTTCTTTCACTTTCTTTTTCTTTTTCTTCTTCTTCCTTTTTTTTTTTTTTTGACAACAAAGCAGTTTCCAACTTACAAAACTGAATGCCAGAGACTCAGAGGAAAACACTAAGTGCATCAGGTACAGATTCCCATGCTCTACATTTTTGAACAGGGCACTGGCAAATACATTGAGACATATATAATGGGAAGTGTGTGTTTTTAGAATGTATATATGAGAAAATGTATTTAAATGCAAATTGTTGTGAGAATTAAAAAGTAAATAAATAAATCAGCGATGCAGCTGGAAGTAGGAACAAATGAACTTTAGGTGAACCCAGAAGTCCTTACAGAATATTTAATCCTATCTGTGACCCCATCAGTTCCTGCCTGCCCCTCAGTCATTTTATTTCTTTCCTGTCAGGGTGGGCAGATCAGGGCTGGCCCAAGGTGTTTTGCTCTCTGAGGTAAATAATGAATAATGATCCTCTCCTGGAGGATCTAGACTAAAACTGGAAAGTTCAGGGAATAATGGTAAACAATGTGGTATACTGATTTGTTCCCAATGCTTGGCTGTTGTAGACCAGCCTCTGATGCTGGAGATGCCTCTCTCCCTCTGCTTATTCTTAACAATAGGGCTACGCTGGGATAGAATTCTACTTCTGCAACTGATTGTTAACAACACATGTCTTCAAGGTAAGGGGCAGGTCAAACCTATTACTATCTCCAGTTAGTTTCCTCATATGTACCAGCCGAAACAGTAGCATTTTGTCTAGATTTTAGCTGTGCCTAGATGTTGATCAACATTTTCTTTATTTAGGTAATTTCCCTCTGTCATCTTTGTTGCCTAACAGGTTGGAGAAGCAAGAAAAGGAGAAAACTCCCAACTTATGGCAATATAATACTATCTGATTTAACAAATGCCACCTGATGAAGCAGAGCACTGAATAAGAACTCCAGATAATCAGGAGGACTTTTCAAGGAACAATCCCGGGATTGCAGTGTGCTCTTTCAAACTGCTATAAAATGTGCTGTCTGCACAGTGTATGACAAAGCATTTATGAATGCAGCTGTGCCTTCTTTGATTTTTCAACATTCCTGAGACAGACCTAGACTAAACTAGACTGTGGGAAAGCACAGTCAATGTTTCTTTGAGGAAATGTTCTGAAAAATGCAGATTTTTTTAAATAGCTACTGTCACCAGCCTTCATTCTCAAGGAGAGTTTGTTGAAATACGAAAAAGTAACTTTTTAATCCATCTGTAGAAGCAATGTTCTCGGCTGCATAAGACCATTTCAGTTCCCTAAAAAGCTACAAGTTAGGCGAGCTTTGGAGTTCACATACCTTTTCGTCAAGCGAGGATGAAGGTACAAAACCTGTCAATGTCCAATAAATTGAGGAGTGGTGGCTCAGCCGGCTAGATCACTGAAACTGTTGGCTGCAAAGTCTGCAGCTCGACAGTTTGAATCCCAGGTGCCATACAGCAGAGTGAGCTTCCGTTGTTGACCCCAGTTCCTGCCAACCTAGCAGTTTGAAAGTATGTCAATACAAGTAGATAAATAGGCACCATCATAAAAAGCGGGAAGTTAAACAATGTTCCATGTGCAGAAGTGCATTTGGCCATGACAGCCACATGGCCATGGACTTGCACAAAACTTGCTCTTTGGCTTATAAACGGAGATGAGCGCCATCCCTAGAGTCAGATACAACTAGCACTCATGTGTGGAGGGAACCTTTTTTTT
>JAHTLZ010003220.1:0-12170 GCA_023846285.1 Phrynocephalus versicolor | reverse complement strand
AACTTCCAGATAAACTCACTGTCGCAGAGTGGTTGTTTATTAGCGAAAGACTGTGAGAGCTGTGTAAAAGAGTGTGGGCTTTAACAAGCCTGAGAGCAGTGCTAAAAATAAAGACGCAAACACAGCTGGTGATTCCCATCACCAAATAAACTGTATTTACAAAATATACAAGTCCAGCACAAAAACAAAATTGGCAGGCATATACCTCACAGACAGTCCTGTAGTCTAAACTCTCGGGATCCAGATGGACAAAGTAACGTGCTGCTCCTTCCAACTTCATCCCACACAACACAGGACAAACTCTCTGACTTTTATACATGTGGCTGATGCAACCATTGCTCAGCAATTTGATAACTGAGCATGTCCAAACTGCACTGTCTTGCATCATCCACAATTGCATCATTCTAAATCCATTTTGTGCACTCACCTTAACACTCACCTGGATGACTGAGAATCCTCAAAGACATACAGGGTAATGTTTGTTTGTTTGGCTAAATAATATGCTCTGTCAGCTCTTCTGATTTTTCAGTGGCTGAATCCACCTGGGCTATCGCTTGCTAATGTTTCCCATACTTGCTATATTGAAGCTGGGTGAATTACTTATGTCTCCATATGTCTGCTAAAAATAGAAGTTTCTCCTTGCTGCAATTTCACACATGGCAAACCTCTGGTATTCGTTTTAGGACACAGATCTGGTTTTGAACAAGGTATGGGCTTCACACACTCCTCCCCTCTAAGTGCCTAAGCAGAAGGGCAGCTGAAAATCTCTTTTTGAATATCAACAGATAAGTTTGGGTTTCCCATACTTGCTTGTTTATGGCTGAGAAAGAATTTGACACCCCAAGCCCTGTCTTCTAGCATCAGATCCAATTTTCATCAATGCAGAATACAAGCTAGCTCAATTGCTCTTGTGAACCCAAAGGGTGGTCACAGGGTGTCCCTCTGAGTCTCTTAACCCAGTTTCCTAGCATTCTTCACTCTTGGCTGAGCTGGTGAGGACTGATGGAAGTTATAGTGCAGGGGTTGTGCCTTGCCTAACTTTGCTTTAAAAAGGTCCATAATTGGATGCACACCTCAATGGGGCTACTCAGGTCATGTTAGCCAGTGGTCACAACAGAACAGTGGAAAATCACAGTCTCTACCTTCTGACTGTGTGATGCATCCAGAGGATATCCTGCAGGAAACTCTTCAGGGGCAGGATCCAACTCTTCATGCTCCAAGCTTTAGAATTCATATTAATTAGAAAGTAGCCTTAGGGCTTCTGGGCATATGTGCAGAACTGTTGCGCTCTCGAGTCCAGGCCTAGAGTGTTTATACCTTACGGTGGGCCTTAGGGATAGATTTGGGATACTACTGTAACTCCTGCCCTGTGACCAAGTGTTCTCCCCACCAGAGTTGGGCGAGTTCAGTTCTACTGCGGTGTTGAGGTCTAATAGACTACTGATAGCTGGGGACTTCAACATTCATGCTGAATCTGAACATTTTGGTCTATCCCTGAAATTCACGGGGTCCATTACCTCCTTGAGTCTATCCCACCATGTCATTTAGCCCAGCACATAATGCAAGTTACACTCTGGACCTGGTTTTCTCTACCTCAAAAGCGGAGAGTGATCTGAGGGTGTGAAACATAAACTCATTCCCCCTGTCATGGGCAATCATTTTCTGCTGAGATTTAACTTGTTAACGGCAACCCACCTCCCCAGGGAGAATGGACCTGTTAAAATGGTCTGCCTTTTGAGGCTTCTTGACCCTGACGGGTTTCAGGAGCCCTTGGGATGTTATCCGGCTGATCTGGCAGCGATCCTGTCTCAGTCCAAGTCAGAAGGTGGTATGTAGAGATGACCCAGTCCCTTGACACCATCACTCCCAAATGCTATCTCCTCTTCAAAGACTGGCCTGCTCCTTGGTTTGCCAGGGAGCTTCAGGCTATGACAGTGATGGCGAACCTTTTAGAGACTGAGTGCCCAAACTGCAATTCAAAGCCCACTAATTTTTTTGCAAAGTGCCAATACAGTAATTTAACCTATATACAGGTGTCTATGAAGGGGTCGTAGTGATGTATGGAAGTGAAACCTGGACTATAAAGAAGGCTGATCGCTGCAGAATTGATGCTTTTGAGCTGTGGTGCTGGAGGAGAGTCTTGAGAGTCCCTTAGACTGCAGGGAGATCAAACCTATCCATCCTGAAAGAAATCAACCTCGAATGTTCACTGGAAGGACAGATTTTGAAGCTGAGGCTCCAGTACTTTGGCCACCTTATGAGGAGAGAGGACTCCTTGGAAAAGTCCCCGATGTTGGGAAAGATCGAAGGCAAAAGAAAAGAGGACGACAGAGAATGAGATGGTTGGACGGTGTCATCGATGCAACCAACATGGATTTGATGAAACTCCGGGAGGCAGTGGAAGACAGGAAGGCCTGGCGAGCTCTGGTCCATGGGCTCACGAAGAGTTGGATACTACTGAACTACTGAACAACAACAATGAAGGGGTGATGTCGGGTGCCCACAGAAAGGGCTCCAAGTGCCACCTTTGGCACCCGTGCCATAGGTTCGCCATCACTGGGCGAGAACTAGAGACAGGTGGAAGAAGGACCAGTCTGTAAAAAAAAATCTGGCTGCTCTCAAGACCTTTACCCGGCGTTAACCAGTCCTTTAAAATCTGCAACAAAAGGGTATTTACTGTCAAGATCCTTGGGAGGCCATGAAACAACATGTGGAACTTTTCCAGGTAGTTTATGACCATACTAAAACCACAGCCCCTTTCCGGTGATTTCAGCAGCGGCCAATTTACAGCCTTCTTTAAATCAAAAATAGAGACTATTCGGGCTGATCTTGACTCTGCCAGCACTTTGGTTGATCGGCAGATGGCTAGTGCTGTGCCTTCTCACTCTGCCTGAATGGTTGTTTGACCTTGTAAGACTGGAGGAAGTGTCCAGGGCACTGGCCAGACACAGACCCACCTCGTCTTCACTCAGCCCTTCCCCTTCATGTCTAAGGAAAGGCTGCCAATTGGGTTATGGCCAACTGGTCCAGGAACATTGTAAATGCCTCTTTGAGGGAGGACCTTCTCCCCTGGCCAGTGAAGGAAGCCATCATCTGTCTAGTTAAATGGCCTCACCTGGTGATAGGTAATCTTAACAATGTCAGACCCATTGCCAATATCCCCTTCTTGGACAAAGCAACCAAGCAAAGCAGCTTCAAATGTACTTGGAAGAAGAAAACTGCCTTGATCTGTTCCAGTCAGACTTCAGGCTATGGTGGGATGCTGAGACAGCTCTGGTTGCACTGCATGATGACCTTTCAAGGGAAGCCTGGGGCAGGGGATCTTCCCTTTTGGTGATCCTCAATCACTCAGCAGCTTTTGGAATGATAGACCACAGTATCCTCCTGGGCTGGTCTCAGAGGTGGAGATCAGGGGGTGAGTTGTTGGGTCCCTGGACTCCCAACTGTGGGGTGTCCCAGGGGTCATCAGCATCCCCAATTGCTGTTAAGCGTTATGTTAAACTGCTACATGTCTCATCAGGAGATTTGGAGCAAGGTATGCTGATGACACACTATCTCTCCTTGAACACATCTGTAGTGGATGCCGTCTGAACACTTGAGCACTGCCTGGAATCTGACCAGGGCAAGGAGGCTGAAACAGAACCTGGACATGATGGAAATTCTGTTCCTGAGGGACTCCTCAGAAAGACTGTGGGGTATTTCCCCTAAACTGGATGTCACTGTTATTGTAGCGTGGGGTTAGTGATTCAGCAGTGATTTCAGCTCTGAGACAAAGCAGACTGGAAACAGCTTCTAGTGAATAGCTCTTTAATCAGGGAGAGACAAGACGGGGGACTGGGGAGAGGAGGTTACATTTATAGGCACCCGGACTGGCTAGGAAAAGATACATTTTGGAGGGAACAATTGCAACCAATCACAAGGCTGCCTTTTGGCGGGAACCAATAGGATTGAAGATCCAAATGCAGCAACTATAATCAACCAATAGGCCTGTTCCCTTTTGAACAGGGAGGCAGTTACTCAACCAGCAATTACAGATCAATACACAACTGTCATTCCAGTTAGGGTGCAGGTTTGTAATCTGGGCATACTTCTGGATGAAGTTCGGTCTTGGGACACTCAAGACTGCAGCTGTGTCTCCACAGCCACCTTTATCTAGCTGAGGCACACTGCCCAACTCGGCCCCAACCTAGATGAGGATTTCCTCAGGACCTTGGTGTATTTATTTATTTTTTAGATTTTTATACTGCACCATCTAGCAACAGGGCCACTCTGGGCGGTTTACAAAATTAACCAGTACCAAGTACAAAATAGTATACAATATATATAAACAATGCAATATAATGAACACGACAAAGAATGGTTGCGGTATATAAATCAAATAAATAATCTAAATAATCAGGTCACATCAATAGAAGATGAGGAACGAAAAACTAAAGGTGGAACAACACAAGGGAGAATAAACAGTGAATCATAATAGGATAAATTAGCAACCAGGGAAAGCCTTTCTATATAGCCTTGTCTTAAGATGTTTCTTGAAAAGAGTCAGCACAGGGGCCAAGCAGATCTCAGGCGAGAGCTCATTCCAAAGTCGACCCCCCCCCCGAGAACGCTGGGTTCGTCATTGACGATTTGTGAGCCTCCTCCAGTGATGGAACCCTCAAATGCCCTGCCTGAGACGATCGGGTACAAAGGGCAGTACTTTGTGATAGGAGCAGGTCTGGCAGATAACAAGGTCCCAAACCATTTAGGGCTTTGTATGTCATCATTAAAACCTTGAAGGGCCTGATCCGGAGACTGCAGTGGGCCCAGAATGTGGCAGCCAGACTGGGCCCACAGCCAGTAAGTTTGATCACATCTCCCCAGTACTGGCACTTAATTCCTGCTGCATCCCAAATCAAATTCAAAGTTTTGATGCTCCCCTGTAAAGCCCTTCATGGTTTGGGACCATGTTACCTATTGGAGTGTTTTGCCCCAAGGTCATCTATGCATCCCACAAGGTCCTCCCAAGCCATGGGTCTCAGGTTATCCATTCCAAGGGAGGCCTGGACATCTTGCACTTGAAATATGACCTTCTCTGTTGTGGCTCCAATACTTTGGAACCCACTCCCCTTAGAGCTGCACCTGGCTCCCTCTCCTTACATTTAAAAGGGTATTTAAAACATTTATAGCAGGGGCTTTTTTTTTGGCAACCCTGCCTCAGCCCCCACCCCAGGATTCTTCTGTTGGATAGTTGCTTAGATTTTGTCTTGCATTCTGCACTTCACTTTTATAAATTATGCCTCTCGGAGTTTTTTGTTGTCTGTTGTTTGTTCTGTATATATAACAAATTTATATTATTATTATTATATATAGTTTCAGTCCCTTTTTTAAAGAGTCCATGCATTAATGGGGTGGTATAGGTCTCCAGTAGCTCATTCTTTAATGCTCTACATTCTGAATCAAACCAGCGCTTTAAACAGGTGCTTGTAATAAGGCTTGATTCATGTGCTGTCTATTGGAATGCATATTTGAACATTCTTATTTTTATGATTTTATTTTTTGGTTTTTGGTCGTTGACCGTAAATAAAATTTCATTCATTCAGGGTGGGGTGGTATATAAATCCAAGGAATAAATAAGTAAATAAATAAATAAATATAATGAGGACAGTGACTTTGAAAGCAGAAATCTTTGTTAAATTAAGGCAAGAAACTAGAACTCTTTTTGTGGGTGGATGCCGTAGTCCTCTGGTGGATTAAAATCTGCTTTTAGTGTTAAATTTTATTTACCATTTTAAATATACTTATTTTTTTTAAAAAATGTATTTGTATACATTACTTACTTTTTAAACTTTTAAAAATTGTCTTTTTAATGACATAAGCTGCTTTGAGTCCTTTTCACGACCCTAGGTGGGGTAAAAACACATCTAAAATAAAATAAAATAAAATAAAATAACATGCTGTTGCTTGGTGCTTTATCACCAAGTTAGGCCCTTACTGACCCAGAGCAGAAAGTGCCTTTCTACAAACGTTTGCATTTGGTAGAAGAGGTGTGGCAGAGGAATAAACAGGCACAGAGGTGGTGCTGACATACATGAAACGCAGCAGGAGGAAATGCAATGTCATTCCATTGAAAAGAGCGTTGATGGCAATGGAAAATAAAGTGTGAGAAGCAGAAGACCTTGGCTTGAGCTCCACATATTTATCTACTCCCTGGGCGGGAGTCGGGAATATCTGATCTTCAACAGCGGATGGGGGGGTGTATATGTTTGCAAGGGGACAGCTTCGAGGGCACCGCGTGAGTCAAGACCCTGTTTGTCACCTGCCGCTGGGATCCGTTACCTCCCGCACGGCACGCAAGGCAGGCGATAAACGCGCACCGAGGTCTTTCCGCCCAGCCTTTACCAGAGTGCCATCTCACGGCGGGAAACGGAATCGTGCTTTATTTACGCGCCGTCCTCCGTAGCGGGAGAACGCTCCGTCGCAGACAAATGGCAATCGGTGAACAACAGGAACTGCTCGTTGTTGTAAATCAGGAGAACCGTCGGGATCCTGCTTTTAACAATTGCGATTGTGCGGGCCGCGCCCCTCCGCAGCCGCAAATAGCACACGGTGTCCAGTTAGCAGCGCGCGCCCAGGGAAAGGCGGCGGAGGCGAGAAATCCCCAAAGCCCAAGTTGGTTTCTTGCTCTCCCTTACTGTTCAGAGGGACGAGGGAGAACAGTTTTTTTTTTTTGAAGTATTGATCAGGGAAAGGGACGCGGTTGAGTACGGAATGGCCTAACCACCTAAAGAATTAGGTTAGCAGCAATACACTCTGGAAAAGGCACTGGAAGGGAGAAAGGGAAGAAAGGTTATTAAAAGCAAGGTTGTAGGAATGGCAAGGCTGACAACCTGTTCTAAAATAAGCTGTAGAAAAGCAAACTATGATGTTTCTGATATCTGTCTTTAAAGGGATGCAATCTTTATTTATTTAAAATATTTTATCCCCTCTTTCTTCTTCAAAAGGACTCCAGACGTTGCGTCATTAACAAAACTGTATTTAAAAGGAAAAACTGAATATAAAAATATTAAAAATAATTTGAAAGTGCTTTATACTGGATATAGTACAAGAGAGGGAATCTAAAAGAACAGCAACAGCATCTAGTCACAGAAATATGGCAGGATCTAAAGGAAGGTGCTTCCAAGAGGAAGCTTTTCTCAGGATCTCAGGCTGTCTCCTTCATGGAATTATACAGAGGATCCAGACATCAGGTGTCTTCCTTTGTAACTTCCCCATTTTTTCTCAGCATTGTTTTCTTATCATAGAAATCCTTTAAAGAGGGCATGGCAGCTCAGTGCCTTTGAGACTGGTAACCCTGTACTTTCAGAACCACCCATAGTGCTTTGAATTTAGGTTACATTGACTTTAATGGATTAAGTTAACTATGGCTGAAATACCCTTCTTTTCAATAGCAACTGTGGGTGTCCATGGGGGGGGCGGGGCAATGGAGGGTGCTTGCTCCTTCCCCACCCTAAAGTTGGCATTTCTCCAAATGCATAAAAGTTAAAGCTATAGTCAGGTCAACAATCCATTGGTACTGTTAGTAGACTTTGCTCCCTCCCTCCATATCTGCAGACATCCTTGAGCCTACCTGGACAGGAATAATAAATAGAGCAGTGTTGGTATCACTTTGGGCTTGAACCCAAACTGTCTTTGTATGCTCGTTATTTTTAACTTAATATTTTTTTAATTATGTAAGCCACCTTGGTACTGTAGTTGATGGGGTAAAATATTCTAATAAAATAATTAAAGAAAAGAATTGCATTGTCCACATTTGTTTCTACTCAGATTGACCCATCCTGCACCTTTAAGAGCACATCTGTTCCTTTCTGGTAAAGAGTTGGGAGCTTCTGTTTTTTTGGCAGGATTTGGTATGCTCCTAATTACGCCATTGTTTAGCCTGTGTGGCTGGCTAGTTTGCACCCAAAATGGTGCTGTGGGTAGCATTACCAGAGGTGGCACCCTTATGATGTATTAGGTCGATTGATTTGTGACATTAAAAGGGAGGATGGAGAAACCCCCTCCCCTATTTTAATCATCTTCCTTTTGAAAAAAATGTTTCCTTAACTGACACAAAACAATACGGTGTAAGTCAGGTGCATTACTCTTTTGATATGCCAACAAAAAGAGAAAAGAAAGCCACTGAGGCAAGCTGAATGATGACTGTGAGAAAAGACAAGGAAGAGGGCTATGTTGATGCCATGGACGCTGTCCCCATTAGGCAGCACAGCCTCAGCAGTGCTCTGGCAGAGGAGGAAGGCAGTGGGGAAAAGGGGGGGCTTACCTACCTTCCATCTCCTCATCCTTCACACTAATATTTGTCTCTTAAAGTCTGTCTACAAATGGGCCCCCCTGCTTGACTCAGGTAATCCAGAGCTCATGCTTGTAAATCAAATGGCTGCTTTGCTTCTCTTTCAAGATTCCCAGCTAGGAACCCCCCCCCCCCCCGCCTGAGCAGGTTTTTCTCCTGCAGAACTGGTCTTACGATCAATAAGTTTCCTCTGATGTTCAGCCCAAATCCATTCTTCTGCGGTTGACACCTATTATATCTAGTCTGAACAACGGAGATTGTAGACAACACATTTTTGCCCCCTTTCACCTGACAGGCCTCCAGATATTTAAATACTTGCTCATTTCTCTTCAGTTGCATCTTTTTATGAGTCTTGTGGCACAGTGGGTAAACTGTTGCACTGTGGCAAAAGCTATGTTCACAGCCTGGGGTTCAGTCCCAGGTAGCAGGCTCAAGGTTCACTCAGCCTTCCATCGTTCCTGTGTTGTGTGTGTGTGTTGTGTCATTACAGTCGTGACCGACTCTTTGTGACCCCATGTCCATGGAGTTTTCTTGGCAGGAATACTGGAGTGGCTTGCCAGTTTCTACTCCAGGCGCCTACCGCACCTGGTATTCCCTGGTGGTCTCCCATCCAAGTACTAACCAGGGCCGACCCTGCTTAGCTTCCGAAATCAGGCAAGATCGGATGTGCTTAGGGCATCTAATCCTTCCTAGATTGGTAAAACGAGTACTCAGCTTGCTAGAGGTGGGGAAGGGGACAATGTGTAGCCTGCACAATTACTGTACATTGTAAAGGGCCCAGAGAGTGTTATAAACTACGTGGGGCGGTATACATGCAGCACATGTTGCTTGTTGCATTTGCTTCGTTAAAAAAGCTTGCTGAAAAATCCAAGCCTGATCCACATACATCAATCAAAAATCATTTTGTGGATTTTTATTCCACCTTTTAGTGTTGATTTGCAAACACAATGTGAAAATAAATGCCAGGTGTGCCTTTATGCACTGCATAATACTGAGACTAATTCTGTCATTGTGAATAGAAGAGCGGCATCCTAGGAGCTAGAGTAGATCTCTGGTAAATGTAAGACCACCTACAGTCTCTGAACTACTGTCTGTATGCTCTTTCTCTCAACCCTTTCTCTGCTGCACTGTATTGGACAAAAATTGTAACAATGCAGCCTTCCCGGTTCATGGAGGCCTTCGGGGAGCTTACTGTCGGGCTGGCTGACGATCCGGTTGAAGCCCTGGTAGATTTGGCCAGCTATTGCCCGATTGCCATTGTTCCCTTCCTGGGCAAGGTTGTTGAGAGGGTGGCCACCGTCCAGCTTCAGTCGTACCTGGAGGAAAATCATATCCTGGATCCCTTCCAGTCCGAGTTCAGGCTACTTTGTGGGACCGAGACTGCCCTGGTCGCTCTGCAGGATTACCTCCTCAGGGAGGCTGTCAGGGGGTGTTCCTCCCTGTTGGTCCTCCTTGCTCTTTCAGCGGCCTTTGATACCTTCGACCACGGTATCCTGCTGGATCTGCACTTTGCTGGCTCCGATCCTTCCTCAACCACCGCTCCCAGTGGGTCCAGCTGGGGGATGAGTTGTCAGCTCCTTGGATGCTCCCTTGTAGGGTGCCCCAGGGGTCGGCAATCTCCCCCATGCTGTTCAACATTTACATGAGGCCGCTGGCTGAGGTCATCAGGAGATTTAGTTCGCTGTCATCAGTACACTGATGATACGCAGCTCTATCTCTCCTTTTCTAACTCTGCAGTGGAGGCAGTATGCTCCCTTGATCCGTGCCTGGAGGCGGTCTTGGAATGGACCAGGACCAACAGGCTCAAACTGAACCCGAAGAAGGCCGAGGTTCTGTTCTTCAGGGTGCCCTCGTCCAGGTACAATGGCCCCCTCCCTAGTCTGGGGGGAGTCTGTCTCCAGCCTATGGACAGAGCCAGGAATCTGGGTGTGGTATTGGACTCAGCCCTCTGCCTGGAAGCCCAAGTGATGGCCGTCTCCAGGGCTGCTTTTTCCCACCTCCACAGGATCGCCCAGATCCGCCAGTACCCCGATGAGTCCTCCCTGAGGACAGTTGTGCAGGCCCTCGTGATCTCGAGGATCGATTACTGCAACACACTTTACGTGGGGCTGCCCTTGACCCTTATCTGGAGACTCCAGTGGGTGCAGAGTGCGGTGGTCAGACTGGTGGTGGGTGCTCGTAGATATGATCACATCACCCCAGTCCTGGCACACCTGCATTGGCTGCCTGGGGCTCTCTGGATAAGGATCAAGGTTTGGTTTTCAAAACCCTTCACGGCCTGGGTCCTGAATACCCGTCGGAGCGTATCTCCCAGAGGTCAACTGAAGCCAGGCCCACTTGAATGTTGCAGGTGCGCTCACTCAGGGTGGCCACTCCTAGGGAGGCGCGGAGGTCGGCTATGTGCAACCGTGCCTTCTCTGTTGTGGCCCTCTCGTTGTGGAACCATCTTCTGAGTGAGCTGCGCCTCGCACAGTCCCTGCCTGTCTTCAAAAAGGCTTTGAAAACCATGCTTTTTAGGGAGGCATATGGCGACCTTGAATTTAATTTATTTAATTTTTATCTTATCTGTTTGTTTGTTTGTTTGTTTGTTTGTATTCTTTCCCCCCGGCCCCTGATGCATCTTGCTGAGAGTTTCCCCCCTCTTTTTTGCTTATATTGTTGTTTTTAACTTGTAAACCACCCAGAGTTCCTGCTGGAAGATGGGCAGTATAGAAATGAAACAAACAAACAAACAAATAAATAATAGATGTACATTACAGTATCTTTTGTGACTCTCATGGAGAAGAGAAAAAAATATTAAGGCTGTGAGTTTTGCAAAGGCAGGAATACTCTCTCTCTGTGTGTGTGTGTGTGTGTGTGTGTGTGTGTGTGTGTGTGTATGTTTTAATGGATTAGAATAAAGGACCAGATGTGTAAAACTCCATTAATTGTGTTTGCATGTGAATAGTTTATTAGACTGTACTGGTTTGTCCAGACTCTTAAGCAAAGGCAAAAGAAAGAGTTTGAGCGTCACGTACAGCCTCTTTTCCTCTTATTCACACATAGAAACAAAACAAAACATGCTGAGCGTATTTTCCTTGCTGTGCCCACTTGTGCCAGCTTTGGAAGAGAAGATCTCTGGCAGAATGTACGCTCTCACCTGGGGCCAGAAAATTAATACATGGAGATTGTGACATTTTAGGGTCATCTTTGAAATGCTTCTCAGCAGTTCATTTCCTGACAGTGACCCCAGCAGGGGCTTCAATGTGCTTCCTCTCCTCCTGACCCACGGTGCGTCCTCTCCCAATATAAGTCTCTTCCTTGAATGGGAGGTAGGGGGTGAAGGGCAGAGGTAGTGAATCAAAACACTGCACCGCTGTGAGTTGGAATGAGTTCTTCGTCCAAGTTGACTCCACAACACTGACTGGGGTGGGGGAGAGGCCCACAAAGCATGTTGCTCTTTGCAAGCATTTTTTTTAAAACGCTCCATCAGGCATGCCACGTTTTCAAGTTGGCTGAGAAAGATAAGACAACATGAAAGCAGAGCTTGGAACACTGTTTTTTTTTTTAAATGTAACTTGTGCCATCATTTGTCAGTAGCCAGGTTGCCCTTATTGTTGCTGTTGCCCCCATCAAGTAATTTGGTGCAGTATGTGAATACATAGCTCTTCTCTGTGGGAGTGAAATGTGTGTGTGCTTATGGGCAGAATTGTGCCTGTGAAAGTCTTGAAAAATTCTGGGATTTTGGGAATCAAATAAATAAATAAAGCAAATGTGCCTGCTAGCAAATAGTCTGGATGGCTAGTTCTGATATTTCAAATATTTTTACACACACACACACACACACACACACACACACACA
>JAHTLZ010003219.1:0-14461 GCA_023846285.1 Phrynocephalus versicolor | reverse complement strand
TGTTAAGATGAATATCTGAATAGGGCTCATAATACTTGTAAGCATTCATATACAAATGTCATGTTTGTTAAACCAGCCCATTCTACCTTCTATTAAATTTTCAACTGGATCGTTCAAATAACCTAGTACATAAATGGAAAATAACACTTTCTTACCCATCCTCAAACATAAAATGGCTAAATAATTTAGTTTAATCACATCAGTGTTTTGCAGCAATTACTTATAAAAACGCATTTGTAAAATAAAAGAGTGGGGTGAAACTTCTCTTACATCTATGCTACACAGGGATGGGATCTTACGAAAAATGACACACTGTTTTGTCACTTCGTAAGCTTACAAAACATTACAAAACAAAACAAAACAGCAATGTTTTGTCAAGAAATGAAATGAAACACATTTTTGTTTTGGAAACAAAATGATTCATTCTATTAGAGAGGTGCCTCCTATTCAGCCATCTTGAGAACAGGGGGTTTGTAATGTAATTTAGAGTAGTAAATTGATTGTTTTCCTTCCTTCCCTCCCCACACCTTGGCTGTTGATAGCTAGTTTATCTCTGATCTTGATCTGCAGCTAGCCGGGAGCTGAGCTCTGCTGCCTGTCTCTGGAGTGTGGACATGGCAGTTTTAGGACCATGAAGGTGATTCATCGCGTTTCCCTTTCCTTCCCTGTGCCTGTGTCTGCAAGTTGATTTAAACTGATTGTTTTTCTTTCCTGATTAGGTAGGACTGGAGGCTATTTTTGATGTTTTCCTTCCTTCCCTCCCTGCCCCAATCAGCTGTTGAGTTTATCTCCTTGATCTGATCTGAGGTGCAGCAGCTAGCCTATGTTTCCTGTTTGTCTACAGGGGGTTCTTTGTTTGAAAACTAGAGATGGGCACAAATAAAAAAATGGCATTTTGTTTCATTTTGTTGAGGAGTTCATTTCGTTTCATTTCATTTTTTGTTAATTTTTGTGAAAAAATTGTTTTGTTGTTTTGGTATTTGTTTTTACCCGCTTTGCGTGATTAAAGCATTTCCCATGCGCGGGTGTCTGAGAAAAGGCATAAATGCATGTTTTAAGCACCCCGCACCCCCTTGCACGTTTTTAATACCCAAGAAATATCAAGCATGTGGATGGCATCCATTTTGTGTCATCCTTAAAGGGAAAAAATACCTTGTGATGTGAGAAAAGACATAAATGAACGTTTTAGGGACCTCAAACCCCACTGGCAGGTATTATCAGGCAGAATAAATAATTTTGCTGGGTTTTTACAGATGTCCAGGGTGTTTTAATGCCCAAGAAATCAATATTAGGCATGTGGCAGCCATTTTGTGTGGATGCCCTAACTCCCCTTAAAGGAAAAAAAATACACCATGATGTGAGAAAAAACATAAATGAACGTTTTAAGGAACCCAAGCCCCACTGGCAGGTATTATCTGAATAAATAATTATCGCTGGTTTTTTAATGAATATTCAGGACTTTTTTAACATTTAAAATAGCTAATTTCATTGTGTGCCACCATTAACAAAATGAAACATAATGAACCTAATTTTCTTGGTTCAGTTCGGTTCGTTCCTTTTTCAGCGCCAGGTTCGTTATTCATTTTGTTATGTAATGAAATGAATAACAAATAACAAAACAAAAAAAGTTCATTTCATGCCCATCTCTATTGAAAACAAATTGATTGGAAGGTTTAAGGAGGATCTTGATTTAAAGCTATTTAAACTTGGGCAGTGGGCTCCCTATTAAATAAAAAAAGGAAAGTTCCCCATTATTTATAGCCTTACAAATTGTTTTGTTTTATTTTGTTTCATGATGAAAATTAGTTTTAAAAAATTGTTATTAACAAAGCAAAACAAAATGAAGACTGAAACAAAACAAAACAAAATGCTATATTTCTGTTTCGTGCCCATCCTTAATGCTATGTCCAACAGAATAGAATAAAACAATTTCTTTTCTCCATTTTTTCCCTAGCAGACTCCTTGAAACTTTCAGCAGAGAGACAGCCTCACAGCTTTTCAAAACTGAAAGATAACTGATGGTGGGGAAGTTGTTAGCCAGTTTATTTTAAAACAACAGTCTCACCTTACATGTCCTAGTCTGTATTCTGTCAAATGACCTTACTTCATATCAGAGAGTTTGAAAGATTGGCTTTTAAAAGCACTAATTGAACAAAGCCGACTTTCAAAACACAGAAATTGCCGGAAGAATAAGGAAGAAAGAAAACTAAAAGAGCAGTGAAGCAGAACAAGAGTCTGAATATCAAAAACAAGATTTGAACAATCACTTCCTGGCTGCAATTACCTTCTTCCCTACAGTGACTATAGTGATCTGTTACAGTGTCAAGGAAACATAAAACTTTCACTTTGAAACCATGAACCTTCATTTTATCAAGTTCCTCTGGTTTAATTAATGAGATAAACATGGGTGGCCAAGCAGTGGTACCGTGTGGTTAGAAAGACAGAAAGACAGATGGACAAGGCAAAGGAGTCTACAAGATACTGTTAGAAGATGGAAAGTCATCAGCTTCATGTTTCTTTCCCTTGCAGTTGAAACAATCAAGTAGGGACTATTCTCCTCCTTCACCCTGATACGTCATCCTCATAATAATGTAATATGTAATGTAATAATGATTATATAGATTTTGTTTTTATAACCGTTTATAACTTGTGTTTATACCTCCCCTTGTGTGATTGCAATGACACAATGTTTTCAATATTAGTTTCCATCCCTCATATCTTTTGGATGCTCTACCATTAGAGATGGGCACAACCAGGAAAATTTTTTTTTCGAGTTGTCGTGTGTCAGAGCCGGCCTGTTTCGGCTCATTTCCGTTTGTCGCGAAATTTTTCAAAAAATTGTCGTTTCGTTTGTCGTTTTTTCGTCTGTCATTAGTACTGGTTTAGGGGGGGTAGCAGGCTCCTGGAGGCACCTCTGTGGGGTGGGTGCCTCCTCTGGCCCGCTATGAAGGGAAAGCGGGCTCCTGGAGGCACCTCTCTGGGGTGGGTGCTTCCTTTGGCCCGCTACAAAATGGCATGCATAGCCAATTGGATATGCATACCAAGTTGCAGTGGCAGAGGCACCTCTCTTTTTTGGGTGCCTCTGTGAGTCACAGGCCCACTGCTATAGTGCGGCGCGTCTGCGCTGTGCACTGTGCAGTCAGAGTGAACGTAGTGGGGAAGGCTCCCTCACTCTGGGCGCCCTGTGCCTCACTAAGAAGGGAAGTGTACTTGCGTGTGTAGTGCAATGCGAGTACACAGATCTGGCTTAGGGTTAGGGTTACCACAAGGGCTAGGCTTAGGGTAACAGGTAAGGTTATGGTGAGTTAGTGGGGTGCACCTCTGGGTGCCTCTCTGACCCACTAAAGGACAGTTTACTGGCTTATGGGTTAGGGTTACGGTTAGGGTTAGGGCTAGGGTTAGTGGGCTTTTTATGCCCGACTGGCACATCCCAGAAGTCTCTCAGTCAAAACCTGGCCAAGTGGCCATGCGATTGGTGGAATGGCTCCAAAAATTTGCATGGTCACTCCCATGGAAAATAAAATAAAATAAAATCAATGGAGAGGAGGACAGAGGAGACATTTTGTTGCAAGAAAAACCCACTGCTACTGTAAAAATTCTGGCAGTTTTAAAATAGCAATTTTCGCATGTTTCTGTGGTGCTTTGGTGTGTTTTTGGACCACAATTTCAAAAAAAATATTGCGGTCGCTGCCCTATTTTGGATCCCCCGCCCGCACCGCATAGCATGGCGAGTTGGCAGGACGACGAGGATGCCCCCCAGCCCCCACCAGAGCAGCCCAGGACAGGAGGGGGAAGCCCGGGGATCCCCCCAGAAACCATCCCTCTGGTAGGTGCACTCTCAGACAGGCAGGCATATTTTTGCCTGCTTTTTTGGCCGGCAATCGGGGTTTTTAAAACTTTTTTTCTGTGCCGCTTGAATGGCGGCGGCCGGCAGCGAGTCCGGCTTGTTGCGACTCCAGACGACGAGGATGCCCCCCACCAGAGCAGCCCAGGACAGGAGGGGGGGAGGCCGGGGACCCCCCCCCCAGAAACCACCCCTCTGGTAGGTGCACTCTCAGACAGGCAGGGATTTTTTCGCCTGCTTTTTTGGCCGGGATTCGGGGTTTTTTTACTTTTAAAAACTTTTTTTCTGTGCCTACATATGAGACGGGCTGCTGTATGAGGTTATATGAACATATCATTTCTGTTCTTTTTTTAAAAGTGAGATTTCTCAAAATCAGATCATTTTGAGTTAGGAGAGAACAAAACTTGATGTGCCTACCTTTGCTGTACCACAAACTGGAAGAATGGAGGATAAATCTGCTTGGCCAGTATATATTAACCACTCTAATTTTCACGTCCTGAATTAATATGAGCCTCCTTAAGAGGAGGCCCTTCTCTCAGTCCCATTGCCATCACCATCACATTTGATGGGAACATGAAAGAGGGACATCTTTTTCACTGCCCAAAGTTGGTGGAATGTTCTTCCTCAAGAGGTTAGATTAGCACCCTCCCATTTATCCCAACAGCAGAAGACCAACTTCAGACAGGCTTTAATAACGGTGGATCCTCTGATGCTATCCTTCTGCTTTTCTAAGTTTGCTTTGAAAGTTTTAAATGTTTTAAACTACTTAATGGATTTTAATTATTATTGTAGTTTAATTGCTTTTTGTCAGCATCTTATGGTGTTTTTAGTATTACCTGTGAGCCATCTTGAATAAATGAATGAGAAAACAATTGCCTCTCTTATTTTTCTTTTCCTCTCTGTTTTAAAATTACACATCACCAAGTCAATTGTGACATATGGTGATCCTCTTCAGGGTACTGTATGTAGGAAAAAGTAGCCAGAAATAGATACTTCTAGAGTCCCCCTGGGACTATGCAGCTTGCTCAAGGCCATACAGGCTGGAACTTCTGGGATACACACATACTCCCAATTAGACATGGGCACGAATCCGCGAAATTTTCATTTTCGTTTCCATTTTTCGTTTCTGTTGTGTAACGGAAACTGTAATGATAATTAAGCCATCAGAACTCGAACTCGAACCGAAAAAAGAAAAATTTGGTCGGGTTTTTCGTTTTTGTTTGTGGCATCGCGGCCATTGCGCAATGCGAAGCACAGAAAAAGTTTTTAAAAGTTTTTTATAAAAACCCCAATTCCCGGCCAAAAAAGCAGGTGAAAATATGCCTACCTGAGGCTTTGCCACCTACCAGAGGGGTGGATTCTGGGGGGTCCCCGCCCTTTCACCCCCTTCTCCTGTCCTGGGCTGCCTGCACCAGGCTGGAGGGGGGTCATCCTCATCGTCTCGCCATGCCATGTGGTGGTGGGGATCCAAAATGGCGACCGCAAGTTTTCTTTTGAAATCGTGGTCAAAAAACACACCAAATCACCACAGAAACATGTGAAATTTATTTATTTTAAATGCCTGAATTTTAATAGTAGCAGCAGTGGGTTTTAATAGCAATAAAACGTCATATTGATTTTATTTTATTTTATTTTATTTTATTTTATTTTTTATTTTTTTAGACCTGCCCATTTGGGCTGGGCATGGGATGGGACCATGCAATTTTTTTGAACCATTCCACCAATGGCATCGCCAGGTTTTTGACTGACACTTCTGGATGTCTCGGAGGGCATAAAAAGCCGAGGCACCTTCCAGAAATCGTAGTTGGGTGTATGGATGTGGTTGAGGGAGGAGGGCTGGCTGCTGGTGCTGGTGTGATCCGATCGAGATTGAGGAGGGAGGCTGGAGGCTTTAGGATTTAAGTTAGGCAGGCAGGGAGGGAATTGAATTTAGAAAATAATTTCTTTGATGCCCTGCAGCTTTGTCTGCTGAAGGGAATAGCAGTTTATTCTTTATTTCTTCTCTGGCAGTTTGTGAGGATTTTTTTCTGATATTGGATAAAGGGGGAGGTTCGACTGGGAGTGGGAGGTGTGGATTTATTTTAAAAATATATTATATACTACCATTTATTTTCTATTTTCCCAACTTCAATTTGCTTGCACACACACACATTTGGGGTGCAAGCCAAGAACAGAACCTCTATCCTAAGTGATATCCTAACTGCCCACTTGCCCGCCCACCTGCGCCGCCACCCGCCTGCAGCCCGCGCCACGGCCCTCCCACTCGCCCTCCCGCAGCTGCCACCTGCCTGCTCACCCGCACGTGCCTCCCCCTGCCGCTGTCGCCACCCGCCCATGGCCCCCCCCCACCCCCGCCCGCCCGCACCTCCCCCCCGCCCGCCCGCCCCCTGCCCCGCCTGCCGCCTAGGGCACAAAAACACCTAGCGCTGGCCCTGATTGCGGGACGCCCCTATGCTCTGGGAAGTCAAATCGCGCTAAATCGCGGTGGAAACGACAAACAACAAACAAAACGACAAAACAACAAATGTTGAAATTTTTTGCGACAAACGGAAACGACCTGAAACGGACCCGTTCTGACAAAAAAAAAAAACTTGAAATGTCATTTTTTCTGGTCGTGCCCATGTCTACTCCCAATCTCTGACTCTGCACCCAGATATCTAGCTCACTGAGCTCTCCAGCCAGCATAGGTTTCATACTTCTCTGAATCAAAGAGACTGAATTTTGCACTGCTTCCCCCCTGCCACCAAAAAGAAGAAGAAGAAGAAATCCACACATCATTTCATCTATAAGAAAAATGTACATAAATATGGAAAATTGTATACAAAGAGGTTGTAGTGGTAGAAAGGACTAACAATAATGTATGCAAATTTTAATGCCTATAAAATGGATATGATCCAGATGTAAGGGGAAAAACATTTAAATTCTGAGATGGAAATACAGCAGGACAGACCAAAATTATGCTAAAAATGCATATGAACATTCTATAATTGTTTAAAGGACTGGTTTATCTGTTCTTGGTGCTGGATCTGAAATATACAGTATCTTTTTTTTTTTTTTTGCTGTTTGTTAGTTTTACTGGTATCTTATTTTGCTGTTTTATATGTTATTTTTATCTGTTATTTTTATTGCTATCTGTTATTTTTACTGTTTCTGAGGACAAATTACAGTTTCATTCCTCCTGTTCTCTACCCAGCCACTATAGCTGCTTATGGTGCCACCCAACTTCCCTTCGACAAATCCAGCCCTTTGGGGGAGAGAACCCATGCCACTGAATCTTAGTCACCAAACACATCCAACAAGATCATTCAAAAATAGAGAGTCAGTTGAGAGCAAAACATCTTTGATGCTTGACCTTTCAGATGTGTCAGCATTGGGACGTAGCTCTAGATTACAGTGCATTAAATCTTCCATCTTTCTTTGTAAACCACTCCCTAGTTGCCTGATTGTGCCACGGGCAACCAAGATCAATTGATTGTCATCCTGACGTCTTGATAGCTTTGCTGTACAACTTGTAAATATACACAGCACAGAATTAGCCCCAGTGCTTGCCCTGTGCTGGACCTATCTAACACTGTCATTCACTGCAACAAGATAAATGAATAAGTGCTCAAGATTAGCATAAATGAGTAGATTGTTGCTGATGCCAAGGACATTTTCCTGCATAGGTCAATCTGTGTTATGGTCAAGGGCTATAAACCGCCAGTGACTTAATTGCACAAATTAATCCTGGTAAACCAAGGACCAGGCCTTCTGCTTTTTTGACACTGATGTTTCCCCTTTTACACAAGTATCAAGGACCTATGACAGCTCATAAACTTTAGATTCTAGACTGGATTGTTTTTCTCTATGTCTTTGCAGGCAGCAAAAGGGACCCGTTTCCATTCCTGTATAACATATAGGCCTGTAGGAGAATGTAATGTTAGCTATTGCCAATCTTCCATGCCAGTCTCTGAATATACTGTATACTGATGCATTCAAATTCAAAACAATGTGTTTATAATTCTTTTGAGTTATATACCAGTGTTGCAGGCAGTTCTGTCATATGCTTATATCTACATTAATTAAAATACAGCATGGCACATTTTTTGAAAAGGGAAGCTGTAACATATTCTCTAATTTAAATGTCAGGATCAAAAGTTGCAAAAGAAAAAAGTTTCACTTATGATGAATATATTCTATTAAAGTGACATTGTGCATATATTAAAAATGATGTTCCTAAAATCTCAAGAAGACCCCTGCTGGATAAGACAAGAGCTGCATGTAATCCAGGATGCCTAGAAGGATCACTGATGAGCTATGAAGGAAATTCAGTTCCACTGGGTAAGTATTTGAAAGGGATTTTAGTGTAGGGATGTGACAAATACAGAGTTTCCCAGTCTTATTAAGGACAAGATAAAGATGCCCTAAAAAGGAAGCTGGCAGTAGGATGAGATCCCTCTGCTTCTGATAATAGTGAAACAATGTACAGATGTCCCAGTTACATCCCATTTGGGTTAGCGTATATACTTGAGTATAAGCCGACCCGAATATAAGCTGAGGCACCTAATTTCCCCCCAAAAAACTGGGAAAACTTAATGACTCAAGTATAAGCCTAGGGTGACTTCTCCAATGGGCAGGACTTGCCCTCCACTGCCTTCCCCAAGCTGGCTGAGCACTCAGGAGGAGGCAGAATGGGCAGGGCTAGCCCTCCACCGCCTTCCCCAAGCCAGATGAGCCCTTGGGAGGTGGTGGAAGTCTGGTAACTGTATTCACTCAAATATAATCCGAGGGTGGGGTTTTTCCAGCCAAAAATAAGGGCTGAAAAACTCAGTTTATATTCGAGTATATACGGTAGTGAGAAAAAACTGAATTTACTCACTTTGAAAGCAAAAAAGCACACCAGAGAGTTTGGGTTTCCCTGGGCCTATTCAAATTAATTAGCCACACTTGAAGAAGATGAATTTGGCCAAACAGACTTACTATACTTTCAGCTTGATAACATGCTCTAGGAGGTGCAGCTACAAAGGAGATGCTAATGAACTGTAAACAAGGTCAAATGTCAATTTCCTTCTATTGTTTCCTTTTGTCATTTTTAATTTTTTTTGGGGGGCGGGGTAGAGGGAAGGGATGTGTTTAGGCTCCCTAGCACAACGGTGCTAGAACCAAGCTGTGTTTAAAATAAAAAAAAACACAACACAAAAAAGAAAAAGAAGAAAAATAGCCTATTGTGCCCAGAAAGGAACAAAGGAGAGCAAGGGGTCATCTCCCACATTGTTTCATGTGATCACACCATCTGAACCAATGCAAATGGATCTAGTGTGTCTTTTTAAAAAATGTTCCAGCAGGAAAGGCAAAAACTGTGGATTGTGTGTATGTGTGTGTGTGGGGGGGGATTCCAGGCTCGTTCACTTTTCCTTTTATGCCATGTCATAAATGGTGGCAAAGGGGGGGGGGTTGTGCATCATGCCATCCCAATACCAGAGCTTTTTCTGCATTTTTACCCATATGGTCACATCCTAAAATAGTGTGACTCCCCATATGAGACTCCTTGGAATGTTAGATTTTTGAGGCGAGGCCTTTTTCTTAGTCTTCTCATAATCACAGAGACATGCTTGTGAGAGCACAAGAGAGGGGCTTTCTAATGACTGCCCCCATGCCATGGAACTTCCTTCCAGGCTGTTTCCTCCCTGGTATCCTGCTATCAGAGCTCCTCAACTCTGCAGGATTAATCTGAATAAATGATTATGACAAACCCTGCAGACAGGAGCGATGGATATACAAATCATCAGCCAATCCCAGCAGGAGGGCGGGGAATGGTAGGATATAAAAAGGGTGGAGCCTATGCAGTTCAGTAAGAAGTGCAGTTAAGTTGAGAGTGAGTGCTGGGTGAACACTGCTCTCTGAGAGTTCTGTCAGGCAGTGAGGGCTACACTGTTTACTAGCTATTTAAGGCAGGGAGGCTTGTGGAGCTGATTAGATCTGTTACAGTATATGTTAAAGGCAATGCATACCAACCTCAGATATTGTTATAGTTATTATCTTCTCAATAAACTTCATCATTGTTTTATTATATATCTCTGAGTCAGTCCCAATTCATGAGGCGACGAGTTTAAAAGGCGGCAGCATTACTAAGTAAATAAAAGGTGGCAGCATTACCATTCCCATCACAATTCAGCCTCTGGAAAGGGGGATCGTCACAATGATTACTGTAGTTGAACGAATCTCAGTAATGAGGGTTTCATTTTAGTTTGGTGGCCAGTCCAAAGAGTTGGTGTCTTCTGTGAGAACAACCATGACTTTTTACTTTCTGTTGCTCAGCCACAGGGCTACTCCCAGTGGATTTGTGTAACTGCATGACAGGCTCTCTTTGTAGATATATGGCAACGGAAATATATGCAATGACAATAGCCTTCTTCGCCCAGACAGTTTAAGAAACATCAGATCCAAGTATGTTTTCTGAAATGGAAAAAACAGTATCCTAGGATTTGTAAATTCATGGGAACTTTTCCATGCAATGCATTTTAGCTATCCCTATTTATCCACACTACGTGCCACTTTCCTTGACTTTGTACATTCATCAAATTGCCAAAATGTCAGTCAGACACAGTCTTGAATGTGTTTTTGGCAGCGGAAACCTGCTTGAAAAGATAAATTACCTTAACATTAAGCCTTGAGCAGCACTTGAGCAGGTCAATAACAGCCCATCAAAAAGTCTTTAGTGATGCAAAAGAGGCTTGCTTTGGAAGAAATGAGCACTTTGGCAGAAAATGTCACTACTATTTACATTTTATTTATTTTTTAAAATCAAAATCTGATCCCATTTTTAATTTCCCCCCCTTACTGAAAGCCAGTTTCCTAAATAGCATCGAGGAACCCAATATAAAAATCTCATATGCCCTTTCAGTCATATACCCTATAATATTAAACATACACACTATGATCCTCATAGTATGTATATGGAGGTGTTTGGATAGTTCAGTAGCAGGTAATCGTCATGAAAGATTGGAAAAGAGGACAGATAAGGGGGATATTCGGTTCGTGTACAGTAAAGGTTAGGAGCATAAAACAAGACAGATTTCTAGAACCTGAACACATGGAGTTATAAAATGGCCCATAAATTTGGCTGCTGCATGAATGTGGTGCTCAGTGAGCCAGTCTTTACTGGGTTATGTATTCCAGTAATGAGCCGCATAACTACAAGATTGTTACACATTTTCATCTTAACATAGTTTGCCAGTATATACGCCCTTTCCCACCACAGTGAACTTTGTGAGAACTGTGGTTCCTTTATCAAGCCACAAAATTGGCACTATTTTGCTACTTCTGTGTTAAATGATTGTGGAGTTAGGTTTGCTTGTTCTTCTTCTATTTATTTATTTATTTATTTATTTATTTATTTATTTATTTATTGCATTTTTATACCGAACATCTTCCAGAAGGAACTCTGGGTGGTTTACAAACAAGAATAAATCCAACAATGTATAACAAGTGAAGGAAAATGGGGGGGGGGATCTTATAAACACGTTAATATGGGACTTAACCTGATGGTGTGAAATATGCCTGTGTATGCCTGCTTCTGTGTTGTTCTTGGCTCTTGGTGCACTGATGTTGTGTATGTGCAATGGACATAAAAATGATTTTGTGCTCAGACAGTGACAGCTGAGAACAGGTGACATGAGTGCTCAGGTTTTAGTCACCTCACAGACAAAAACAAAACATTCTCCTCTAGCTCCTCAAAGGAGATTTCTCTTTCTCCCTGGAGATAAAGGGAAGCAACTCTCAGAAATGTCAGCTGGTGCTCTGAGATGCTACAGTGCTATCCCCCAAAGTCTACCCATGGGTACATTTGGCCCCTAGGGTTACTTCTGCCCAAAAGGGGACTTTATTAAATGGTATAAGAGAAAGGAATTACAGGCACTCTTTCCCAGGGTCTTCACTAACGATTTGCATACTAATAGTCACTAATTCAAGATGATTGTATTCTTGCTTAAGATACCATTCAAGTCCAGAAATGATGCATTTGTCCTGCCCAGAGTGACCTTGCTGCCAGATGGGTGGTATAAAAAAATCCAATAAATAAAAACTGCAGCAATGAGGTTTAAAAAGTTAAGCCATTTTCTCACCCCAAGCTAAAGTAATGGGTCCCAGCAGACTCCCTGCACGTATAGCCCCCAGCCTAGGGCTTCTCTGTCCCTGCATAATGTTCTTTATCTGCAAAAGTAAACCCTAAATTAGTATTTAAAAATCAGTTATGTTTGTGGAATGCCACTCTCAAGAGTGATTTGTGTCTTTTCAGAAGTCCCAGTACCTGCAGGAAACTGCTGCACACTGCAAGATTCAAATACCTAAGTGTGTATAAGGTGACCATTAGGATTTGTGGAGGAAACCATATTCAGACCAGTATCTGTTCTGGGAAAAATAAAATAAAATAAAATAAAATAAATCCACACTCCATAAAACACCCCAGAACAGAATAGTCTGGCATGGTAACTACCGCTGAATCTTTCAAAACCCCTATTATTTTTCATTGCCCATTAGACTCTATAGGAGAATCTTTCTCAGAACAACACTTCCCCCTCAGTGAGACTGACAGGATGACGCCAAAACACATAGACAGATGCAGAAAATGGAATATCTTGCCTTCTCTGTTCTGGGAGACTTGTGGGATGTATCCAAGTTCTATTCTGAACAGCAACTTCTCAGTAGGATTAACCGACCATTGCACTCCAGTGCCTATTCTGAATAGAAAATCAATATAGAAACCCCATCCCACCCACCCACCCCCCAAAAGCCAGGAACAGCACTCCTGAGTATGATAACCAAATGAGGTTTGCCTCCCCCCCCCCATTTTAATCCACCTGGTTTGGGGGGCATTTAGAGGGGGAAGTATTTTCTGATGGGTTCAATTTTTAAATATCATTCTAATGCATGTGTGTCACATCCCATTGTCATTAGTTATTATAAACAACAGCCCATTCCATCTCTTTCCATTTTGTTCAGCTTTTCCTTAGTCCCGTGTATCATGGACTTCAGCAATATCATTTTTCAAAATCAATCCTTAAAGATAAATTTCAAAAATACAATCTAAGCCTGTTTAGTATTTAAACATCCAAATTAAAATCCTGTATGTTTGCTTAGTTTTATTCCACTTCACTGGCTTGCCACTTTTAGACACTGTGGCATGAATCTTGCCATGTACAATCGAATACAAATCTAAATTCTCTGGAATAACCTTTCTTTAGAAAGGACTAGAATGCACAGCCATATTTCTACCCATTGCTCTCAGATGTCTAGAATTATTACACAGTTTTGTGTTTCTTAACATACATACACCACAGGACAGACAAAATGATCATGTTGAAATGGACCCATATATGTATTGGGCAGAGAATGCCATATTCAAAAATGTGTATTCTTGCATACAAATATAAGTAGGACAAAACAGGCTTTTCTCTGCCTGTACTCTGTTTCAGCTGCTGTATGACTTCCTAAGAGACATGAATCATGCTCTTGAGGCAGGGAGGCACTTGCAATGAAGACAACAATGTCAAGGAAATAAAATTAATAGTGCAAAATGCTAATAAAATGGGTAAATCTCCTTTATTCTCACAAAAGCCTATTAGCCTGAGTCATATTTACTCTTCTTCTGTGCAGAATTAGTGTGTTTCTTGAAGCTTATGAGAAACACTAACAGTAATGAAGCAGAAAAATGATAAATGTTAAAAAATTAAGGTGATCCATAAACTGTGATAAATGTGCCCCCTCTTTGGTGCCCATGTACTTCTGATGAGCTGGCAAAGTTTTAAACCTCTTTAATTTAAGACAGAGCAGTTTTATTTCTTTCAAGCTACAGTGGAAATAATTTCCTTATCTATCATTTAGAATGGTTTAATACTTTCATTAATCCACACATCATAAAGCAGAAAGTGATTTTTATACCTACTCCAATCACTCATTGTGGCCGATCTCAAATGGAAAGCGGCTGTTTTTCTGCTGATTCTGAAATTTAAACTTAAGGATAAGGACAGTATCTCCGCACAAGTCAGAGTAATTATGGAGGCAGAGATTTAAAGACAGGGGGAACTGCTGTCATCTCTTCTGAGCCATTATTGGGCTTATTATTGGTTTGGAGGGAAAATAAATGAACAAATCATGAGCACACACAACCCCTGAAAAGAGAACAGAGCCCTGGCAAGGCTGGCATATTGATGGGAAAAAAACAATGTCTTTGAGCAGGACCGTGGTAGTGACAGATTATTTGCAGCTCTCCTAACTGGCAATTTGTAGTTTTTCTCTCCGCCACCCGCACTCTGCAAACTATTTCCCCATCACCTCCTCTTACAGGTGTTCGCACTTTCTGCTGACTTACTGTAAATCTACTAAATCATTCCACAGACTAATTAGCAACGGTAATTAACAACATGATGACAAGGCCAGCAGAAAATGTCAGTTGCTTAGTTCCTTTGTGAAAAGTATCTCTTATTAATACTGACTGAGCACTCTTAAGATTAGACCAATATACGTCATATTAACATTATGCTATACTTTGTTCTGCATCTGCAACAATTACATAACATTTAGTTAGTCATCAACAATTACTGATCTGTGATGGTTTTGTTTAAACAAATGATGTGACTA
>JAHTLZ010003218.1:12609-22924 GCA_023846285.1 Phrynocephalus versicolor | reverse complement strand
TTTCCACACTCCAGACATTCAAATGGCTTCTCACCTGTGTGGGTCCTACAATGGCTAGCAAGGCTTCTAGACTGCCTGAACCTCTTTCCACACTGCAGACATTCAAATGGCTTTTCACCTGTGTGGCTACTATGATGCTGAGCAAGGCTTCCCGACTGACTGAACCTCTTTCCACACTGCAGACATTCAAATGGCTTTTCACCTGTGTGGCTCCCGTGATGTTGAGCAAGGCTTCCAGACCGACTGAACCTCTTTCCACACTGCAGACATTCAAATGGCTTCTCACCTGTGTGGATCCTGTGATGACAAGCGAGGTGTCCAGCGTGACGGAACCTCTTTCCACACTCCATACATTCAAATGGCTTCTCACCTGTATGGCTCCTACGATGCCTAGCAAGGCATCTAGATTGTCTGAACCTCTTTCCACACTCCAGACATTCAAATGGCTTCTCACCTGTGTGGCTCCTGTCATGGCTAGCAAGGCTTCGAGCGTGACTGAACCTCTTTCCACACTCCATACATTCAAATGGCTTCTCTCCTGTGTGCGTCCTGTGATGGCTAGCAAGGTTTCCAGCTTGACTGAACCTCTTTCCACACTCCAAACATTCAAATGGCTTCTCACCGGTGTGGGTCCTGTGATGGGTAGCAAGGCTTCCAGTGTGACTGAACCTCTTTCCACACTCTAGACATTCAAATGGCTTCTCGCCTGTGTGGCTCCTCTGATGGCTAGCAAGGTTTCCAGCTTGACTGAACCTCTTTCCACACTCCAGACATTCAAATGGCTTCTCACCTGTGTGGGTCCTGTGATGGCGAGCAAGGATTCCAGCGTGACTGAATCTCTTTCCACACTCCATACATACATACTTGGCCTGATGATTCCTTTCCCCTCCCTTGGATATTTTCTGAACCACTTGGTCTTCCTCCTGACAAGGAATTAATTTGTTCATCTTTTCATCTATCTGTTTTACTCTAAGCTTCTTCTTTCTGGTTTGAGTTTCAACACTGACTTTTGCATTTGAACATTCCTTTGGTGTTTGGTGTCCTCCTCCTCCTCTTCTTCTTCTTCTTCTTTTTTTTTGCCTCAGCATCTTATCTGCTAAAAAGAAGCAAAAGGTAAGTGTGAGAAAGAGAGTGTGCCATCCTTCTCAAGAAGATCATAAAGATGATACCAGCACACAACGTGGGGCAAATATATCTCTGTTACATTTGGAGGATAAAGAGAAAGAAAAGGCATTGAGGCTGAAAGTGGGGGAGGTATGGAGGGAGGAGGGGCCGAGATGGCTCTGGGTAGCTGAGAAGAGAGTGAGGAGGGTAAAACGGTGGGAAGAGTTGGTGGAGGTGGTGAAGGAAGACCCCTGGATGGTGTGTGTGTGTGTGTGTGTGTGTGTGTGTGTGTGTGTGTGTGTGTGGTGTCCAAAGTCCCACAAGAGGAGCCAGAATGGGAAAGGGCGAGAAAAAAAGGCGGGGATGCCATCACATTGGGGGGAGAAGGAGAGAGAGAGACATGCAAGTGGATGCATGTGCATTTTGAGAGGGAGAGAGTGTTAAGAGAAAACCCAAGTGCAGCTAAGCCCATGGGGGCAGTTGGGTGAGGAGGCCTTTTCTAACACCCATCCAGAGAGACCTGGGGAGGTGGGTTTGGGAACAAGGGTGGATTTTCCACAAGGAGATAACGTCAAATCCCTGAGAAGCCAGGGCGATGAGGGAGAGAGCTCCTTTCACAATTATTAGTTGTAGTGGAGGCCACTTTTAGGCAATTTGTGGACTTTTCGTTGGAGACAGAACTAGTCATTAAAGTGGGAGACATGCCAGTTAATGGCGTCTCCAGTTCCGGCATTATTGTTAATAAAACATTGGGATGAAAAAGGCATCCCTGGTTCGGGTCTTCTCTGCCTGCATCTCCTGAGGTGGTGGAGGAAGGAGGGAGGGGGCGTGGCCCTCACAACAAGTGATCATGGAAAGCAAAATACCAAATCAAGTAACCCAGCCAAAGAACTGCCATGGAGGATGCGAGGGGATAAAACACAGCTCTAGAGCTTAATACAAGCCAAAGCACTTTGAACATTGCCCTGCCCTGAACATTGACAGGCCCAGTTGAAATATGACTGAATTGTGACATTCCCCAAAACAGTCTGGCCATTGTGTTGTTCACTTGCTGCAGCTTCCAAACTTCCTTGAAAGGCAGCCCAACGTACAGAGCTGCTGGGACCACGCTTGAGGAAGGAATGGAGTCAGGGTGAAGCAAAATACTGACCAAATAGAAGAGGAGGTGCACCAGACCCTTTCAGCCCAGGTTTTACTGCAATAAATCAACTCGCAGCTGATTATTAAAGCAGACACCCAGAGATTTAAAATCCATTCTTTCAAAATTCAGTGTGAGTCCTTTTCACGTTCTCCTAGCCTAGATGTGAGGAATAATGGCAGTTACAGTAACCCCCTGCCGTTCGCGGGGGTTAGGGACACACCCCACCTGCGATCCATGAAAATCCGCTATATGGGGAAGCGGGTGGGGGGAGGCTCGGGGGCGGGGGGCGATTGCGCACCTGTCCCCCTCCGTAGGCGCTCGGGGGGGTGCAGAGAGCGACGCCAGCCCTCCCCAACGGCTCTGAGGCCCTCCGGAGGCTTCTCGGAGGTGCGGGAGGGCGCACGGAGCAACCAGATGCCCCCCCCCCCCCCCGCAGTGCAGGTACTGCGATCCCACGATGTAGTGGGACCGCAGTACCTGAACCGTGAAATGGCAGGGGTAACTGTACCAAATCTTAAGTCAAACAGGTAACAGATAACAGAGTAATAGGCACCTTGGCTTTAAGGCATTTATTCTACTACACAGATTTCTCAGCAATATTTTCTACATGAAAAACAATAAAGATGAATCCCTTTCCTGTTTACGTATTGCTTCTCTAAGAATCTAAGAGGCTAAGCCTGTGGCTCCTTCTAATTCTATCTTTTTTATAAAGTCCAAGGCATATATTAGCCAGCGATGATGATGGAAAAATCCATTCTCTTCTTTTCTTCATCTCCCTCTCTCACAGAGTAGATCATACAGTTAACAGCCTGGGAAAATGCAGTCACATGATTTCTCAAACCAATCGGAGCCCACTTGCTGGTTCTGTGCTCCATGCTTACACTCTTTAAAGATTATAGATCTACAACGGAAGTCTTCTAGCACCTTAGAAACCGTAGTTTCGTTTAAGCTTAGGAAAAATAAAAACACTTCACTACTCTGATTTACGTTACAAGAGGATTAGGACTGTCACATGTACTAGGATATTACAAAGCTTTTCAAATCTGGCAAATGACTAACTTTATAAAAGAGAATATTCCTGAATGGGCCAAAATGGAAAAAGAAGGGAAATTGAAATTAATCAATCTACATTTATTCAGACCTAGGATAGTAAAAAAATAATAATCCAAATATGAAACCCTGTAACTGATGACGCTATGAGAATATAGAGAAAACATGAAAATTTTTGCTCCACCACTGTCCCCCTTATATCCTTGTTAAGAAGACCCGCAATTAAAACTTAAGAATCATTATCTCCAAATAGAATGTTGGAATGACATTGGAATCTATAGAATAAAATATCTGTTTATTCTAGAAAAACCAATTACAATTAAACAGATACAAAAAATAAAGGAAGAATAAATAATTGGTTACAAGCATTCCAGATAGGAAAGTTTTGCAAACCAACTATATAAGAAATTATAATTTAATAGACCATTAATGGACTTAGCAAGTGACTGCACAAGTAAAAACAAGGTAAAGAAAAAAGGGGATAATTTCACTAATTTATAAAACATATTCTTGATAAAAATTATGGTAGCAATATAGGATCTAGCATAGTCTGGAAAATAAACTTAAAAATTAATATACTAGAAACAATATGGGGAAAAATATGAACTACCCAACCATTTTAAATCAATATCTGCAAAATCTAAGGGGACCGTGTTAAAAATATAGTACATAGATGGCATTTATGTCTTAACAAATTACATAGAATTAATAGAGACATATCAGACAAACTCCAAAAATTCTGGTTTGAAGTGATCAGTTGGTTGGAAAAATATAACAAAATAGAAAATAATCCCAAATGAAAGGTTATTATGGCTTTCACTTTTTATGAGAGGGAATGAAAATTTGTTAAATAAAAAATTGGTGGCAACCCTCATAGGGGCAGCAAGGAGTGAAATAGCCCAGTGCTGGAAATCTGTACAAGACTCAAATATGGAAAAAATATAGGAATAAAGAATGGGCAGTGGTATTAATGGAAAATGGACTTACTGGGTTAGAGACTGTACAGAGGGGAAATTAAAAAATACCTTTTTATGAAAATATGGTACTCATTGTTAAACGCAGATACTGAACCTAGCAATAGATTAAGCAAAATAGAAAATGGGTTATAAATTGTGCTAGTATAATTTATAAGGAAAATAATGTACTACATTATGTTGCAGTATGGTTGTTAAACTGTTTTTATAAGCAATTTAAAAAAGAAAAAAGAGGATTTTTCCAATGTCATTCTTTGCCACCACTACTGTTCCATCATCTCAATTATCCCCATGCCAGTAATTTTAAATAAAACTGGATTGGGCTACCATGTTTCAGAACCAGCACATAAAATTGTTCATAGATGACCTAAAACCACATGTAAAATATTCCGTTGAGATAGAATCACTGCTAAAAGACGATGCTAAAATTTAGTGAAGGTATTCAAAGTAAACTTAGGACTGAGAGATGTCTTGCTCTGTCTACACAACCTGGTAAGATCTAAAAACTAGATAAAACAGAGATATTAAAATTCTGATATTATAGTATCAATCTCTGGTGATGAAAAATATAAATTCCTTGGAGTACAAGAAGCAGATGAAATTCTCCAAACAAGAGGAGAAATGACAGAGATAAAGGGTAATAATAAAAGCTTCTTTAAATATGTTAGAAGTAAAAAACCTGCCAGAAAACCAGTTGGCCCTCTGGATGGTGAGGGAGGAAAAGGGGAGGTTAAGGAGGACTTGGACATTGCAGAGAAATTGAATGACTTCTTTGCGTCTGTCTTCACGACAGAGGACATTGAGCGGATTCCGCTGCCTGAGCCGCCCCTCTTGACTAAAGAATTAAATCAAATACAGGTTTAAAAAGAGGTTTTAGGACTAATCGATAAATTGAGGATTAACAAGTCACTGGGCCCAGATGGCATCCACCCAAGGGTTATTAGGGAACTGAGAAATGAAATTGCAGATCTCTTAACGGTTATATGCAACTTGTCTCTTAAAACGGCCACAGTGCTGGAGGACTGGAGGTTGGCAGATGTCACACCAATTTTTAAAAAAGGAAGGAGGGGGGACCCAGGAAACTACAGGCCTGTTAGCCTTACATCTGTCCTAGGGAAGATTGTGGAAACCCTCATCCAAGAGAAAATCTTAAAACACATAAAAGAACAAACCTTGCTGAGAGAAAATCAGCATGGCTTCTGTAAGGGTAAATCTTGTCTGACAAAACTTTTAGAATTTTTTGAAAAGGTCAACAGGCACGTGGATTTGGGTGAATCGGTGGATATAGTCTATCTGGATTTTCAAAAGGCTTTTGACACAGTCCCTCACCAAAGGCTGCTGAGAAAATTGAACAGTCAGGGAATAAGAGGACAGGTCCTCTTATGGATTGAGAACTGGTTGAGATCCCAGAAACAAAGAGTAGGTGTCAATGGGAAATTTTCACAATGGAGAGAAGTGAAAAGCGGTGTGCCCCAGGGCTCTGTCCTGGGACTGGTGCTTTTCAATCTGTTCATAAATGACCTGGAGACAGGGATAAACAGTGAGGTGGCCAAGTTTGCAGATGACACAAAACTTTTCCGTGTGGTGAAAACCAGAGAAGATTGTGAAGAGCTCCAGAAGGATCTCTCCAAACTGGCGGAATGGGCTGAGAAATGGAAAATGCGTTTTAATGTAACCAAATGTAAAGTAATGCATATTCGGGCAAAAAAACCAAATTTCATCTATCAACTCATGGGCTCTGAGTTATCCGTGACAGATCAGGAAAGAGATCTTGGTGTGTTGGTGGACAGCTCCATGAAGGTGTCTCCCCAATGTGTGGCAGCAGTGAAGAAGGCCAATTCCATGCTAGGGATTATCAAAAAGGGCAATGAAAATAAAACAGCCAACATTATAATGCCATTATACAAAACAATACTAAGGCCCCACCTGGAATATTGTGTACAATTCTGGTCACCGCACCTCAAGAAAGACATAGTGGAACTGGAAAAGGTGCAGAAGAGAGCAAGTAAAATGATTACTAGGCTGGGGCACCTCCCTTATGAAGAAAGGCTAAAACATTTGGGCCTCTTTAGTCTGGAAAAAAGGCGTTTGAGGGGGGATATGATTGAGACATACAAAATAATGCAGGGTATGAGTAAAGTGGATAGATGGAAGCTCTTCTCTCTCTCCCAAAATACCAGAATTAGGGGACATACACTCAAATTGAGGGCTGGGAGAGTAAGAACTGACAAAAGAAAATATTTTTTCACCCAGCGCGTTGTAAGCCTATGGAACTCCCTGCCACAGGATGTGGTGATGGCATCTGGCCTGGATGCCTTCAAAAGGGGATTGGACAGATTCCTGGAGGAAAAGTCCATCGCAGGTTACAAACCATGATGGAGAAACCAGGGTACTTCAAGGGCCAGATGCAGGGGAGTGGTATCAGGAGACAGATATCTAGTCCCATGCGCTCCCAAACGCATCTGGTGGGGCCGCTGTGAGATACAGGAAGCTGGACTAGATGGGCCTTTGGCCTGATCCAGCATGGCTCTTCTTATGTTCTTATGACAGAAAGAGAATACATCAAAAGACTGCAGAAAATCTTAAAATCAAGATTGAATAGTAGAAATACAAAGGAAATAAAACAGCCAACTACTCAATACCTTCTTTGCCTTCGTTTTCTCCAAAAAGGAAGAAAGAGATCCGCTGGGACAAAGAGTAGATGAGGTAGGATGGGAATTGCAACATAGAATAGGTAGGGAGGTAGTACAGGAACATATGGAAACATTAAATGAATTTAAGTCTCCTGGGCCAGATGAATTACACCCAAGGATATTAAAAGAACTGGCAGAAGTAATTTCAGAACCATTGGCAATAATCTTTGAGAAGTCCTGGAAGACAGGAGAAGTCCCCATCGATTGGAGGAGGGCTAATGTTGTCCCCATCTTCAAAAAAGGGAAAAACGAGGACCCAAATAATTACCACCCAGTCAGCTTGACTTCAATTCCTGGAAATATCCTAGAGCAGATTATTAAACGGCCAGTCTTTAATTATTTAACAAATAATGCTGTCATTACAAGAAGTCAACACGGATTTCTTAAAAACAAGTCATGACAGAATAATTTGATCTTGTTCTTTGATAGAATTACAGGCCTAGTGGATGAGGGGAATGCTGTCGATATTGTTTATCTGGACTTTAGTAAAGTGTTCGATAAGGTTCCCCATTGTATTCTTGCTAAGAAGTTAGTAGAAAGTGGGATAGATAGTGCTACTGTTAGGTGGATTTGTAATTGGTTGACTGATCGCACCCAAAGGGTGATCATAAATGGCCTCTCTTCAGCTTGGAGAGACGTGACCAGTGGGGTGCCCCAGGGTTCTGTTCTGGGTCCAGTGCTGTTCATTATCTTTATTAAGGACTTGGAGGAAGGAATAGAGAGTATGCTAATTAAATTTGCAGATGATACCAAATTGGGAGGGGTTACCAATTCCCTAGAGGATAGGATATAAATCCAAAAGGACCTTGACAGATTAGAACGCTGGGCCAAAGCTAACGGAATGGATTTCAACAGAGGGAAATGTAGGGTGCTACATCTAGGTAAAAAAGGATTAACAGGATTAGCAGGCTCAAACTCAACCCCGATAAGACCGAGGTTATGTTCTTCGGGGCTACCCCATCCAGCTACGGTGGCCCGTTTCCCACCTTGGAGGGTGTTTCCCTCAGGCCATCGGACTCAGTCCGGAATCTGGGAGTAGTCCTGGACCCGGCGCTCACCATGGAGGCCCAGGTGTCCGCCGTGTCCAGGGCTGCCTTTTTCCACCTGCGTAGAATCGCCCAGATTCGTCCGTACCTGGATGGGGACTCCCTTAGAACAGTGGTCCAGGCGTTGGTGATCTCGAGACTGGACTATTGCAACGCGCTCTACATGGGGCTGCCCTTGACTCTCATTCGGCGTCTGCAGCGGGTCCAAAATGCAGCGGCCAGACTGGTGGCGGGTGTGCGTCGATATGAGCACATCACCCCAGTTCTGGCCCGCCTGCATTGGTTACCCGTTGCAGCCCGAATCAGATTCAAGGTCCTGGTTTTGGTCTACAAAACCCTCCATGGCCTAGGACCTGGCTACCTGACAGAGCGGATCGACCAGCGGTCAACTTCGGCCCGTCCAACTAGGTTGTCGCGGGTGCGCATGCTGCACGTGGCCACGCCCAGGGAGGCTCGGAACCTCCACCCGTTCCCGAGCCTTCTCTGTGGCTGGCCCGACGCTGTGGAACCATCTACCAGCAGAAGTCCCTGCCCGCCTTCCGGAAGGCTCTTAAAACCTTACTCTTTCGGGAGGCGTTTGGATGATTATTTTTTTCCCCTCCTTCCTTCTTCCCGCCATCGCCATCTCCTGCACCTGCTGTTTTATCTGTTTAGCTCTTATTATACTGTGGAATTTTTTTTTTTTTAATGCTGTAAACCGCTCGGAGTTCCCCACCAGGAAGACGGGCGGTATATAAGTCCTACAATAAATAAATAAATAAATAAATAAAGACTGAATTGCACAGATATAGGATGGGGGACACTTGGCTGGAAAATATTACCTGTGAAAGGGATCTGGGAGTCTTGGTGGACCACAAATTGAACATGAGTCAGCAGTGTGATGTGGCGGCCAGGAAAGCCAATTCTTGGTTGCATCAACAGAACCATAGTGTCTAGATCAAGGGAAGTGATAGTACCACTCTATTCTGCTCTAGTCAGACCCCACCTAGAGTACTGTGTCCAGTTCTGTGCGCCTCAGTTTAAAAAGGATTTTGACAACCTCAAGCGGGTGCAGAGGAGAGGGACCAGGATGGTTGAGGGTCTGGAGGAAATATCTTATGAGGAATGGCTTAGGAAACTGGGAATGTTTAGCCTCTCTAAAAGAAGGCTGAGGGGGGTAATGATAGGTATGTTTAAATATTGAAGAGGGAACAGGTTTGTTTTCCTTGGCTTCAGAGACTAGGACTCGGGGCAATGGTTTCAAACTACAGGAAAAGAGATTCCATTTGAACATTAGGAAGAACTTCATGACAGGTAGAACTCTCCGGCAGTGGAATATGCTGCCACAAAGGGTGATGGAGTCTCCTTCTTTGGAAGTTTTTAAGCAGAGGCTGGATGGCCATATGTCAGAAATATTGTGATGTGGTTCCTCCACGGCAGGGGGTTGGACTAGATGGCCCATGAGGTCTCTTGGAAATCTATGATTCTATAATGGTATTGTACAAGACAATAGTAAGGCTGCACCTGGAGTATTGCGTACAATCCTGGTCACCGCATCTCAATAAAGACGTAGTGGAACTGGAAAGGGTGCAGAAGAGAGCAATTAAAATGATTACTGGGCTGGGGCACCTCCCTTATGAGGAAAGGCTAAAACTTTTGAGGCTCTTTAGTCTGGAAAAAAGGCGCCTGAGGGGGGATATGATTGAGATGTACCAAATAATGCAGGGCATGAGTAAAATGGATAGAGGGATGCTCTTCTCCCTTTCACAAAATACCAGAACTAGGGGACATCCACTCAAACTGTGGGTTGGGAGAGTGAGAACAGACAAAAGAATTTTTGTTGTTTACATAGCGTGTTGTTTGTCTGTGGAACTCCCTGCCACAGGATGTGGTGATGGCATTTGGCCTGCATGCCTTCCAAAGGGGATTGGACATATTCCTGGACGAAAAGTCCATCAGAGGTTACAAACCATGATGGAGATGTGTAATCTCCAAGCTTAAAACCAGGGTACTTCAAGGGCCAGATAGTGAGATACAAGAAGGGGCATTGTGAGATACAAGAAGCTGGACTAGATGGGCCTTTGGCCTGATCCAGCATGGCTCTTCTTATGTTCTCATATGTTCTAAAGCCAGAAACAAATGGGCAGTTCTATGAAATAGATACCCAACTGGAATAATAGACTGGAACAAAAATGACTTGGGAATTTGTGACTTAAAAATTTTAGAAAGAGATGAACCTGCATCATGCGCTACAACCACAAAGTCATGTGGGCAGGTTATATTTACGAGGAAAAACTGGAGGTCATGGATCAATGCAACTGAAGCAGG
>JAHTLZ010003218.1:644-10657 GCA_023846285.1 Phrynocephalus versicolor | reverse complement strand
AAGAAGAAGAAGAAGAAGAAGAAGAAGAAGAAGAAGAAGAAGAAGAACAACAACAACAACAACAACAACAACAAGATGATACTACAGAACAAAAACAACAAACATATGGAACTTTCTGGCCATTATGGAGCAAAATTTATCAGAATCCTTACCAAATTTTCACAAACAACTGCATCCAATTCATTCTACAATCCTGCTTGTGATCCAAAGAGAAACAGATCACTTCTGCCTTGAAGATGTCACAGGGATCTGGAATTTGATTCTTCGCTTCTGGACAAGAGAAAAGTCAGAGGAGATCATAGAATCATAGAGTTGAAAGAGACCTCAAGGGCCAGCCGGTCCAACCACTTGCCATGCAGGAATCCTCGTCAAAGTACAGCACCCCAATCTCGCTCCCCTCAAAGAGAAAACAAAAATATAACAGTCAAATGGAGACAAAAACCTTCTCCTTAAGGGGTCCCTAACAATCCACGGAGGGAGGAAAACACCCTTCCCCTCCTGCAGGTGATCTCCAGCCAGGAGATCCACATATCTGGCTTGCCCTCATTCAAGTGAGATTATCTGGCTGAGAAGAATGGAATCATGGTGTACTTATCATTCCCTAAAGGACAATGGGGTGTCTTGGTGTGTGAGCAGAAACAGAAGCCCAGAAGATCGTCTTTTTCCAGTCAATTATTCTGGAATCAACCTCTCCCCCCTCCCTTAGCCCCAAAGTCCCCTTTTTGGCACATTTCTGACCCCGACTCCTGCTCCTCACACACATCCCCGGGCCATTTCCCTACTAGGGACCCCTTCTGCCTTAAAACCACTTTCTCCTCTTTGGTGCCAGATGGTGCAGCATACAAATCTAATAACTAAAGAAATATATACAGTGGAACCTTGTATAACAAACAGCTTGTATAACATAAAATTCGTGCAATATAAAAACTTCCAGAGATAGGGGAAATTTACTTAACATAATCGCCTATGGGGAGAATTCGTACAACATAAAAATGGGATTACTCTGTTTTCAATGGGTTCCTATGGGAATTTGTACAAAGGAAAATTTGCTTAACATAATTTCATTTGGAATGAATTAATTCCTTTATACAAGGTACCACTGTATTAGCAGCTACCGTTTTATGCAGAGGTGCAATCTCCATTTGCCTTTTTAAGTTATGTCTTTATTAGTAATGGGTAAGTCCCTATTCGACCTGCAGTTAGGTGAAAGAAGATGTATTATGCAGATGTGCCACATTTTTACATTTTATACCAGTCCCAAGATTTAGATTTTCTTGACAAGTGGTTTTAGGTTACCTGGTTAGATATTTTAGTTGTTGCTGAAAATTTGTCTACAGGTAGAAGTTACCAAGTACAAGGTAACCTAAAACCACTTGTCAAGAAAATCTAAACTTGGAACTGTCATAAAGGGTAAAGATGCAGCATGTCAGCATAATCCCTTGCAGTTCTCTCATCCCTTTATTATCAGTATTGCATTTGAGAGAGATGGATTGGGTGACCTGATCATCGGAGTGCCCTTCCCCTGTACTGGAATTAGGAACAGTTTGGGAACCCGACTTAAGGTTTTGCTGCTGTTGGTTTTTTTTTTTAAGTTCTAGGCCAGTGGTGTCCAAACTTCAGCCCTCCAGATGTTTTGGACCACAACTCCCACAATCCTTTGTCATTGGCAGTACAAGCTTGGAATTCTGGGAGTTGTGGCCCAAAACATCAGGAGGGCCGAAGTTTGGACACCCCTGTTCTAGGAGTAACTCACAAAATGCCAACTGCCAGCGCAATGGACTTCTTTCAATATCTTTCTGAAAGGGGGAGGGGGAGGGAGGCGCACTTCCTTAAGGGTAAACTAAGGAAGCAATGGAGAAACAATGGGGCGAGGAGGAGAGCCACGTGGCTTCCCCTTGTGCCCCCCCTTTTTCCCAGCCACTGGGCCTGCAGGATTCAGGGGGAAGGCGAGGGGAACACACACACAAAAAACAGGCTATTACCCCCCACCGCCCTCTCCCAAAGGCTGACGGCTGCCCCTGGGGGGGTGTCTCTCTCCCCCTCCCGTCAAGGACAGGATCGGGACCCCCCCTAACAAGACACCACACCCCAGCATCGCCCCAAATCTCCTACAAGGACCTGCTGCCCCCCCAACACACCCCTGCAAGGCCCACCCGGCCACCAGTTCCCAAATATCTCCACCCTCAACCCCCCCCACTCACCTGCCCCCCCCCCCCCAGCTCGCTCCCTCCCGATCGCCCACCTCCTTCCAGGTCCTTCGGAGGAGAAACTCTGGAGGAGACCACGCACAAAGCCTGCTCCTCCCGGAGACCATAGAGACGGGAGGGAGAGCGGGGCCCCTTCCCCCTTCCGCCAAGGGAGTAGAAGGAGGAGGAGGAGGAGGAGGAGGAAGAAGGCAGGAGGGGCGGAGCTTAAGGAGGGGTCGCCGCCTTCCTCTTCTTCCTCCTCCCTCCCTCCCTTCCTCCCTCCCACTAGAGGGCGGGGCTTCTCTCCTCACGCCTGCCCAATCAGAACGCGTCGCCTCAGGGACGGGAGGGGGCAGTGGTGGGCGGGAGCCAACGGCCCAACGGCCGCCTGGGCTCCCCAAGGGCTCCAGGCATGCGCGGTGATCTCCTCTCCTGCCGCATCCCCATGAAAGGACCGAGGAGCAGGGAAGGGACGGGTGTGTAAGGCGTGCAGTGAAAGGGGTTAGATGTGCACAATCAAGGATTATAACATCTTTTATTTAATAAAAAAATTCTTGCTATACGACAAGATCTCAAGACAGCTCACAGAGCCTCAGAGTACAATTTAGAAACACAAAATTTTTAAATGTATTTATTTTAGAGTATTTACAGTAATGAGGGATAATATACAGTCCAATACAATTAAGACATGCTCAATTATTTGAGAACAAGGAATGGGGGGACATCTTACAGCATTAACAGGGAACATTAAATTGAAACTAAGTTTATAAGTATTATTTATTTATTTATTTTTAACATTTATATACCGCACCTATTTCCCTCATAGGGGACTCTGAGCGGTAGTTATAAACTTAAAGTCTATGTGAACCTATAGATTCATATAGAAGAAAGTGATTCGTATATAATTCCAGGAGGAGAAAGCCTCTGCCCAGAGACGTGAGCGGATGCCAGCACAGGGACTGACCCCTTCAGGACGAGCCTTGACCCCAGCACATAGTCCTGAACGAGGAGGACCTAGTGGGAGAGGATGTGGTCGAGCCCTGTCAGAAAGGGACGGTGGGACCAGTCCTTACGGCTTACAGAGCAATCAGAGAGAAAGAGATGGAAAGCCCTGAGAGGGGTTAGGTGTTCCAGACTGACTTTGTATCTCGTTTAGAGCAGAATGTCTGTGAAGATTCTCAGTCATCCAGGTGAGTTTATCTGGAAGTTGAGTCATGGCTACTGAAGTTCTTTTTTGAGCAGAAAGATGAAGGTTATTTTGATAATTACTCTAAGGACAATCCTAACAACCCTTTGCTGCAGCCTCCAGTTGATTTGTTTAGAAATGAACAGGAAAGAGGAAAATAAACCGTTTGATGTTTTACCAAATGAATTGTCTATTTTAAAAATCTGGGGGCGGACATTTGGCCCGTTAAGTGCTAAAGTAGATGAGTCTCTAAAGGAGGCAGAAAATTATTTGAAGTCAGCCTTACGATCCACCTCCGGCACTTCACTTACTGAAACTATGTTTAAAATAATTGGGCTGACATTAAAAAAGGTTAATGTTACAGGGGGGAAATGCACTCAGCAAAGGATTGCGAGTGTCCCCTATCAAATTTTAACAGAATGGTTGACAATAGATTGGGCCTCTAGCAGATCATTCAGGATCTAGCTTCCTGAGGAAGTCATGCACCTAGGGGCCTGACAAAACTCTCCTCCTTTGTTGGAGGACAGAACTGTGAATGTCACTCAACCTGTCCTGACCTTCCTAACCTAGGCTACTATGTCAAGTAGAGTGAATGCATTGGAAGTTGCAAAACTCCACAACAGTAATAGCTGGACCCCACCACATCCTGGATCCTGACGCGACAACGATAATGATGTAGGGTTGTAGCGATGCTAGCAATGTAGGCAAAGTGCACCATGACCTGGATCTTGCCTTGGTCTAAGGCAGTGATGGCAAAAACCGAGTTCCCAACCTGCGATTCAAAACTCACTGATTTTCCGCAAAGTGCCAATACAGCAATTTAACCTGAATACAGGTGGCTGGTAAGGGGCGATGTCAGGTTCTCACAGAAAGGGCTCTGAGCGCCACCTTTGCAACCGTGCCATAGGTTCACCAACACTGGCCTATATTGAAGAGAAACTTGCTGAGGCCATCCGGTTGCTGAATATTAACATGATCAGACTATTTAAGAGTTAATAGTATTTATTTATTTATTTATTTACTTGTTAAGCTTATATCCCGCCCATCTTCCCAGAAGCGAACTCTGGGTGGCTTACAATAAAAACCAAGTAAAACAAACAGACACCATAGCAAAAGAAAACGGGTAGCGGGCATGGCCCAAGCAAAGATGGTGTGGGCAGGAACAAAAAAAAAGGGAGGGGGAAACAGCTGTTAGGAACCCAAAGCAAACCCCAAGCTATGGAGACAGTGGTACAGGATGGGGGTGGGGGGAGCTAGCACCAGCATGCGAGGTTCAGGGGTTGTATATAAAGATGGCTTGGATGATGTTCTAATGGAAGCCTTCCACTGTGAGACAAGACCCAAATGTGCCTGTGGCAGTGGTGCTTGTAATACTTTCGGGCAGGCATGTCCAAAGTCAGGCCTGTGGGCCAAATGCGACCCATTTACAAATTTTGAGTGGCCCACAGCCTTTTCTCCTCACAGGCTCAGCCTGTCATGTATCCCTGCCAGCTGGCCCTTCCCCATACCAGATGGAAGCATCAGCTTGCAGTTTTACGTTTTACCTGCCCTCCCTGCCTCTGTCCACCACCACCCAGCCACCTACCCAGCCTACCCACCCCTGGCTCCATTCCTCCCTTCCTCCTTGCATGTTATCTAGACTTGTCCAAAGTCCAGCCTGGGCGCCAAATGCGGCTGAATGGTCGGCCCCCACACATTTTCACCTCGCCAAATCTGGCCCTCCTTGCAAAAAGTTGGACACCCCTGCTTTAGGGACTGAAAAAGTAAAGACACTCAGGAACTCTTCTGTTTGCTATGAGAATCAGGGCGCTGTTACAGGAGAACAGGCAACATATGAGCAAATGTCTACTGGAGAGCTTAGGGATATCAAAGGGCAGGTGGGTCCCACTACTAGAGATAGTTCTCTGAAGTTTGCTGTGACTACGTGGGAGGTGCTAGAGGCATATCTGCTGTCTAGAGAGGAAATAACCAGAATTATGAGAATGGGAGGAGGCAGCTCGCCAGGTGGTGGGGTGCCATGCCATCGGCCCTTGAGAGGCGCTAGAGAACTGGATGTGCCAGAAGAGAAGTGTTACAGTGGATGCAGAAGCTGGGGGAGGAGGCTGTGATATTTTTGTAAGAGGTTTTATGGAGGTCTTTACATGGCAGGGTTAGTGGATGATTCGATTGGGGCAGGATTTCAAGGAGGCCCGCTGGTTATACAGCTAATTATACAGTACAGTGGTACCCCGACTTAAGAGCACCCCGACTTAAGAGCAATTTGACTTAAGAGTGAAAAGCTGTTGGCGTTTTAACTGATGCCTTACAAATTTTAGATACGGTCTGTTCGACTTTTTTCTTTTTTAAGATAGTGTGGAGCAGGGAAGGATGAAGGGGATCAATCAAGGAGAGTGCAGCCTACACCTAGGCAAGATGACTGGGCAGAATGGTGGGAAAAACAGAGGAGGCGGGAGGAGGCGAGAAACGCCTGGATCAGAGAGGAGAAGGCACAAGAAGAATCCAGAAAGCGGTTTGAGGAATCCTTAGGATTGGCGAGACAGAAAGGGAGGGAAAGGAGGAACCACCCCCAGCTGTGGAGGTGGGGTTCGGGGAAGCGGATAAAAGGAAACCATGTATCTTGACTCCAGACTGGGAGTGGGTCTGGATGGAAGACCCAGACACCAAAACATGGGAAAAGATGATGATGCCTCAGGCGGAGACGGAGAGCTATAGAAGACGGGCACACAAGAAGGGCTGCTCGTACTGGGGAGAACGGGAGGCAAGATAATATAACAAAAACTTAAAACAGATAGAGGTTTCAATGTAGTAGCCCTCAGGCATTTTCGTTTGGAAAAAGGAGACCTCCGCCTGTTCAAAGTTGGACAGCCCTGGTCTATGTGAATCTATAGATTCATATAGATGAAGAAAGAGAAAGGTGATTCGTATACAACTCCAGGAGAGACGTGAGCGGATGCGAGCACACGGACTGACCCCTTCAGGATGAGCTTTGACCCCAGTACAAGGTGCCATGATGCAAGCGGAAGAACGCCAGACCGGAACATACTCTTGTGGGAGGAGATTGGCGCTGTGCGAAGACTTCCCAGGCCGGGGACGGCACCGGGGGATATGTGGTCCCAAAACCTTCACAGAGATTGGATTGCAGACTACCGGACTGATCCCGGACTTAGAGCCGTTGTCTGGTGGGGAGACAACCTCTCAGGAGCGGAAGGGGGAATGAACTCCTCAATACTTACTCTGTCAAGGGACTCAAAGAATAATCCTCTTGTTGGAGACGTTGGAACAGCTGATGTTAATGCAAAGGAAAGTGGCTCCCAGATTGTGGAAGAAGTTGATAAAACCCATGTTAGTTTGTTGAATAATGTTTCTTTATTGAATAATAAAGGCCGGGAGAAACCCTCACAGATAGGTACCCTGACTTAAGAGTAGTTCAACAAGAGCATGCATTCGGAATGGATTAAATTCGTAAGTTTAGGTACCACTGTATTAGGGGAAGAGAATTGCTGAAGTTGCCATTGGACAATATCTTGGCGGAATGGAGAGCAGCTATCAGGATGAGGGAAGTTACATGGCCATTAAATGGAACAGAAATAAAGGGGTTATTAAAGGAAGTGAAGAAGCTGAACCCTAACCTTGGCTGAGATCCCATCTGGCAGAAAATCTTCCTCACTGAGACAGTGGAAGCTTTGGAAAAAGAGCTCCACAGATACGAAAATCTCCTGCTAAACTTTATTTTCTGGGGGGGAAAGGAAAAGGACCGAAGGGGGAAACCTGGGCTGTTCCGTGATGCTTTGGATTCTCAGGGCGTTTGTACACGACCCCTAAACTCTGGGGCAAATGGCTCCCAGCTCCGGAGCTTAAAAATGTTTCCCCACCAGCTCCGGAGTTTACAGGAAATTAAGTGCGTCCACGCCTACTTTAGCACGTCCCAGCGCACCTTTCAAGTACCTGCTCTCTGGAGGTGAAAATTCCTTGATGCGGTGTAACGATAGTGAGTGCGGGGCTCTCCTCGCTTCTGTTTGTTGTGCTGGGCCTGCATTTTTTCCTTTCTTTTTTTCTCCCTCCCCTCACGCAGACAGGAGCAAGGAAGTGCGGAGGGGTGGGGACACAGGAAGAGCGACAAGCCCCTAAGATCTCTGGTCCGAATTTAAGTGGCCAGCGGATCTTAGGGATCATGTGAAAAGGCTCTCAGATGTATCAAATACATATTTGCATTACATGTAATGGCCATGGGGCCCCTTCGGGTCATCCTGGCAGCGCTTGACCTGTTGCTTAAGAGCAAGTGGAAGCTTCTTCTTTTTTTTTAATGTTGACTTCTTTTGGATAAATGCTTGGCCTTTACTAACAAGCTCTGGTCTGCCTTAAAACAATAAATAGCACTGGTTAATATACAAAGGAGAGCCATGCAAAGTCCAGTTGATCACACATATACAGTGGTACCTCGACTTACGAACTTACTCCGTTCCAAATGCATGGTCTTAAGTCGAACTATTCTTAAGCCGGGGTACTTATCTAAAAATTATAAAAAGTTTAAAAAATCAAAAAAATAAAAAAATATTTGTAAGTTGAGCAGACCATATCTAAAATGTGTAAGGCGGCAGTTAAAATGCCAACAGTTTTCCTCTCTTTAGTCGAATTGCTCTTAAGTCGAGCTGCTCTTAAGTTGGGGCACCACTGTACTGTATATGATAAAGGAAGGGCAATCAGTGGCCACCTTCTTCTCCTCCCCACACTTCCCAGCTAGGCCTTCAGTCTCTCTCTATTTAACCCTTACTTCACTCGAAGACTTTTTATATGAAGGGCTGGAGGCCTATATAGTTTGTTTGGTGTTGTCTGTTAGGAACCTGCTTGTAATGTTAAAGTATGTCCGATACCTATAAACCAGTCTTATAAACCATTGTGAGGACTATACCCCAAGAGAAGCACAAAGAAGGCTGAGAGGGGAATATTATAGCGATGTTTACATATTTGAAAGGATGTCACATTGAAGAAGAGACTGGTTTATTCTCCATGGGCTTCAGAGTCTAGCACATGGGGCAGTGGTCTCAAACTCCAGGAAAACAGATTCAATTTAAACATTAGGAAGAACTTCAGGACAGTTAGAGCTGTTCGGCAGTGGAATATGCTGCCATGGAGGGTGGTTGAGTTTCTTTCTTTGGAGGTTTTTAAGCAGAGACTGGATGGCCATATGTCGGAAATACTGTGATGGGAGTTCTTGCATGACAGGAGGTTGGACTAGATGGCCCTTGAGGTCTCTTCCAACTCTATGATTCTATGAGGGGATTCTATCGTCTGATGGTCCATCTGAGAGGAGTGGGGATTGGATGTCCGTAGTCCAGGAAGTTGGGCCCATAAACAGGGACTTGCCAGACAGAGGGGAGGGAAACTGGAAAGGGGAAGGGATTTAAAACACCCTCTTGTCCAGCCTCCCCCCCCCGCTCAGTTAGCTGGACTTGGCCACCAAAGCAGACCCACGAGTGACCGAGAACACAAGACTCCTTCCAAACACAAGTCCCAGCATTCTTACGCCCAAGACGAGGAGCCCTAAGGTCTAAAACAGAGAGATGTCAGGGAGTCGGAGGGGAAAGGGGTGCTTCCTGAGCGAGGGTCCTTGGCAGACACGAGGGGGCAAAAGTTGACCCCCCAGAACTACGATCAAAAGAAAAAAGGGGCACGTTGGGGAAGGAATGTGCATGCGCACATAGGCAGGCACCCCGAAAGGAACCAGATGAGGATCAGTGGCTGGGACCAAAATATGGACTTTCTCCCCTTCTTTATTGCCCCCCCCCATCTTTTGTTTAAATCAAAAGTTGCGACCTCCTCTCCCCACCCCCACCCCAGAATTTCCATCATGATCTCTGCCTGCCTCGAACAGACTTTCCGTCCCTGCTTCAGAGGAGGAGGAGGAATTTCAGGCAAAAAAAAAAAGACACAAACATGTGGCACCTTAAAGACTAACTTTCATATTTTAATGTGACATTACGGGCCCCTGTGCATTTCTTCAGACATATGGCAGTAGAATGAGGCGTGAGATACTGTATAATATGAGATATATGTGTGTGTTGTGTCATTACTGTCCTGACCGACTCTTTGTGACCCCATGTTCATGGGAGTTTTCTTGGCAGGAAAAGATATATACTTCATACCAAATATTGACTGGCTGTAGTCTAGGAGGAGGAGGAAGAGAGAGTGGGAGAGGGGGGCTCTTAGGTGTTCATCCGCCCCGCCCCTCCTCCCCTCGCTTCGTATTAGGACGTGGAAGGGAGGAAAAGCCCCTCCCCTCGGCGTCGTTCGAAGGGGAGCCGGAAGTGTAGGCGGTGCCGGGACCTCTCCCTCTTTAACCCAGGAGGCCCCTTCGGGAGAGAAGTAGCTCCTTTGTGCGTTTTGCAAGAACAGGAGCTGGACGGAGGAAGGAAGGAAGGTGGGCGACTGTGTGTGTGTGTGGGGGGGGATGATGGTGGAGAGGAGGGGCACGGAGGGAGATTTCTGATGATGGGATGGCCCACTCTCAGCCAGTCCCGAGAAGGGTGGGAAGTTTTCCGCGCAGTTCCAACGGTGGGGTCGTGGTTTGCATTGCACGACCATCTTGCGAGGCAGTTCTTTCTTTCTTTCTTTCTTTCTTTCTTTCTTTCTTTCTTTCTTTC
>JAHTLZ010003216.1:18128-49507 GCA_023846285.1 Phrynocephalus versicolor | reverse complement strand
AAAAAAGAAGTCCAGTAGCCATGACTCAACTCCCAGATAAACGCACCTGGATGACTGAGAATCTTCACAGACGTGTCCCACCCATTTTGGACTCCCTTCTCTTTCAGTGTTTCAGTCCATGGAATCACAGCCAATAATTCCCTAAGTTTACAAAAATTGGCTTTCTTAAAGTCCAGGATTCTTGTCTGACAATGTTTAACTTCACCTTCCAACTGTATAACAAATTCCAAAAGGATATGGTCACTTTTACCTAATGATCCCACCACTTCGACCCCATTTACAAGGGTCTGTGCATTGGTGTAGAGACCTTTTAGGCTGCATGTGCTTCTTACATGTCCTTTGCTTAACCTGTTTTTCCTCGCACTGATGGTCTGCACTACTTCTTGTCCTGCTGCTATTTCAACATTTGGGCTGGTCCTCAAAACCCCTTCTGGATCTCTGTCATTAAGAGAATTTTCTCCCTCCGCCTGCAAACTCAGTTTAAAGCTCAGCTTAAATGAACACAGCATGGCAAACAAACAAAAGGAGCTGGAACACCTAAAACAGCAAAATAAATATGACGTAATTGGCATCTCTGAAAACTGATGGGATGAGACTTATGATCGGAATGTTGTTAATGGAGGGTACAACCTGTTTCAAAGGAACAGACCTAGTAAGAAAGGAGGTGTAGCTTTATATATTAAGGACATACATACTGCTAAAGAAATACAAAATAAACAATAGGGAAAGCAGGTTGAGAGTATTTGGGTGAGAATTAAGTGCGAGAAAATTTAGAGAGATGTCAGTGTAGAGCTATATTATAGATCCCCCCCCCCCCAAGCCAGCCAGAGGAATGGGATGATGCCTTCTGTGAGCAGATGGCCACACAGTCAAAAGGGAGAGATGTAGTACTAATGGGAGATTTTAACTATCCTGGTATATGCTGGCAGTCGAACTCAGCTAAGAATGCAAGGTCTAACAAATTCTTTACTGGCCTTGCAGACAATTTCATGATCCAAAAGATAGAGGAGGCAACAAGAGGCACAACCATTTTAGATCTGGTCTTAACCAGTAAGGAGGACCTTATAAATGGGGTCTAAGTGGTGGGATCATTAGGTAGAAGTGACCATGCCCTCTTGAGATTTCTTATACAGTTGGAAGGTGAAGTTAAGCATAGTCAGACCAGAGGTAGAATGGGAATTGCAACATAGAATAGGTAGACAGGTCATACAGAAACACCTGAAAACATTAAAGAATTTAAGTCTCCTGGTTCAGATGAATTACACCCAAGAATATTAAAATAATGGGCAGAAGTAATTTCAGAACCATTGGCAATAATATCTGAGAAGTCCTGGATAACAGTTGAAGTCCCCATCGATTGGAGAAGGCGAATGTTTTCCCTATCTTCAAAAGGGGGGGGGGGAGGACCCAAATAGTTACCGTCCAGTCAGGTTGACTCCAATTCCTGGCAAGATCCTAGAACAAACTTTCTGGTGACCAGAAATGTACACAATACTCTAGACGGGGTCTCACCATGGATTTATAAAGAGGCAAAAGGACACGCTGACTTATTTTCTATAGTATTTCTAAGGATCTCTAGCATTGAGTTGGCTTTTTTCACTGCTGCAGCACACTGGGTTGATACCTTCATCGAGCTGTCCACCAGGACAGCAAGTTTATAAATATAATTGCTTTTTTTGTCCCATCATGCATCACTCTGCACTTACCAGTGTCGAGAGATCCTTCTGGAGCTCCTGACAATCTCGGTTTTTTACTACCCTGTATAATAAAATTTACTGTATAATTTGGCAACTTTGCTATTTACTCTGACTTCTAGATCATTGATGAAGAGAGGTTGAAAAGCAGGGGTCCCAGAACTGAGCCTTGGGGGACCCAACTCCTGACCTCCCTCCACTTGGGCTTTTGTGGTCTAACCCTCTAGCTTCGTTGTCAAACAAAGGAGGAAGAGGAGAAGGAGGAAGGGGGGGGCTGACCCAGCTTTCCACAGCGCCAGCCTTCTCCTCTGTTATCCCACAAAGAGTAATGAACTGCAGTGAGATTGGCAACTGGCAAATCTCCATAGAAAAAGACAGAGTTTCTTGAGAATAAAAGGCTTTTTATTGCGAAAATGGAATCAATGCACTGAAGGGTGCTTCTCTGATAAGCAGAGAAGGACCCTTTCTGAGACCCAACAAGAGTCATTCATCCATTTCAGTTTGAGTAAGGCCATATACACCGCATTATATATTTCAAGACAGTCAGTCTCAGACAAGCACACAACTCTCCCCACGTATAGCATGCCTGTTCACTGAGCACGCACACAGTTCCTCATTTTAGCTCAAATTGGAACAACAGTTACTTCACTTTTGTTACCCAAGTTACACTCTGTCTATATGTAGCAAGCGATTTTCCGGTTCTAAATAGCAAAATCAAGAGAAGGAAGTTTCTAATCTCTTCATCCTAAATGGTGCTTCTATAGGTGACTACACCGCTGAATTTACTTACATATCTGGGTCCAAAATGAGCACTATAGATTATGTATGTGTTTCCATGGATCTTCTTCCCTACCTTAAATACAAGTACTTCCTAAATCCGAGAGTGACCATCTCTGTGTTTTGCTTTTACTCAGGAAGTGTGCAATCTCGCTCACTATCAGCCTAACTCCTTCAAGAAGAATTTATCAACGTATCAAATGGTCCAGTCTGCACTTTGAAACTATGTCTAGCATCTTCAATGTGTACATGCCCACATATGAAGATGTGCAACATTTAGTAAAAGGTTTATTTAATTCAGAAGAGACCCGGAAGATTTTCGAGGAGGCTATGAAGTCCCGAATAGCGATGGGGGACACTCAAGCGCAAGCGGAAGCGGCAGTTCCAACTACCACTCTGCCAGATTGGGACTATAATTCGGATGCAGGGCGCACAGCTTTGAGAAATTATCATGCGGCCATACTTCAGGGCATTAGGGCAGCTGGTAGGAAGAAGATTAATATGTCTAAAGTAAATGATGTGGTGCAGAAAAGTGATGAATCTCCGGGAGCCTTTCTGGACAGGTTATTTCAAGCCTTTAGAAGGTATACCCCAATTAACCCTGAAGACCCTGGAATGATGAATATAGTGAAAACTGTTTTTATTGCCCAAAGTGCTCCTGACATACGAAAAAGAATTCAGAAAGAGGCAAATTTTATGGGCCAAACGCTCCAGTGGATGCTCCAATTGGCTCAGACAAAATTTAATAATAGAGAAGAAGATCAAAGCTGCCCAAAGAGTAAAACACAGACCAAAAAGGTGATGGCACTAAATCAGGTTTCTGATCCCCGTAATTTTAATGCTCCAGGGAACACACGTGGACCATTAATGAGAAATCAATGTGCCCTATGTGGCCAGATCGGACATTGGCGAAAAGATTGTTACAGGAACCCCGAAAATCAAAGGAGAGGAGGCTTTAATCAAGGTCCGCGCCGCCCCTGGCAGCCACAAGCGCCCGCTTCATCCGGCTTTAATCAATTTAGCAACCAGCAGCAAATGTCAGGTCCCTTTAACTTTCAGCAGCAGGGGAATTTCCAGGGCAACCGAGGACAAGGCAGTCAATTCCAGCCAAATAGCCAAGCGTCAGCGCAGCCAAGCCAGGCGCAGCAAGCACCCCAAAGAGGACAAGGACCGGCATGGACCCCACCGTACCAGAACGTGATGGTTCTGGACGAGGACACTCAATACTGACGGGAACAGGGCTCTTACGCCCGTGAGCCCTTGGTTAAAGTGCAGACTGGAAACGAATCCATTCAATTTCTCGTAGATACGGGAGCCAGCCATTCAGTCATTCCCCAGCTTGTCAAACCGCTGGATCGGAATTTTTCAATTAGCGTAATGGGAGCTACAGGAAAGGCACAGCGTGCATATTTCATGCAGCCTGTAGTGTGTAAATTGGGAGGACAAGTGGTCCAACACAAATTCCTGCACATGCCCGAATGCCCAATCCCTTTGATGGGACGGGATTTGCTTTTCAAATTAGGAGCTCAAATAAATTTTACTCCTAAAGGAGAAATTCATATGACCACTGATAGTAAAGAGCCAGAAGGTGAACTGTGTTTAGAATACCCCTTGAGAGAAAGGTGGCGGTTAATGGTAATTCAAGAAGAGCCAGTTCAATTATCTCAGGACTTTATGGACAGAGTTAACCCTGAAGTATGGGCAGAGGGCAACCCCCCAGGCATGGCAAGGAACATCCCTCCCATTGTAGTTCAACTCAAGCCATTTGCAGGACCAGTATCGGTGCCACAGTATCCTATTGGGAGAGTTGCAGCGGAAGGAATTTGGATCCACCTTAAAAGATTGATAGACTATGGCATTCTTGTTCCATGTCAATCACAATGGAACACGCCCCTTCTGCCAGTTAAAAAACCGGATGGAAATTATCGTCCGGTTCAGGATCTGCGTTTAGTGAACGAGGCGGTAGAATCACTTCATCAGAGTGTATCGAATCCATATACGATTTTGAGTTTGATACCACCGGAAGCGGCTTATTTCACAGTTTTAGATTTAAAGGATGCATATTTCTGCTGCAGATTAGCACCTCAAAGGCAGTCTATTTTTGCCTTTCAATGGGAAGACCCAAAGACAGGCACGAGGCAGCAATACATGCCAACCCGTTTGCCCCAAGGGTTCAAAAATTCCAGTATTTTGTTCGGTTCTGCTTTGTCATCGGACTTAGCAAGCTTTCCCCGAAAGCCTGGCCAAATTGTCTTGCAGTATGTTGATGACATTTTGGCTGGAGCGGAAACCAAAGAAGGTTGCGAGCAACTCACAATCGATTTATTAAATCATTTGGCAGCAGCAGGATATAGAGTGACCAAAAAGAAAGCTCAGATCTGTCAGAAGTCTGTGCGATACTTAGGGTTTGACATTTCACAGCAGAAACGCCAATTGCGCGATGAGAGGAAGCAATCAATTATCCAAATTCCTGAGCCTAGGAACAGGAGAGAACTTAGAGGATTTTTGGGAGCAGCAGGGTTTTGTCGAATTTGGATCCCGAATTTCAGTCTTTTAGCAAAACCTTTGAATTTGGCAGTAAGAGGCAAGGAAACTGATGAGTTCCTGTGGGGACCCGAACAAAGAGAGAGCTTCAAAGCAATCAAACAAGCTTTGATTACTGCGCCCGCCCTTGGACTTCCGGATCCGAATAAGTCTTTTAATTTATATGTTGATGAGGAGAGTGGCGTGGCGAAGGGAGTTTTATGTCAGAGATTAGGAAATTGGCAGCAGCCTGTTGCTTATCTGTCTGAAACCTTAACCCCAACAGAGCAAGGACTTCCCTCTTGCATGCGAGGAGTTGTGGCACTGGCAGCTCTTTTAAAGAAAGCGGATAAATTTACTTTCAGACAACCCACAGTCTGTATAACAAAGCATGCAATTTTACCCTTGCTGGATGCCAAAGGAGGCTATCATTTGTCCCAGGCTGCCATGACCAAATGTCAAAAGTTGTTCTCAAGGACAGGTCTTACATTTCAGACCACGGAAGGTTTAAATCCAGCAACCCTTTTGCCAATTAGTGATCAATCAGCCACACACGACTGCATTCAGGTGATGGATGAAACATACTCATCCCGCCCAGATTTACGTGACATTCCTCACCCACAGTGGAGGACTTGGTTTGTAGATGGCAGTAGCTCAGTCATCAATGGAAAAAGACAGGCAGGATATGCCATTGTGGAATTAGAAGACACAGTAATTGAAGCCAAGCAATTACCCCCTGGTACATCAGCACAATTGGCAGAGCTGATAGCTCTTACAAGGGCACTTGAACTATCAGAAGGGGAAAAGATCAATATCTATACTGATTCCAAGTATGCCTTTTTGACATTACATGCCCATGGAGCACTTTGGAAGGAAAGAGGTCTTCTTACTTCTGATGGGGCACCAGTAGCACACCCTGAAGTCTTGTTAAAACTCCTAGATGCAGTATGGTTACCCAAGGAAGTAGCAGTTATTCACTGCCACGGTCATAAAGTTGGTCCATCACTTGAGGCAAGAGGAAATAGGTTGGCAGATCGAATTGCCAAACAAGCAGCCCAAGGTGAAAGTGACATGCAACTCAGTCTCATCCCAATTGATATTCTCCCACCAACCTCGCCACAGTATTCACCAGCAGAGGAAAAATTTGCAGAGGAACAGGAATTTGACAAAACTCCAGAGGGTTGGTACAAATTGCCAAGTGGACAATTGTGGGTACCAGAAAGTTTGGCACGACAGGTAGTTCAAAGTCACCATGAAAGCACTCATCAAGGACCAGAAGTGGCTTATCAGCATTTAAATCCATACTTGTATATAGCTAGACTTCGTCAGCTAGCTTCAAACATGTCTCATAGATGTGTCATCTGTCAAAGAAATAACCCAAGATCAGGACTGTTACCCCCTCCATGAATACAATATTATGGGAAAGAGCCCTTTGAGGACATGCAAGTAGACTTCACAGAATTGCCTAGGTGTGGACTGTACCGCTATATGCTTGTATTAGTGTGTACGTTTTCAAGCTGGCCGGAGGCATTTCCAACAAAAACTGAGAAGGCAAGTGAGGTGATTCGGTGCCTCCTAAGGGATCACCTTCCCAGGCACGGGATGCCCCGCTCATTATCATCTGATAACGGCCCGGCCTTTGTTCATCAGGTGCTTCAAGGACTTGTCAAGGCTTTGAACATTAAGTGGAATTTACATACAGCATACCGACCCCAGAGTTCAGGTTGGGTTGAGAGAATGAACAGGACTTTAAAGAGTCATCTGTCAAAGCTTACACAAGAGACTGGCAGGAACTGGGTAGAAATGTTGCCCATTGCTCTTTTTAGAAGTAGGACCACCCCCTCAAGTCAGACAGGCATCTCACCATTTGAATTTGTGTATGGCAGACCCATCCCAATTTCATATGGGTTGCGTCCAGAGAGTGTAGTTTCTGTGACACATGCTAAATATCTTCAGATGCTTAGCCGATCTCTTCCTTACACAGGTGGACGCTTGGACGACTGCCCGTGGTTCTTCAGGAACCCCTTCATCAGTTCGAGGCGGGAGATTCGGTTTGGGTTAAAGATTGGAACCAACAGCCTCTACGCCCGAGATGGAAAGGTCCCTATACGGTGTTATTGGCAACCCCAACAGCAGTTAAAGTGGCCGAAGTGACGCCTTGGATTCACTACACCCGTGTCAAGAAAGCAGCCCCTCCGAGTCAAGAGGAAGAGTGGACGGTTCAACCTAATCCAGATGACAGCTTGAAGCTGACCTTCAAGAAAGTAACTTCAGACATTGGGAAACCAAAGTAAAATATTGGTCTTCCCTTGTGTGTGTTTGTCAAGAAGTTCTTTTCCAGAAGAATTGACGTTTTCCTTACAGTTTTCAAACTTCCCGCCCTTCAAATTCATCCCCCACAAGAAGAGGAGGGAGGAGTTTTTCAGCGAGGAGAGCAGATCCGTTCCAGTTATAAGTGAGAACAACACTTATTTTGTGCGAGACTATGCTTATTTACTCATTTCCTTCTTTTATTGAAGTTTAAACAGCCTTTTCTCTAAGCGCCAGGAAGCATTGCAGCCAGCGAAGCCGCGCCGCGGTAGTGCAGCAGCTGTCAAACGAGCGTTCCGCGAGCTGTCAACCAACGTTCCATGAACTGTCAAAGGCTTCGCAACTGTCAAAGTTCTTAAAGGAGCCTTAGCGCTTTTAGAAGTTGCTGCTTTTAACTGAATTTAACCTGTTTTATCTTTGAATATATATTGTGTGAGTTACTAATTAGTGATAATAGCATGCAAAGGTTTACTAGAATGTCTAGATTAATAGAAATGATTGCTCTTTTGCTTATTATACCTATATGTTTAACTATTGATTCTGAGGACTTAGAAGAGTGCAAGCCATGTATCATTGCAGCTACTCAGGGAAACAAAGTGGTGAACACACTAGTCTATTACACCCAGCGCCCAGTAGAATGTCCACAAGCGGGTACCACGTGCCTGAATCAGGACAAGATGTACCACATATGTGAAACCTTGTCTGGAGGGCATCTTTGTTATAAGCCTGAGGTCCCACACAGATTTAGGTACACGATTTGGGCTGGAATGCCTAGGACTAAAGTACCTAGAAGAGACAACCCAGAAGGTGGAGGATCTCTGTACTATATAAACTCCACTACTGTCTTAAAGAATAGTGGCAGGCGAGCAGTAATTTGGTTTAACGCCTGTGATGCACTTGGAAAAGGCCTAGGAATTCGCTGTGGATCAGCTGCATGGGTGAATGCTTACAAATCAAATGATAAATATTTGTGCTACCCACATGAAGGAGCCAGAGCAGGCAATCCAGAGGTTTGGGATCCCTGTGGTTCAAATAAGTTGTGCAAAGGATGGGGATGCGTTTGTGCATTTACAGCAGGAGGGTACCCAGGGTGTGCACATCTTTCACAGTTCAGAAGGGTAGGAGGAAACCGTGTCAGCTTGGTTATTAGTGAAACACACCCTCCAATTCAGGTGTATGGTTTTGGGATTGATGGGCCTGGAAAGGATCCAGTCACATACTTAACAATTACTTGTGAGGAAGAACGAGAAGGACAAAAGAAAAGTCATTCTTGGTCAGTAGAAAATGCTGTAGAGAAGCTGAAGGAAAGTCCCTTTGAAATTCCTCAGCATGCCAAAAACTTGTTTAGGGAAATGGCTCAGTCAATAGCCACAGAATTAGGCGTCTCAAATTGCTATGTTTGTGGTGGCACCAATATGGGTGAAGATTGGCCTTGGGAAGCAATGGAAATTCTTCCACAATTATATAACATGTCAAAGATTGGCAATGTCACAAAAAGAGTTCAGTCTCAGAATATGACATGGACCATCACGTCACAGTTAGTTGGTCGTGTCTGCTTTTCCCAGAATGGTTCTATTCCAGTAGGCTTTTTGACCTGCATAGGAACCTGGGAAAATGGAATTTGGACCTCACCCTCCAATGCCCCACAACCAGAGAAGTTTAATGTTACTTTATTGCCATACATTTATTCAGCAACTTCAAGTGTATGGATAGCACCTGTAAACATGTACTGGATCTGTGGTAACATGGCCTATGAATATCTGCCTCAGTCATGGTCTGGCTCATGTGTGTTAGGATTCATAAAACCATCATTCTTTCTAATCCCAATAGAAACTCAGCAGTACTTGGCTGCACCAATATACGGGCCTTTAAACAGGAGGAAACGTGATGATACTCCTTTTGCAGGCTTTGCTTGTAAAAACCCAGAAGAATATGAAGGAGATATTTGGGATTCTGAGAGAATTGTTTGTGTTTATGGACCTGCAACTTGGGCAGCAGATGGCTCTTGGGGATACAGAACCCCTATTTACATGCTTAACAGAATTATCAGATTGCAAGCAGTTTTGGATTTGGCAGGTCAACGCATCACTTCTGCACTGACTACAATAGCAGCAGTGACAGATCAATTAAGAACAGCTGTTTATCAAAACAGGCTCGCATTGGATTATTTATTAGCTGCTGAGAATGGAGTATGTGGAAAGTTTAATTTGACTAATTGCTGTTTGAAAATTGATCCAGTAGGGAAGGTTGTCAATCAACTTGCCACAGAGATCAAACAGTTAACTTTTAATCCAACTCAAGAATGGAAAGGCTTGCAATGGCAGTGGTTAAATGATTTCATGCCACAAACATGGTTGAAAACAATAGCAAGTTTATTAATTGCTCCATTATGTTTACTTTTATTTCTTATAATATGCATTCCTTGTTTATTGAGATTTGTACAATCAACTGTTTCTAGAATAGTGGAGAAAACAACAGCTCCTAAGTTAATAGCTTTATTGCAAGACTATGAGGCTGTCCAAATGGATGACTCTAAAGAGTGTCCACGTGAAGAGGAGGGGTTATGATAGGAATATTTCAATACATGGTATATGCATATAAACTGCCATTGTAGATAAAATGGCAGCGCTTCGGATCGATCTTTCGATCCAAGCCATGTCCTTTAATTCACCCCCTTCACACAAAAAATGTGCCTCAAAGCATTACATACCTCCCCTTTGCATCTGTATCCTGTTTTTCAAACTCCTTATCGGTGGCAGAAGCCCACCAAGAAGTCCCCCATCCGCTGAGAATCGTGAGAAGACAGGAAGCGGCTTCCTTCGAAATGTCGACTCAGCGCCTTCACCGTTTCCCGCTTGCAGCCTTATCTGACAGCGCAGCAGGCAAGCCGCAGACAGGTGGCACTGCCGCGCAAGATTAATGCCTTCCCGTATCAATGGATGTTCTAGATAAACTGTAAAGTACATGCAAACAATGTAACCCTTTGATCTGTCTTTGATCTATTTCGTCCGTTTTCTCGGTCCAGATGTTTCCGATTTTGATCGCGATTGGGGCAGGATGCTCAGGGGAACTTTGTCTATAAAACCTGTACACTTTTGTATGCCCATTGCCTCAGCTTTCCGAAGCAATTTTGGCTGAGTGCCTCTTTGCAAAGAAGTAAAGCATTTCTCCATTGCACGAAACTTTGGCGTGGTTATTCCAACTCTCGTCTCGAGCGATAAGTGGCAGGTAACCCGGAGGATATCCCTTCACCGGCACTGTGGCCGTTTTAAGAGACAAGTTGCATATACTCGTTAAGAGATCTGCAATTTCATTTCTCAGTTCCCTAATAACCCTTGGGTGGATGCCATCTGGGCCAAGGGACTTGTTAATCTGCAATTTATCAATTAGTCCTAAAACATCCTCCTTTTTAAACCTGTATTTGATTTAATTCTTTACTCAAGAGGGCCCGTTCAGGCAGTGGAATCTGCTCACAGTCCTCTGTCGTGAAGACAGATGCAAAGAACTCATTTAATGTCTCTGCAATTTCCAAGTCCTCCTTAACCTCCCCTTTTCCTCCCTCACCATCCAGAGGGCCAACTGGTTCTCTGGCAGGTTTTCTACTTCTAACATATTTAAAGAAGCTTTTATTATTACCCTTTATATTGCTAGCCATGCGTTCCTCAAAATCTTTCTTTGCCTCTCTTATTATATTCTTACATTTATTTTGCCAGAGTTTCTGTTCCTTTTTATTTTCCTCATTTGGAGAGGATTTCCATTTATAGAAAGACCCCTCCTTGCACTTAGGAGCCTCTCTAACTCCACTCGTTAACCATGCTAGCGCCCTCTTGAATTTAGAGGAGCTCTTCTTTCTTTGAGGTATGCACTTGTGCTGGGCCTCTATTATTGTTGTTTTAAACAGGCTCCACGCACTCTGAAGAGATTGGATTCTTCTAACCTTCCCCTTCAATTTCTTTCTAACTAGTTTCCTCATCTGATGGAAGTTTGCCCTTCGGAAATCAAGGGTTTTTATGTCTGATTTGCTTGATACTCTTCCTCCAACATATATGGCAAAGGAGATTGCAGCATGGTCACTGTTCCCCAGAAGTTCAGTGACATTCATACCCCTGACCAGGACCTGAGTATGACACAGAATCAAAGGGGAGGAGAGGAATATTGGGAGGGAAGAAGCAGGGAGAGATTGGGTGAGGCTCAGAGGGAGCCTCTTTCTGCATCTGAACTTCTTTCCACATTCCAGACATTCATGTGGCTCCTGTGTGATTCCTGTGATGCCTGGCAAGGTTTCCAGCTTCACTGAACCTCTTCCCACACTCCAGACATTCAAATGGCTTCTCACCTGTGTGGGTCCTGTGACGCCTCGCAAGGTTTCCAGAATGACTGAACCTCTTTCTACACTCCAGACATTAAAATGGCGTCTTGCCCGTATGGGTCTTTTGATGGCTAGTAAGGTGTCCAGCTCGACTGAACCTCTTTCCACACTCGAGACATTCAAATGGCTTCTCACCCGTGTGGGTCCTGTGATGTCTAGCAAGGCTTCCAGATTGACTGAACTTCTTTCCACACTCCAGACATTCAAATGGTTTCTCACCCGTGTGGGTTCTCTGATGGCTAGCAAGGTTTCTAGAGTCACTGAACCTCTTTCCACACTCCAGACATTCAATTGGCTTCTCAACTGTGTGGGTTCTGTGATGCCTAGCAAGGCTTCCAGACTCACTGAACCTCTTTCCACACTCCACACATTCAAATGGCTCCTCACCTGTGTGGGTTCTGTGATGCTTAGTAAGGCTTCCAGAATCAGTGAACCTCTTTCCACACTCCAGACATTCAAATGGCTTCTCACCTGTGTGGGTCCTGAGATGTCTCTCAAGGTTTCCAGAATGAGTGAACCTCTTTCCACACTCCAGACATTCAAATGGCTTCTCTCCTGTGTGGGTTCTGTGATGGCTAGCAAGGTTTCCAGCTTGACTGAACCTCTTTCCACACTCCAGACATTCAAATCGCTTCTCGCCTGTGTGGGCCATTTGGTGGCTAGCAAGCCTTCCAGACTCACTAAACCTATTTCCACACTCCAGACATTCAAATGGCTTCTCGCCTGTGTGGGTCCTGTGATGCACAGCAAGGCTTCTAGCTTGACTGAACACCTTTCCACACTCCAGACATTGAAATGCCTTCTCACCTGTGTGAATTCTGTGATGCATAGTAAGGTGTGCAGCTCGACTGAACCTCTTTTCACACTCCAGACATTCAAATGGCTTCTCGCCTGTGTGGGTCCTGTGATGGCTAGCAAGGTGTCCAGAGTGACTGAACAGCTTTCCACATTCCAGACATTCAAATGGCTTCTCTCCTGTGTGGGTTCTGTGATGGCTAGCAAGGTTTCCAGCTTGACTGAACCTCTTTCCACATTCCAGACATTCAAATGGCTTCTCGCCTTTGTGGGTCCTGTGATGCACAGCAAGGCTTCCAGCTTCACTGAATCCCTTTCCACACTCCAGACAATGAAATGGCTTCTCACCTGTGTGAATTCTGTGATGCACAGTAAGGTGTCCAGCTTGACTGAACCTCTTTCCACACTCCAGACATTCAAATGGCTTCTCGCCTTTGTGGATCCCGTGATGCACAGCAAGGCTTCCAGCTTGACTGAACCCCTTTCCACACTCCAGACATTGAAATGGCTTCTCACCTGTGTGAATTCTGTGGTGCAGAGTAAGGTGTCCAGCTCGACTGAACCTCTTTCCACACTCAAGACATTCAAATGGCTTCTGACCCGTGTGGGTTCTGTGATGGCTAGCAAGGCTTCCAGAATGACTGAACCTCTTTCCACACTCCAGACATTCAAATGGCTTCTGACCCGTGTGGGTTCTGTGATGGCTAGCAAGGTTTCCAGAATGACTGAACCTCTTTCCACACTCCAGACACTCAAATGGCTTCTTGCCTGTTCGGGCCATGTGGTGGTTAGCAAGCTTTACAGCTTGACTGAACCTGTTTCCACACAATAGAATTTCAAATATATTCTCGTCTGTTTGTGTTCTCAGGTTTATAGTTAGGTCTTGCGTACAACTAAATGTCTTTTCACACTCTAGGCATGTCAATGGATTCTCCCCTGGGTGAATTTTCCTATGGGGACAAGTTGTTGAGGTGCTAGTGAAAGATTTTACACACTTGGAGTACACGTTCTTCTCCTTTGGATCGTTTTGGAACCGCTCGGTCTTACTCTTGACACGTAATAGATTTGTGGATCTTTTCATCTATCTGTTTTCTTCTAAGTTTATTCCTTCCGGTTTGATTGTCAACACCCTCATTTGCATCGGAATATTCAATCTCTTCCTCTGAAGTTTGGTGGCCTCCTTTTTTATTTCTTCTCTACAGCATCCTACCTGCAAGATATAAGCAACCACAAAAAACAGAGTTTTGATTTAAGTAACAAACCCGATGCACTTCCACGGAGGAGACACACCTTCAGGGTGGACCCACCTGCACCCACCTGAGTGAGGAGGCCCATTGTGGCACCACTGAATATCCTAAGGAAAACCAGGGGATTTATCACCTCCTGTGAAATAGTTTCTCTTTCATGCTGCGAAATGTGAGTTTCAGGGTAAGAAACGGATGGAACTTGTTCCACAGCCTTCAAAGAATATTTGCATATCAGTCTGGATCTAATGCACGGAAGTTGCATTGGTTGATCATACCTCTTCCATATGAATTCATGGTGCTTAGGATTACCTTCAAAGCAACCACGCAGACAGCTTGGTTATTTTGAAGGAACATTGCTCTTTATTGGCAGCAAAAACCAGATGGACATATTTAATTTGATACAGAGAGCTTCCAAGTAATAACAAACAAGAAGCAAAATGCCCTGCTTATATATTGCCCCGTAATACTTAAAGCACTCTCTGGGCTGGTTGCAATTTAATTATGCAGGCTGCACAGTGCCACCCTCCCCCCACCATGAGATTGGTAACCATTTTACCAACCTCAGAAAAAACCCACAAGAAAACCAGAACAGCAAAAAGTCTTATTTTCTCCAACCACTCAAAAGAGGCTCTCCCTGTGCAGTCACTTCATAGCAGAAGAAAATATTTTCTAAAATTTGTACCGGGAGCCTGGAGGGTAGGACAGAAACACATCCTCCATTTGATAACTAATCTGTCACATTGATTATCATTTTATTTTTATGCCACTGTCAATGCCTGGGAGGGGGGAGGTGCTTTAACTCTTGTAAGTGCCCCTGAGCAGTCGCTGTATATGAACACATAAAATAAATTGAGAAAGTTTTTTGAAAAGTTCTTCATGACACAGGCTGGGGAGCCCTTTCTTTCAACAGGGGTATCCCAGCAGGGCAATCAAAAATAATCTATGCCCAGGGGAAAAAGTGATCCTTCCCTGGGCAGACCTTGTTCCCAGAGTCTCAAAGGGATCTCCTCACGCAGAGATCTCCAGCCTGGGCACAGAAGATCCCACTCTCTGTGGGGAAAACATGGGGTCACCTCCTCAGAGGACACCGACAGCTGAAAATGGAAATAGAACTAAAAATAAAAGGCACTGTTCATGTCTCAGGACTTTTCTGACAGTAGGAACATTGTCACCTATTACAGGAGTAACTGTTAAGATGAATTTAATTTGTCCTATTGCTCAATTCATTTTACAAAAAAAAAAAAATTGTCCTTCAAAATGTGGTTTAATCTGCTTTCCCATAGGAATGCATTGAACTCCATAGGCAAAATATGGCTTACAAAGTTTTCCAATTCCCGTAAATTTCATTTGTCTTACGAGTTTTGTGCCTTAAGGGGCTAACAAATGCTAACAAATCACCAGGAACTAAAAGCTAGCAGATCACCAGGACCAGACAGCAAACACCATCTTCGATAGTACAGGTCCAAATTGACCAAATCCATGAGATCGAGGAGGGTGCTGCACTGGCTGTCCCCAGGAACGAAGCACCACACCCGGAGTCCAGATCCGATTGGAAGGCCTCAATATTTGATCTAAAATGGCCTGCAAAGGATTAATTATGAATTCTCTGAGAGAAATAGCCTTTCTTAGTCACTCTTATAGTAGCTCTTCCATAATTCCTGATATGATCACCAAGAGAGTGCAAAGAGTCCAAAACTGGGCATCACTTGGCAATGATCAACTACATGGGTTTGGGCTGCATCCCCTGATAGGATCAAGGAGCCTCTTGGGACAGGACCCAATGGAAGGTCCAGGTCTAGGCTCTCCACAGGGGGTATGTCAATCAACAGGGAGAAAGTCAGCAGGTAATGGTTATAAGCTGAGATCACATATGAGATTAATGCAACACATAAGAGAGAAAGACAAGAGGCAAGCTTTGGTGGTCCTTTTGGGGAAACAGAGTCAGCTATACTAACAGTGATTGCAAATCATAATGCTATGTGCTAGACATGTCTAGGGACTAGAGATGGTCACGACTTGGCGAAATTTTCGTTTCCGTTTCTGTTACTCGTTTCCGTTACGCAACGGAAACGGTAACGACAATTATTCCGCCAGAACTCGAACTGATAAACGACCAATTGGGTCTGATTTGCCGTGTGTCATTCCTGGCATCGCGCGATGCCAAGCGGCACAGAGAAAAAGTTTTTAAAACCCTGATTCCCGGCCAAAAAAGCAGGTGAAAATATGCCTGCCTGAGGGCACATACCAGAAGGGTGGTTTCTGGGGGGGGGTCCCCACTCCAGCCTCCCCCCCCCTGTCCTGGGCTGCTGTACCAGGCTGGGAGGGCGCATCCTCGGCGTAATCCAATTGCCAAGAGGTGCGGGGGAATCCAAAATGGCGACCGCAATATTTTTTTAAAAATCGTGGTCCAAAAACCCACCAAAGCACCACAGAAACATGCGAAAATTAGCTATTTTAACTGCTTGAATTTTTACAGTAGCAGCAGTGGTTTTTTCTTGCAATAAAACATCTCCATTGATTTTATTTTATTTTATTTTATTTTTTTACACCTGCGCACGCGCAATGATGGGCTGGCCATGGGATGGGACCATGCAAATTTTTGGAGCCATTCCACCAATCGCATGGCCAGGTTTTGCTGATGCTGCTGATACCAGGCTGGGAGGGCACATCCTCGGCGTAATCCATTTGCCATGCGGTGCGGGGGGATCCAAAATGGCGACCACAATATTTTTTTTGAAATCGTGGTCCAAAAACCCACCAAAGCACCACAGAAACATGCAAAAATTAGCTATTTTAACTTCTTGAATTTTTACAGTAGCAGCAGTGGGTTTTTCTTGCAACAAAACGTCTCCATTAATTTTATTTTATTTTAATTTTTTTACACCTGCGCACGCGCAATGATGGGCTGGCCATGGAATGGGACCATGCAAATTTTTGGAGCCATTTATTTATTTATTTTATTTATTTATTTTTGAATTTATACCCCGCCCATCTTCCCACGGGAACTCTGGGCGGCACCACGGGAACTCTGGGCGCCACCAATTGCATGGCCAGGTTTTGCTGAGACTTCTGGGTGTGCCAGAGAGGGCATTAAAAGCCCACCAATCCGAACCCTAAACCCTAACCCTAACCCGAACCCGAACCCATACGCCAGTACACTGTGTTCTTAGTGAGCCAGAGGCACCCAGAGGTACAGCCCACTAACCCACCCTAACCTTAACCGTTACCCTAAGCCTAGCCACCCCCTAACCCCATGCTCTGGGAAGTCAAGTCACGCTAAATCGCGGGGGTAACGACAAACGACACAACGAAACGACAAATTTTTGAAAAATTTCGCGAAAAACGGAAACGAGCCAAAACGGACCCGTCCCGAAAAACGACAACTCGAAAAAAAAATTTCCGTGGTTGTGCCCATCTCTACTAGGGACCCAAGTCTAGAGACCACCACCAGTGATCTGAAGAGCCAGGACCAGTCCAAAGGACGTATCTAGGGAGACCTGGGTCTGAAGAGCACCAGCAATGGTCTACAGAGTCAGGCTCTCCTAGGAACCTGGGCCTGGGGACCAGCAAACTCAGGCCCAGGGACCTGGATCCGGAGACCAGCAATGGTGATCCCAAGAGTCAGGCACCCAAATGGAGCTGGGCACTGCTTAAATACCCTTCTCCGAGCCTGGAATTACCCTACAGCAGACACGCCTCCATAGAAACCAGATCAGACGGAATCAGATCAGTCAGGGCCCCCGCCATTCGCATCTTAGATATACATATACCTGCAAAGTGACAATATCTCAGATGACCTTTATACACACTTCTCTGCAAAGTGACACTTTTTTTCATATTCTTGCGGTTGTGCAACTTCCTGCCTTGCCAGCTCTGTCTCTCAGAGAATGCAGAAGTTTTGTCAGCAAGCTGTCACCTTGTACATGTAATGCTATATTACTTAAACCATTTAGAGAATACCTAAAACCCAAGTCAAGCTATTGCCCAGCCCTATGAGCAGGGCAGGTGACCTGTTGGGGCGGGTTCATAGAGGCCATGGGCTCCATGAACTCCAGAGCCCCACCAGACAGCCCCAACCCCACATGCACGTTGAAATCCCTGATGACCAGAAGTCCAAGCGACCTCAACAGTGCAGTCCGGATGAATTTATTTAGGGAGAGTGCTGGGTCACAGGGAGCACAGTACAACAGCACTACCCCAAACCTATCCCTGAGTCCCACTGGTAAGGGCAGGCGGTCCTGCAGACAGAAAGAGACTTCCTGCAAACGATGGCCACCCCAACCCCTGACCCTCTAACCTGCTCAAGGGCCGAACACAGTACCCGGGGGGGGGGAGCATAGCTGGAAGAACGAGACCCCCCCTCCCGCATCCACCCAGGTCTCCGTGATACAGGCCAGGTCGGCCCGCTCATCCATGATCAAATCTTGGATGATCGGTGACTTCGTATGGACTGAGCTGGCATTGGGCAGCAACCCGGACAGGTCAGAGGAGCAGAAGGAACGGCTCCCTAGTTAAGTGGCCATGAGCGGGAGGGCCAGAACAAGGCCCAGCATGTGGGGCCCTCCTTCTCCTTAATTAACTGATAGACCCCCCCGGCTCTGAGTGTCAATTTCCCCAGCACCACGAGGCACCAAGAAAAGGTGGCTCTCGTGACCCTTGTCACAGCCTCCGCCTGGAGAATGGATCGACTCTCTCCTTCTTGGTGTCACTGCACATCTCCCTTTCAGAAGCAATGGGTCACATGGGCATGCTAAGCTCAAGCAGGCAAGGCCATGACATGAAAACATAACAAAGCACATGATGAAACCTATTACTCATCAAGTAAAAACAACTTCTGACACATATTACAGGACTTCCCTGTTTATAATGGGGGTCTCTGCTTCCAACCTGCAATAAAGGAAAATCTGCGATATACAGACACCTATATCTGTGGGTCGGGTTGGAACGGGGGGAGGGGCAAGCAGGCGCCCCTCTTCCTCCCGTGCCACTGCCAGCGCTGCAGGGTGGGTGGTTGAGGGTGAGTGGGTGCTTCTCCGGCACTCCTCCCTCATGATGGATTTTAATTTTTTTTCCTGTTCTTGGTAGCTTTAATGTTACCTTTGACTTTTGTAAGATACCTTTTAATGTTGAATATGTGTTGAATGTTCTGGGCTCTATATTGTCCCTCAATACTGTAAGCCACCTTGGTTCCTTTTCCAAGAAGAAAGGTGGGGTAAAAATATTCTAAATAAATAAGTAAGTAAGATGGGCACAGGATCTTAAAATATTCTATATTCTAAATATTCTAAAGGGACACCTGATAAGCTGTCTAAAATGTACAAAATATCCAGTGTCTATTGGAAATGTCACAAAGGGAAGGGATCTCTTCTCTATATGTGATGGATGTGTAAGAGGGCTAAAAAATACCGGTGTATGGTACAAACATTCATCTCACAAACTATCTTAATCATTCAAGAGTGAAAACCAGAGATTTTTTAACTTTCTACGATACTGCCTATAATCCAACAAAATACTGGCGATGGCAAAAAAAAAGAAATAATTTACGTTATCACAGCAGATAGAATGTTGTATGCACAACTACGGAACACAAACCAGATTCCTGACAAAGACCAATTAATTATGAAGGTGCTGAACTGTGTAGAAATGGGCAAGATCTCCAGCATTACTGAAACCAAATGGACATTTTGAAGATTTCAATGAAAGACGCCATGATTTCTATAAACATCTAGATCAATATTATACGTCAAACTAAGTTCCCTGTTTATTTTATGTGTAATTGAAATAGTTAATGATCAAAGACACGCATATTGTTATGATGGATTGCAAATTTTGTTTGAGAAAAAAAAGAATCATTGCACGTTTTTCCTATCCACACTATAATTGTATTTTGTTTGAAAACGACAAATGTATGCAAGAGAACAAGAGAGAAAGAGATTTCTTTCATTCATGGTGGCATTTAATGAAACCAAAAGGACTGCCGGGCAAATGCGTCATCAAATCCCTAAAATGATTATTACTTTAGAAACAGAGAGAAAGCAAATCTAGTTTATGAGCCTGTTTTAGATGGCCTACCATGCATGATTAAATGGAAGTTTTACTCTCTCTGTATTTAATTACTTACATTCTCTTTTAGCTGTAATGTTTTCACTCTAAGATGCCCCTCAACTCTCTCAAACCTGAATATATCTTAACTCTACTGGACTGTATATTGTCCCTCATGACTGTAATCTGCCTTGGGTCCTTTTCCAAGGAAAAAGGAGGGGTAACAATGTTCAAAATAAAATAATTACGTTTACATTCCATGTATTAGTAATTACAAAAATTAATATTAAATAAAAATCTGCAGCCTAAGTTGCGGACAGCAGAAAAACACTGCTTATGAAGTCTCTTGTTTTGAGCTTTCAGTGAGACCCTCGGTCCCCTCCTGGGAACTGGGGCCTTCCAGCCTGGGAATCAGAAACCTATTTCACAATTCTTTGTCCATGAGACGAAGGAATCCTTACTTGGAAAGACCTTCTCCCTAGAAATTCCCAGCTGGATGTCCTCACGCAGAGATCTCTCCAGCCTGGATCTAGTAGATCCCACTCTCCACAGGGGAAATACGGGGCTCACCTGGCAAATCACAGCACACTGGTCACTGTCGTAGCTCAAAACCAAAGGCTACATTTTGAATTGAGACAGAGAAAGAGAGAGAGTATGTTTGGGGACCAATCAAAGAACTAGTCTCCCCCAGTGGTCGCATCCTGGCCCCGATCTTCCACCAGGAGAAAATGTCCCTGCCTTGCAGCAGAGAGAACATGCAGGGAAGATCCTGTCTCTTTCGGGATCTATTTCCACCTCTGCTGAAAAATATCAGCTTCATCAGCCTTCCTTCCTGCCTTCCTTTTGGGAAAAGGCCATGTTGGGAAGGAACACAACAGAGATTCTTCCCGAGAGAGGCAGGGAGGAAAACTGCCCCAACCCTCCTGCAGTTTATTCCCCCCAAACTATTTGTTTGTTTCAAGTATTACTACCTCTGCTTTTTTTTCCTTAAAAGAGACCCAGGGTGGCTCAATTCTGCTTCGTGTTTTGGGCCTCATCTATCTCTAGGAGGAATAAAATAGTATTTACTTGTAACACATTGTTGTTTTATTCTCATTTGTTCCTTCTGGAAGATGGGCGGTATAAAAATGCAACAAATAAATAAATAAATAATATTTAACTGCTTTCACGTAGGGAGGAGTGGCGACTGAATATAATTCCTTCAGGGTCTCTCTCCAGCCTCCTCCTTTGTGGCTTCTTCACCCCCTTAGTTCTCGGATGGGGCAGGAGAGGCCTTTGGGGAGGGGGGGCGGTCAGGTGGATTTGAGAGAACGGCCCTTTGGGGGGGAAGGCCCTCTGCACATGGGCAGAGAAGCGGGGGGGGGGGGGCAGAGAGAGCCCCAGTGGGACCTGGGCTCAGATTTTAGCTGAGGAGAAGGAAACCGGGAAGTGGAGGAACTTTGATCCCTTTCCTTCTTTGCCTTCTCCCCCTACACTTGGGGGGGGGGATAAAAGGGAAAAGGGGGGTTGCCTTCTCTCTCCACCCCCACCGTTCCCTGTCCTGCTTCGGCCTTAAAAATCATCTTCTTCCCTCCTTTTTCCTTGAGGGGGGGATGAGAAAGGGAAGGAGGAGGAAGAGGAGGGAGGGTTGCCAAAAAGGGGGGCATCAGTTTCCCCCCCATCTCCTCTTCCTCCTCCCTCCAAATTAAAAGGGGGGCGAGAGAGAGAGAAAGGGAAGGAGGGGGGAGGTTGGGGGTTCCTTAGAGGGGGAGACAAATTTACATCTCCTTCTCCTCGCTCCAGACCCAAAGGAGTGTGCAAGGGGGGGGGGAGATTTCCCTCCTGGGACCCCACCCCCACCCCCACGGATTTCATCAGCAAACCACCTCTTCCTCACCCCCCAAAAAGGGACGCCCAGGAGGGTCCTCCCCCACCAGCCTCCATTCCCCCCATCTCCAATGCCACCCCCTCTAATCCCCCCACCTGCATCCCCCACCGCCATCCCGTCCTATTGCACGAACCTCCTCATTGGGGGGCAGATCTCTCCTCTCCTTCCTGCAATGAAAGAACCTTTTTTTTTGTTTTGGGGGGAGGGTTAAATAAAGCCACGTGGGAAGCCGATCTCTCTCTCCCCCCCCTCCAATGGAATACTTCGGGTTCCTGCCCCTCTAGGAAGCGGAACTCGCTGCCCTTTTGCCCTTGGAGGGCCGAACCCCCCTTCCTTCCTCCTCCTCCTCCTTCTGGCCCTGCAAAGGGAGGGGGAGGGGAGCCAGGGGTGGAGTGGGGGGAAAGGGAAGGGAAGGGGGGGACGTCAGCCTTCCTCCTCCTCCTCCTCTTGGCCCAGGCAGGGTCAGGCCAGGAATCAGAGCCCCAGAAGCCCCTTTCTGGGTTGGAAACTCAAGGGGGGGGGTGGAATTTGGGGGGGGGGAGCTAAAGGCAAGACGGCCAACGCGATCCTTGGCGGCATCAACAGAAGCATCGTGTCTGGACCATGGGGGGAGAGAGATTGCATTTATTTATTTATTTATTTATTTACCGCTCCCTCTTTAATCACCCTTTATCCCCATGATTGGAGTCCTAGGCAGCTCAAGAAGTCATAAAGGGAGCAAGACAAGATAAGATGAACTTTGTCGTCCTGATGTTTTGGACCACAACTCCCAGAATTCTAAGCTTAGATGGCCAATGACAAAGGATTCTGTGCATTGTGATCCAAAACATCTGGAGGGCTGAAGTTTGGACATGCCTGGTCTAGATCAAGGGAAGTGATAGTGCCACTCTATTCTGCCCTGGTCAGACCCCACCTGGAGTCCTGGGTCCACTTCTGTGCGTCTCGATTTAAAAAAGGACCTTGACAACCTCCAGCGGGTCCAGAGGAGGGCAACCAGCATGGTTGAAGGTCTGCAAGAAATGTCTTAGGAAGAACGGCTTAGGGAGCTGGGAATGCTTAGCCCAGTGGTTCTTAACCAATGGGTTACCAGAGGTACCTGTAACTCCCAGAAGTCTTCATCACTAGCTGAGCTGGCCAGGAATTCTGGGAGTTGCAGTCCAGGAACATCTGGGGAACTACAGGTTGAGAACCACTGGTTTAGCCTTTCAAAAAGAAGACTGAGAGGGGGATATAATAGCTATGTTTAAGTATTTGAAAGGGTGTCATATTGAAGAGGGAACAGGTTTGTTTTCCATGGCTTCAGAGACTAGGACTCGGGGCAATGGTTTCAAACTACAGGGAAAGAGATTCCATTTGGACATTAGGAAGAACTTCATGACAGTTAAGAGCTGTTCAGCAGTGGAATTAGCTGCTACAGAGGGTGGTGGAGTCTCCTTTGGATGGCCACATGTCAGGAGCACTGTGATGGGGGTTCCTGCATGGCAGGGGGTTGGACTAGATGGCCCTTGAGGTCTCTTCCAATTCTAGGATTCTATGTGTTCAAGTCCCCGAATCATTCTGGTTACCCTCCTCTGCACTTTTTCCATTTCCATAATATCCTTCTAGAGGGATGGTGACCAGAACTGTACACAATACTCCAGATGGGGCCTCACCATAGATTTATAAGGAGGCAAAAGGACACTTGCTGACTTATTTTCTATACCCTTCCTTATGATCCCCAGCATGGAGTTTGCTTTTTTCACTGCTGCCACACACTGGGTTGATACCTTCATTGAGCTGTCCATCAGGACACCAAGGTCCCTTTCCTGGTTTGCTGCAGAGAGTTCAGACCCCATCAGTTCATAAATGTAACTGGGGTGTTTTTGCCCCAACATGCATCACTCTGATCTTACCAGTGTCGAGAGATCCCTCTGAAGCTCCTCACAATCTCTCTCGTTTTTAACTACCCTGTATAATATAATTTACTGTATAAATTGGCTACATTGCTATTTACTCCGACTTCTAGATCATTTATGAAGAGGTTGAAAAGCAGGGGGTCCCAGTACTGAGCCTTGGGGGAAACCCCTCTTGACCTCCCTCCACTTGGGCTTTTGTGGCCTCACCCTCTAGCTTCATTGTCGAGCAAAGGCATCCTGGCCCCATTGCTTCTTCACCCTGGCCCCGATCTTCTACCAGGAGAAAATGTTCCTGCCTTGCAGCAGAGGGAACATGCAGGGAAGATCCTGTCTCTTTCGGGATCTATTTCCACCTCTGCTGAAAAACATCAGCTTCATCAGCCTTCCTTCCTTCCTTCCTTTTGGAAAAGGCCATGTTGGGAAGGAACACAACAGAGATTCTTCCCGAGAGAGGCAGGGAGGAAAACTACCCCAACCGTCCTGCAGTTTATTCCCCCCAAACTATTTGTTTATTTCAAGTATTGCTACCTCTGCTTTTTTTCCTTAAAAGAGACCCAGGGTGGCTCAATTCTGCTTCGTGGTTTGGGCCTCATCTATCTCTAGGAGGAATAAAATAGTATTTAACTTTCCAGCCCCCTCCTTTGTGGCTTCTTCACCCCCTTAATTCTCAGATGGGGCAGGAGAGGCCTTTGGGGAGGGGGTGCGTTTGAGAGAAGGGCCCTGGGGGGGGGGAGGCCCTCTGCACATGGGCAGATGAACAGGGGGGACACAGAGAGCCCCAGTGGGACCTGGGCTCAGATTTGTGCTCAGAAGGAAATCGGGGAGTGGAGGAACTTTGATCCCTTTCCTTCTTTGTCTTCTCCCCCTACACTTGGGGACGGGTGAATAAAAGGGAAAGGGGGGATTTGCCTTCTTCCTCTCTCCTCCCCCCCATCGTTCCCTAGCCTAGTTCGGCCTTAAAAGGCTTCATCCTCCCTCCTTTTTCCTTGCGGGGGGGAGAGAAAGGGAAGGAGGAGGGGAGGGGTTGCCTGGATCGGAACCCCCAATTCCCTCCAAAAGGGGGGAGTCAGTTCCCCCCATGTCCTCCTCCTCCTTCCAAAGTAAAAAGTGGGAGCGAGAGAGAGAAAGGGAAGGAGGGGGGAGGTTGGGGGGGTCCATCGAGGGGAAGACAAATTTACACCTTCTCCTCCTCCCTCCGGACCCAAAGGAGTGTGCGGGGGGGGGCTTTCCCTCCTGGGACCCCCCCCATCACCCCCACGGATTTCTTCAGCAAAGCCCCCTCTTCCTCCTCCTCCCCCCAAAAAGGTACGCCCAGGAGGGTCCTCCCCCCTTCCTCCCCCCCAACAGCCTCCATTCCCCTTATCTCCAATGCCTCCCCCCCTCCAAGCCCCCCACCTGCCTCCCCCTCCGCCGCTCCCGTTCGATTGCACGAACCTCCTCATTGGGGGGCAGGGGAGATCTTTCCTCTTCTTCCTGCAATGACCACAACTCCCAGAATTCCACGGGCTGTATATTGCCAATGACAAAGGACTGTGGGAGTTGTGGTCCAAAACACAACTGGAGGGCAGTAGTTTAGTCACCTCTGCTTGAAGAGGAACAAGGACCCCTCGCAGTTCTTTTTTTTTTCGAGGAAAGGGAACAGAGAGCCTCCCATTGGCTCCCCCAAGCAGGAAGTGGAGCCTATGCGTCGGCCTTTCTCCCCCTTGTCTCTATGGTTTCCACAGAGTCGTCAGCCCAGAGGGGCTCTTTTTCTGAGTTTCCAGACTCCAGGCGTGGAAATGAGGTGGGCGGTTCGGTGCATGACTCTCTCTCTCTCTCTCTCTCTCTCTCTCTCTCTCTCTCTCTCTCTCTCTCTCTCTCTCTCTCTCTCTCTCTCTCTCTCTCTCTCTGGTGTGTGTGTGTGTGTAGGGGTGATGTCACATACATGGTATCACAGGCGGACTCGAGTGTGTGTGTGTGTGTGTGTGCGCGCGTGCGTAGGGTGATGTCAGATACATAGTATCACAGGCGGACTCTGTGTGTGTGTGTGTGTGTGTGTGTGTGTGTGTGTGTGCGTGTGTGTGCGTAGGGTGATGTCACATACATAGTATCACGGGCGGACTGTGTGTGTGTGTAGGGGTGATGTCACATACATGGTATCAGGTGGATTGTGTATGTGTGTGTGTGTGTGTGTGTGTGTGTGTTTAATTAGCAGCCATGGAGTAGGGAGGCTGGGCTCTGTATATGATAGTGGATTCATCATGATCCAGTGTAAAAATCATATGAAATCAGATGGTTCCGTGCGATGGAACCATGTTTTTGCGCCACTGCCGAGCCATGCGCCGGAGGATACGTGATTATTCTTGTGCAATCGTTGGCCATGAATGGGATTTGTGATTTGATGGTGATTTGGGAAAGATCCCATGTAAAAATCATATGAAATCAGGGAGTTCCGTCAAGTTCCGCCTTTTACTTTCTTCCCTTCCCAAGGGAGGAAGGCGGTCGAGCCTTCCTGGTGCAATCTGGATTCCATATAGGGCTTTGCACCAGCGCCTTGCAAGGGGTCAGAGAGATGGGGTTCGGGGTGTGTGGGTTGAAATCACCTCCCCCGCTGCCTTATATGAGGCGGAGACACCCCCCCTCAAAGTCACTGGAGTCCGTGGGGGTGGGGGTGGGGGTCCATCATCCTCTGAGGAGACTCCTGCCCCTCCATTCTCCAAATCCTGCATGAACTGGTGGGTACGAGAAGGGTCAAAGTCTCAAGGTACCCACTGCAAAGGATAATTTTTTAAAAAATAATAATTTAAATTACCCCTAGCATAAGAACAGCCTTGCTGGGACAGGCCCCAGCCTATCCAGTCCAGCATTCTGTCTCACATAGCGGCTCACCATTTGCTTTAGGGTATTCCCGAGCAGATGTCTTCACCTGCTTATGATTCTCTGAAAATGGCACTGAGAGATATCCTGCCTATCTCTCCCAACCTGGAGGTTGTCCTTAGGCATCCATCATGATAGCCATGGAGACCCTTGTTCTCCATGAACTTGTCCCATCCTTTCTTAAAGCTGTCAAGGCTGACAGCTGTCACCACCTCTTCTGGCAGGGAGTTCCATAGACCAGCGATCCTTGGAGTGAAAAAGTACTTTCTCTTATTGGCTTGAGCTCTAGCACCCAAAAGTTTCATGGAGTGCCCCTTAGTTCTAGTGTTGTGCAATAGGGAAAACATCTTTTCCCTTATCTACCTTGCCCAGCCCATGTACGATTTTATAAGCTTCAATCAGGTCCCCTCTTAGGCGCCGTTGTTCAACAGTGAAGAGGCCCAGCCGTTGCAACCCCTACCCTCCCTTCGCCAAAGCTTATAGAAGTTGCTTCTGAGGCCAAAAGCATCTGGGTAGGATATCAGGCCTGGGAGGCGCAGGGAGGCAGAGGAAGAGGTGGCCTGCAAAGATGGTCCAGGCTAGGGTTGGGTCCTTTGTACCCCTGACTGGTTCATAGGAAGCGGTCAGCTAGGCGCCACAGGTGCTGCACGGACCTTTTGCGATCTGGCTGGGCACGGTGGCGTTCACTTGCCTGTTGTCACCTGGCGCCCGGGTTCTTCTGTTCTAGTAGCACTGCCAGTCTGGGCAGGAGCTCATAAGGATACAAGAACAGCCCTGCTGGATCAGGTCAAAGGCCCATCTAGTCCAGCTTCCTGTATCTCACAGTGGCCCCACCCAAACCTTGGGCTGCCCGTTTCCAACTCTGGCAGCCCATCACTCTATTAAGAGCAGGGAGAGCAGACCGAAGAGGAGGGCTGCTATCTAGAGCCGAAGGATCCCAGTCATGCGTGGCAACAGGTAAGCGGCCCGCCGTGGGGTGAGGCAGGAGCAAAGGTCCATGCAGTATCTTTGGGGCCATGTCGAAAGCTTTATATGTGTAGAACTGCATACTCTAATTCAAAAACTGTAAACCGCCCAGAGACTAGTTGAAGTGGTATGGGGCAGTATAGAAGCAGAACATTTTGCTTTATATAAAGCTGTCAGATACCCAAAACACCCAAATTTAGTCTAGGTCAGGCACATCCAAAATCAGGCCCAGGGGCCAAATGCAGCCCATTTTCAAATTTTGCACGGTCCGCAGCCTTTTCTCCCCACCGGCTCAGCCGGTCACACATCCCCGCCAGTTGTCCCCTCCCCATACTGGATGGAGGCCTCAGCTTGTAGTTTTACGGCTTGCTTGCCCTCTGTGCCTCTGTCCGTCCGTTCCCCCCCCCCAGCCCCCTGCCCAGACTACCCGCCCCTGGCTCTGTTAGTGCAGTGTCCTCCCCGCCTCCGGCCAGGCTGAATGCGGCTGAATGTTTCGCCCCCACACATTTTTCACCTCTCCGACTCTGGCCCTCCTTGCAAAAAGTTTGGACACCCCTGGTCTAGGCATCTAGGAGAGAGGGAGAAGAAGATTGATTTGGGGGACAAGGTTGAGGTCTGCTGAGTGGGAGGGAGTGGATCCAGCCCACTTCTTGGAAGTCTAGGAGGTCTTATGGATGTTGTCTTCTTCTGCGCACACACGACCATTCCTCCCTGGGACAATTTCCTCCCTGCCTGGCTTGGGGGGTGGGCGAGGCAGGAGGGAGGTCCTTGTGTTTTTCTGCAATTAAGGCAGAGCAGTCTCTCAGACTTCTCCTTTTTCCTGTATGTGTCAGTTGGAAATATGGTCTGTCATTCTCTGGTTTGCACCTCCCACCTTTACTAACTTTGCTGGGCTGTTGCCTCTGAACCTTGTTTCTACACCTTCCTCCCTGTTGTTTTGCTGTTGACTGACTTGCCAGTCTTCTTCATCTTCTTACTGAATAAGAAGGATTTTGGTGTAGCTTCACAAGATATAACAAACGCAAACAGAGTCTGGAACAAAGGGCGCTTTTACACGACCCCTAAAATCCGAGGCAAAGGGCTCCCAGATGCAGAGCTTAAAATCGTTTTCCCACCAGCTCCGGGCTTTAAAGAAAATTAAGTGTGACCATGCCCACCTAAGCGCGTCCCAGCGCACTTTTCAAGTACCTGGTCTCCAATGGTGAAAATTTTCTGATGCGGATGTAAAGCAGTGAGTGCCGGGCTCTCCTCACCTTGTGTTTGTTTGTTTTTTGCCTCCTGCCCCTTTAAGAGACTTTAAGAGACTGGAATGCTTGCTTCCCGGGCTGAAACTAGACAGAGGTGAGCCTGCATTTTTTCTCCCATTTTTTCTCCCTCCCCTCACGCAGACAGGAGCAAGGGAGTGCGGAGGGGTGGGAACACAGGAAGAACGACAAACCCCCAAGATCTCTGGTCTGAATTTAAGTGGCCAGCGGATCTTAGGGTTTGTGTAAAAGCACCCAAAGAATAATTGGTATCCTTCATTTAAGAAGACTCTGGACTTATTCTTTCCTTTTTATTTTACTGCATAAGAGGGTTTGTGGTGTAGCTTCACAAGATATAACAAAGACAAACAGGGAGTCTGGAACAAAGAATAATTGATATCCTTCATTTAAGAAGACTCTGGACTTAATTCTTTTCCTTTTTCCCCCCCAAGGGAGTGGGTGAAAGTGAGCTGATATCTTACCATTTTTCTCTGGACCAAAAAAAGAATAACTAAATTCCAAGTCCTTCTAACATTTCCAAGGTAGGTGAGAATTCATTTTTAATTTATTCACACAATCCTAGACTAATAGAAAACACTTGTAAGAAAGACCTCTATGGAACATCCTGACAATAAGTGAAGTTAGTTTTCTCCCTTTTCACCGAGAACAAATGAAATGATGATTGTCCTGACAGATAAAAGAACAAATCTTGTTTTGAGTCACTCCTTAATAAGAATAATGTGAATAAAAAAAGAACACAACAACAATGATGATAATGTGTCATCAACTCACTTTGCTATGAGAATATAAATCAATATGAGATTCCAGCATGGGGAGCTACAGTATCTGTCTTGTTAGGAATGTTTACTTGAATAACCAACATTTTAATTGCTAAAATTTAACTTTTTAAAAATAATAATAATATTTTAGCCATTAAAATGTTGGTTACTCAAGTAAACAGAGGGCTGCAAGGTCCAATAATGATAATTTTTTTATTCAGTGCCAAATAATGGCACCAAGTGGTGTTATATGGGGATGGCCAGTTATATGCCCACAAGTTTGTTCTCTAGGTGGAGGCAGAATAAGCGGGCTGTGAGCGAGGTCGCCAAAGTAATGTATTACTAACCAGTGTGGTAATACAGTGGTACTTCAAGATACAAAAACAATTCATTCCTCAGGATGTTTTGTATCATGAAAAAAAAACATATCCTGAAGTGTGGTTTCCCACAGGAATGCATTGAAAACCAATTAATCTCTTCCGGAGGTCAGAAAACAGTCCCAAAAAGGGAATGGATTAATTCGTTTTCAGTGCATTCCTGTAGGAAACTGCACATTGGGGTACAAAAAATTTTCACCCTCTTGGCTTGCAGTTACCCACTCCCGAAAAGGCGGCGGGTGGCAGGGGTCCGATGGCAGCCAAGTGGAGGGGAAAAGCTGTCGTTTCCCTCGCGAACAGCTCCGGCACTGGCAGCGAGCCGAGGGAAGCGGCAACAGCAGGGCTGGGCAAGGATCACAGGCTCCCTGCTTCACTCACCGAGTTGATGGGTGGAGCAGGGGCACTGTGATACTCGCGCAGCCCTGCTGCTGCCACTATCCCTATAAAGCCACCCTGATGCTGGGGATTGGGTGCTGTCCACTGCTTGGTCTGCAGCACCCGATCTGCATTGGTACCTCGTAAGACGAATTTAACCTATAGGCGAAAATTTGTCTTACAAAACATGCCTATTCCTGGAAATTTTATTCATCTTACGAACATAAGAAGAGCCCTGCTGGATCAGGCCAAAGGCCCATCTAGTCCAGCTTCGTGTATCTCACAGTGGCCCCACCAGATGCCTCTGGGAGCTCATGGGACTAGATCTCTGTCTCCTGATACCACTCCCCTGCCTCTGGCCCTTGAATGTACCCTACTTTTAAGCCTGGAGATGACACATCTCCTTCATGGTTTGTAATCTGTGATGGACTTTCCCTCCAGAAATCTGTCCAATCCCCTTTTGAAGGTATCTGGGCCAGATTCCGTCACCACCTCCTGTGGCAGGGAGTTCCACAGACTAATGACACGCTGGATTTTTTAAAAAAAATATTCTCTTGTCTGTTCTCACTCTCCCTGCCCTCAGTGTGAGTGGACGTCCCCTAGTTCTGGTATTTTGTGAGAGGGAGAAGAGCCTCCCTCTATCCACTTGACTCATGCCCTGCATTATTTTGTACGTCTCAATCATATCCCCCCTCAGGTGCCTTTTTTCCAGACTAAAGAGCCCCAAATATTTTAGCCTTTCCTCATAAGGGAGGTCTCATCTTATGGGGAATTTGTCTTACAAGGTACCAGTGTAGTATATTAGTGCAGAAAGGAGGAAGGTAGCCACTAATTTCATTAACCAGCAACTTGTGTTTCGACAGCCCCCAAAATAAAGCAGGTACATCCTGAGGACTTGCACTGGACATTGGAAATGTTTCACAGCCAGCATTGCAGGACATTTCTCTCAAGAGACTGGTGGTTTTTAGCAGTATCTCAACGGGTCTGGTTACACAGATCTGTGACGAGGAGACTGGCTGGGTCAGATGGACAGTGCCAGATAGATCAAGGAGTTCCTTGCAGAATGGCAATGAAACGGAATGAAACACATTGGGATTATCATGGAATTAAGGGCATGACAATAGAATCACTGGTCAGACAAACACGTCTTCATAAAAACAGTAGTATCAAAAATGCATTTTCCCCTAACAAATGGATCAGTACTGGAAATTTTACCTAGATAGATAGATAGATAGATAGATAGATAGATAGATAGATAGATAG
>JAHTLZ010003215.1:0-26345 GCA_023846285.1 Phrynocephalus versicolor | reverse complement strand
AAGACGCTGTGTCTCACACTGAAGGGGGTTCCTGAATTTGAACAGCGTTCGAGTACGTACAGCAGTGCACCACCAAGACTTAGTCCAAAAGTGACATGTGGTGGTGCATCGCATAGAAGTGTGGTGCCAGGCCAAACCCAAGGTGATTGGCCTCCTCCTCCTCCAGTCTTTCCTCTGGGCTGCGAGATGCCGTGTTTCACACAGAAGGGGGGTAATGATTTGAACAGTGTTTGCATCGCAGGCAGTGTGGTGCCAGACCAGACTCAAGGTGATTGGCCTCCTCCGCAACTCTTTCCTCTGGGCTGCAAGACACTGTGACCCAAGGACAATGGCATTTTACTTCCAGTCAGGCAATTCAGCTCCTTTTTATACTGGAGCTGGCAGTGAGCCTCCCGTACTCAGGCTCTGTGCTGTGGTCTCCTACTCTGCCTTGTGGCCTGGCAGGAGTGGCCGCCCTTACTCTGGCCTTGTGGAGTGGACGCGTCGCCCATAGATAGTCCTCCTTGTATAGCCTAGTGGGCTGGGCTGTGGGCTGTAAAACTTAAGTCAGAGCAACCCAGAGCCCTATCCCATTCCCATCCCTACCAAAGCTATTCCGGCTGTACTAGCTACTAGTAGCTAGGTACGAACGTAAAACGTAGCTTTAACCACCTCAGGCTCTAACTGTAGTCTAATGCATTGCTGAATGCTGACCACCAGACCAATCCATGACCAAAAGCAGGGTTGCATTGGCTTTGGCTCATTGGCTGTATTGCTTGTCCTTTAAGTGTGTGTGACTTTGACTGTGAATGTGAAGTGAAGGCAGAAGGACCTTGGAGATGGGGGGGGGCAATTTGAGAGGAGTAGAGTTGTAGACCCCTCATCCAGATTTGGGGAGGAACGGAATGTCTTTCTCCTGCTGCCTCTGAGAGGTGGAGGGGAGATGGGATGGTATCAAAAAACCAAACAACAAAAAAGTACAACAAACAGGCACGTCAGCCAGACCAAGTAGGGTGGCTGCTGGCTGGTTCAGCATCAGCAGATTCAGCACAGCAGACCAAGAGGGGAAAAAAAGAAATGCAAATTTGTTTCTACCCCACTTGGTTTGCTTAGGATGCACTCTAGTCTTGTTGTGCAGCAGCAAGTCCATCACCCAGGCAACTGTATTTCGCCTGCTCGTTTGCGGGACCCGCGCCCGCGCGCCCGCCCGCGCGCCCGCCAGCCAATCCCCTTGCTTGCCGCTGCCGCCGCCCACGCATGTACCCCCGCGCCCCCGCCGCCCGCGCTACGCCCGCAAGCCGCAAGTCTCGGTCGGACGTCAAAATGCGCGAAATCGCGGTAGAAACGAAAACGAAAAAACGAAAAACAAAACGACTAATTTTTTCGATTTTTCGCGAAAAACGGAAACGAAACGAATCGGACCCTAGCCGAAACCGAAAACGAAAACGAAGTTTTTTTTCTGAGTCGTGCCCATCTCTAATGTGTGGTTAAAAGGACATCTAAACCCAAAAGGCCTATTTCCCCTTATATTTACTGACTATCAATGTAAGTGGGTCAAATCTGTATAGGGCTATCTAATGAAAATTGGCCTCTCCCCCCAGGCACTTTTATCCTCAGGAATAGAGAAAGCAAAACAAGTAGTCAAGCAAATAATATATGATATTGAGTACCAAACAGACCTCACTAGTATTCAAAATATGGCTGTTAGGAGTTTCGTTAAAAACCTTATGGAACCAGCCAAATATTTAATAGCTCTGGAAGCTAAAGGATCTAGAAGAGCCTTTACGCTGGCAAGGTGTTTGGCCCTCCCCTCTGCTGTATTGGAAAGGAAGTATAAAAATACCCCTTTTGCTGAAAGGCTCTGTTCCTGCCCCCTGAGGGAGATTGAGACAATTGAGCACATGTTCTTCACCTGTCCATTGTATGAAGCAGCACACAAAGAGATTCTTATCCCATTAATGGAAAGAATCCCTGGACCCTCAGAGGGAAAAAGACTTGAGTTCCTCCTTTCAGATGTAGACATGAAGATCTCCTGTCAAGTGGCCAGATTCTGTGTGATGATACTTCGACTACAGAAGTTAAATGCCATCCAGCTCTATGCATGCTAACATGTTTTAATTGTATTTTAATCCATGGTTTTATATTTATGTGTAACTGGTCTAAGGACTGTAAATAAATATTCTGAAACGTCTGAAACAGTAACAATGGTGCTCATTTTGGTAGTCATAACTTAGTTCCAGCAGTGAGCCCCAGGCATCTGCTGGAGCCATAGGAATTGTCCAAGTATCCAGTATAAAGGCTAAGCTTCTAGCTTTTTGGATTTCCTGGTCAATACCTTCTGGCCAGGGCTGGCGCATCCATTAAGGCGAACTAGGCAGTTGCCTAGGGTGCCAAAATGGAGAGGGGGCGCTGGCCAGCCTGCTGCTCCCTGTCCCCCCGCCGCTGGCCACCGCCGTCCGCCCCCCACGCCCATCGCCGCCCACCCCTGTGCCCGTCGCCGTCTGCCCCCTGCTGCCCTGCCTGTTGTCATCCCCATCATCCGCCGCCCCCTGCTGCCCTGCCCTGCCCCCTGCCACCCGCCACCCCGCCCCTCGCCCAGGGCGCAAAAAACCCTAGCGCCGCCCCTGCTTCTGGCTACTGTATTTAGTCTAACAGCTGAAGCCTCGGCTACTGACCCCAGAGTCCTTGGACTGGAGAACAAATGCTCTACACTTAGATTTAAGCATTTTAAACAGCAGACAGGCTGTGGCACTGCCATTAGTTTTGCTCTGCTTGTATCACTCAAACCACTGTTAGAGGCAAGTGAAAGTTCTCTGAGTTTTTATAGGAGCCAAGGGTAGCAGTTAGTCTCCTCCATTATGTATGATTTGTGACTGTACAAAGTGACAGCCCGCTCCCTTTAGTTCCATTAGCGTGTCCCGGCACTTCTGCCAAACTGAGCAATCTATTGCATCCCATATAGGTTAATGGATCACTTTACATTTTGAGAAAGCCTTACATTATCTCAGGTTTCATTAAGACTGATGTCATTTTTCTGAACACCAATGACCAGTGAGACTTCAAGGCTGTTTAGGCAATTAAAGCATTAATGAGGTGCACCAGGTTCTTCTTGGTGGTGTTTGCTTTCTAGGAAGTTTCTTGTAACCTTCTTATGCAGATTCTCTCTCTGTAAATACAATGTTCATTGTCTGGTATTGATTGTCTGCACCCATGAAGTAGAGAAGTAGCAGTGTAAAATCCCCAATTAGAAGAGCCTAGTGACATTAATTATTTGTGGAATATAGTTTCCAGAATTTCTCAGCCAGCATGGACAGTCACTCTACTAATACCAGCAACAACCAGATAATAACACAATTATTCACAGTGGTAATGGCTGACAGTGACAATGTATACATATCTATAACTGATGCTAGGAAGTGTCTATATAGCTTGCACCCTTTTGGCTATCTCACTGGTATCATTAGTCACTTCTCCATCCTGAAGCAGAGCTCTTCTAAATTGTATATTTTTCTGGCTTCTGCTCCTCGTGTTGAAGCAAAACAAATTGGAGATCCATGTAGCCATCAAAAAAAATCAAATGCAAGACTAGACTAGATGATACCTTTAGGTGACTAGTAAAATAAAAAAAAATTGCTAACATTTCACAGGTGATACCTCATGTACGTGACCTAAGTCACTCTGTTTGAATTACTGGGGCAATAGCACAACCCATAACTTAGAAGCAGCTTTACATCATCTCAGCTTCCTGCCTTAACTAAGAGACTGCTTGGCATTTTTTTCATCTTTCCAAGAACTCTACATCTAAGAACTAATTTCTGGCAAATCCATCTTTTGCCACACTTGAACTTTTGGTACAGCTTTGAAAAAGAGGGTATCACCCTCAAAATATTAGCAACTGTTTTGTTATTTTATTAGTAGCCTAAAAGTATCACCACTCTAGTCTTGTATTTGCTTCTCGTGTGTGTGTGTGTATTACAATTATATACTGTGTGCATATCTATATAGCTCCCCGCGTATACATATTAGAAATTAGCATGAACCAGAAAACCAATGTTTTGGTTCGGGGTTCATCTGTGGAGATTCTCAGTCATCCAGGTGAGGTTATCTGGGAGTTGAGTCATGGTAACTGCTGCTTCTTTTCTTGTGGGATTGAAATGTTTAACTGTACAAAACTATAAACTGGAAGCTTCCCACCAACATTTCTCAGACTGAAGAAGCTACTTGGATGAGTAGCAAAACGTTTTACTCTCACACAAAAAAGCTCCAGTTGCCATGACTCAACTCCCTGGTGCTGGGTTTATTTTTCTGGTTCATGCCTGGAAAGGGCTTGCTTCAGCCCAGTTTCCTAGAGGTGGGCACTGCCTCTAAGCAGTGTGCTGGCTGCCCAGCTGATAGCTGTGTGCATGCTCAGAGGCAGCAGCCAGTTCCTGGAATGGAAGCTAGGGCCTGAGCTGTCATCTCGGTTGTTTCAAGGCTGACCTCCAAGTTGCAATCTCTATCATCTTCAGACAGAACTGGGAAAGCCCTGAAACCACAGAGATGTCAGTGAAAACAACTCTGAGTTACAGCCAGCCCTCCCAGTAGGCAAAGCGAGGCAGTCAGCTTATGCAGTAAATATGGGATGTTATGAAAAGGCAATAAGTTGTTACCTGTTCATTTAATAATAATAGCACTCGTATTTGTTACTGTGCCATGATATGCAGTCCCTGGAGGAAATCAATGTTTAAACATCAAAAACTGATATCGGATTCTTCCTCACCCCAACATTATTTTGCATGTGAAGCATGAAATTTGCACTGACAAGGAATTCTGCACCGATTCGGAGGATACGGCTACCATGAGATATCTCCAGAAGCATGCATCTGTGTTAAATCTGCATCAACAAATATAACAAAAAAGAGTTCCACATTTGTAGTTCCGGTCAGTTTTTGGTCTTATTACCAGGCACCAAAACAGCTGCAGTGGCCATGGGTATTATTTACTGGGAGGTGGAATTGTTACTTTATCTCAGTGTGGAGCAGCTGCACCAGGAGCCCTCTGCTCCAGCTTCAACAAAAGGAAAGTCAACAAACCCCTGTTCCAAGGAGGGAGAGGTCGTAAGCAAAACGGAAGCATGTGAAGGGCAGGTGGAGGGGGTGTTTCCCCGATTGTCCAGGCTAAACGTGCGGGAAAAGAAGGAGGCGGGAAAATTAAAAAAAAAACACCAACGGTAGGGCAGACTGGGTTTAAAAGGGACCGCCTGCGGATTCTTCCTCCAGGCTGGCAGTGGGTCTGGATGGAGAATCCAGACACGGGCTCATGGGAGAAAATGATGATGCCCGATAAGGAGGCTGAAAGTTATCAGAGGAGGCAACACCGGCTTGGCTGTTCGTACTGGGGTTGAAAGGGAAGCCCAGGAGTGTAACAGGAAACATAAGGAGATACGTCTGCAAATCCAAAGGGAAAAGGAAGCCCGAGCCCAAGTAGAAAGGGAGGTGACCAAACATCTCGAGAGAGAGGCCGCGGCTCAGGTCAGGGGCAAAAGACTTTGAGCTTGAGGGCTGGCCCCTTTGGGAAGAGCCTTGAAACCCTCTGCAGTGGAAGAGCGGGTACCTCTATGTGGACGAGGATGTGGGAGGAGTCGCCCAAATTCGGTCCATGGAGTAGGTCCATGAATGAAGGAGAACCTGTCCCTCTGGAAAAGGCATTCTCTGAGGCAGAGACAGTGGTTTGGTCAGACTTTGTTTCTGTTTTGAATCAAGGGGACGACACTCTGTTCAGGGATTTGGCTTCTTTACAGAACCCCCACAACCCTTTTCTCCATCAGGTTGGAGCCATGGTTTCTAGTTTGAACCCTGTTGAACTTTTAGAAGATTCTAAGAAAAAAAAGGACAATAAACCATTGAGTTTCTTTCAAACGCCATATCTTTTATTGCATTCAGAGAAAAAGGTCATAGGGGCGAGACTCGAACCCCCCACACTCACGCGTCAGGCTGTCTTATTTTTCTCACCTCTAGCAGTGGAATCAGCCCCTTTTTGTTGTTTATTTGGGATTGTTCTGTTTTGTTCATTGCTTTTTCCCCTTTGACCTCCATTAATGAAGCAGCCATGCAGGTTCCCTGCATGCTACAGATTTTGTTTTTACCCTTTTACCCTTCTCACTAGAACTACAGACGATAACCATGAGTAGGCTTACTTTTTTCTTCTTAAATATGCTTTTAGAGTGAACTTTCGGTGCAAGAAGGGCTAGATTTGTACTTAAAAGGAGTACTGATAACTAAGGTCGATTTCTCCCATGCTTCTGTTTCTGTTGGATTTTTTTTAAACGTTGTGCTCTGTTATCTAAAGGAAAAATGAAATTCCCAAAAGAAACCTCACTTTACCAAAAAATAATTCAAATATAACATCTGCTTCCATGACAGCACTTCTACAGTATATGGATGATAACTGTGCCCTCTCTTGCAAGAGAGATGTAAAGCTCATGTGATAATGCATGTGTCAAGATTTTTGACATGTTAAGGGACCATGTAAAATTGTTTCAGAGTGCTAATAATGGGGTTCAATTTAAGTGACTAAACGAAATATACAAATTGTAAGGCAAAAGTAGTGTACACTTATCTATTAGATACTGTATATGTTTTGCTTTTCACTGACTGCTCATGGTGGTTAACATAATTAGATAAAGGTTTACATGTAGATAGTGCAAAATAAATAAATAAAGGGTAGGATCCTCCTCATTTTGTTCTGACGTATTTAGGATATTGTTGTAAACAAAAGTATACAGAAATAGAGTAGAAGACTGACATAATGCAGGTGTCAGAGGAACATTAAATTCCTGCAGCCCAAAGCACAGACAGAGCAGGCTGTGAGATGCTGGCATCCTTGCCACAGAAACCTTTTTGTTTATGTGCAATCTCTAGGCCAAAGGTTGCTTTCCCTGTTCTCCTGGCAATGTCAGAGCACCATGTCTCAAAGGCAGCCATGTCAGACAACTTCCTGCTCTGATTAATGGCTGCCCCTTAGAGGCATGTGGGAAACGATAAAATCCACATTATTCTCCCACTGGCAGCATAAGGAGAACTATGCACTTAAGGCTGCAGAAGAAATATTTCACAAGATTGTGGAATGATGGGGGACTTCTTGATAACACCATCAATAACTTAAACTGCCATTTGTTCTTCCATATTGGTGGCACTTGTAGAGAATTTTAACTATGGCTTGTGACTCTCAGTGAATTTGTCTGAGTAAGTGAAGCTATACACATTAAGATGTTAAAGGAAATTTGCAGAACTATCCGATTTTGATAGAATCTTGTATGTCAGAAGGAAAAATCCCCCACACAGCGATTCTTTGGTAAATAATGCTACCCCCACCTCCATGTCAGATCTGTATTTGATCACATGCTGAAGAATAATCAAACCCCAACTTTCATTAGACAGTTTATTTAAATAAACTAATCAAATGAATTGATGACATGAAGTTACAAAAACAACATGTCACTGTGTCGTTGAACTATAATGTGCATAATCTCTCACCATTAGCTGGGGTTCCAGTCTAAAAATAACTGGAGGGTCACATATTGCCAAAAGTGTTGTTTACATAATTATGATACAAATCACTCAGGGGGTGCTTTTGGATTGTGGGGAGGTAGGTAAGTCTAAACAACAACTGTGTACAAAAATCATGTGACTACACCCTGGGAAAATTTAAGCTGAACAATTATTCCAGTCACATGTGGTATATACAGTAGATAGCTTTCATTACATCCACATTCTTACCATTCAAAGTGACTATGCAGGAAGGGGCACAATTCCTTCAGTTGCTAATTAAGGGCAACAGTGGCCAATATAAACTCCAAACAGATGCAGACTTTCTGAAAATGTTTTGTTATCCTCCCTTGGCATATTTTCACACAATCTACCCACTTCTTATACCCACTACTAGGATTCTTATATCCACTATTAGGATTGTTTATTTATTTAACTTTTAACCCCACCTTTCTGATGGTAGCCAGCACCAGCAAGGTGAGCAGCAATGTGCCGGCAATGTGACCTTGCCCTGGCAGCCCAAAATGCCCTCCACGCACCTGTAAGATCTCCAGTAGCACCACCGGCTGTAGGATGCCCAGGTGGTAGTGGTGGTGCAGGTGAGCCTCTGTGATGCCAGGCTGGGTCATGATGTGGCACAGCACACCCTCCATGATCCCCTTGCAGACAGGCTTGTTCAGGCTGCTGTCCACGATGCACCACGCCCTCCCCACGGAGCAAAACTTCTCATCGACTCTGTTTGGAGGTAAAGAAGCCAACTGGCAGGCCAGGGGCAATGCCTGGAAGGAGCAAAGGGTTGTAATTTTTATTATAGTTAACATTGATTACGGTTAGTTTCGTTGTTTTGGACTTTGTATTTGATTTGTATACATTTACCGTATGCATTTAATTATTTGTATTCTTCACTTTATAAACCTCCCAGAGTAGTCTTTGGGCTAGATGGCTGCGGTATATAAATCAAATAAATAAATAAATAAATTTATTTTTGCTTTTTGCTTTTTACACTAGCTAATATTAATAGCACCCATGTTTCAAGATGGTGAATTCAGATAAAAAGTTTTCTAGCCCAACAAGAGACTACAAACACCATCTCCTAAAATGATGTTGATGTTTACCACTATTCTTCTTTTGGGGTTTGTGAGTGAAGCACCCCCCCATGACTCTCCAGGCTTTTAAACACTGACCATACTTAGCTTGAATAAATACACTAGCTGATACCCTGTTGAGCTTCTGCTGAGTGAAAATCCTGCCAGGGTAGGAAAATCCTGCCAGGCCCGTGCTGCTTGCACAAATATTGCCATTATTGCAAGTGGTGATGTGCCCCCCCAAAAACCCTGTACAGCGGTACCTCGTGATGCAAAATTAATTCATTCCCGGGGTTCCTTCATATCCCCAAAAATCTGTAACTCAAAGTGTGGATTCCCATAGGAAATGCATTCCTTGGTGGCCTTGTGTTGCTGTGAGCATGGAAGTCCCACCGTCTTCTGTGCGTCCATCGCAACAGAAGGTGGAGCAACCCCAAAAGCTGGGTCCTGGAGCAGCAGAACCACCACTTCAGTCCTGGGGCTGCAGCAGCCAGAAGCTTTTTGCACACCCACTGCAACAGATGACTTTTGGGGTTCCCCGACCTTCAGTTGCAGCGGGCACACAGAAGCAGAAAACCAGCGAGGTTCTCATGCCCACCACCATGCAGCGCTCGCAAGTCTAGCTCCCAAAGGGTGCCCCTGTGGCGCTCGGTACCCTATGGGAGCTGGATCACAAGATGTCACCGCTGCTTTCACTGCTTTTTAAAAAATACATTTGGCTGTGACATTTTGTGATCCAAGTCCAGCACCTACTGGGTGCCCAGTGCCACAGGGGAAAAGCTGTTGTTGGGGCGCTGGCTCTAATGCCCCCTCTTTCCCCCAGGCACCCAGCAGGAGCTATACCTAGATCCAGTGGAAGTGATGGGGCTCACCCGCCACCAGCACCCACCTGGCGCTTGGGAGCAAAGCCTCCAAACAGGAGCCAGCTTGCTGGGACGAAACAGCCTTTTGCTCCCAAGCACTGGATGGATGGTAGGTGATCGCCTTCACTCCCACAGACCGGTTTCGTTGTGAGCAGCTTGGCCTGAGCGAGGATCGCTGCATCCCTGCTTTGCCCACCAAACTACTGAGCAAAGCAGGGTCACAGCGATTCTCGCCACCACTGCTGCTTCCATTGCGAGTGGCTTCGGCTGGCTTTGGATCACTGTGTCCCTGCTTCGCCCACCAACCTGGTGGATGAAGCAGGGTCACAGCGATCCTCGCTGCCACTGCCACTTCTGTCAGGTGTGGGATCCCCTTCCCTGTTCTTTGACTGGGCTCCTTGCCCGCTGCCTGATCTTCCCAGTCGAAGAACAGTTGCTGTAGTCGAATTGCTCATAAGTAGAGTTGCTCGTAAGTAGAGGTACCCCTCTGTGCGTGTGCGTGTGTGCGTGCGTGCATGCGTGCGTGCGTGTGTGTGCGTTTTCACAAGTTACTGGTGTATGCTTAAAGAAGTGGGAATTTTTGTTCCATGAAAGCTTGCATGAATTGTTTGATATTTAGTGGTCTAATAAAAGTGTCACATTTACCGTTTTTGTTGTATAATGACCACACAGCTTCCTTTGGGTTTTTATTTATTTATTTTTTAATACTGATGAATGTTTGAGTGTTGCATGTCTGGAGGGTTTTATTGTGAATTTCTATGGGGGGATAAAGACTGTATACACATAAATTGTTAATGCGAATTGGTCTGTAAATGACTCTGAAGTATACTCTATTTTGTTGATGGGTTTTGCAGGACAAATAAAAGTCGCTGTAACTCATACAAATGACTTCCTGCAAGCAGCTGTTTATATATGAAACTCCATGCCCATTCCAAATCTTTCTCAAGTTACACTAATGAATTACTGTACCGAAAGAGAAAGTTCAGGAGAGGCCTAGTCAGGAAAGGTTCTGTGATAGCAGTGACAGATCCAAATGGAGCGTAAGCAAAACAGAGGCAGCCTGACCACTTGATGTGGCAGTCACACTTACTTAACTCTTGTCTTTGGCAAGGACATGCACATAGACGTACCTTTCATGCATTAACTGGGCCATGGATTTCGTCTGAATGGCACTCAGAGGGTCAGTGGTTTTTTCTGGGTAATCTAGCTATGCCACTTGGATGAATAGACTGCAAGTGGCAGATCTGCACATGGGTGCCCGAGTGATGGACAATGCAAATGAGTACGGGAGACAGGCTTCTCCCTGCCTATTAGCCTACAGTTGTCTTACACTGTCTGTCGTCTCCTTTACTTTTGAAATTTAATAGGGAAGGTGAATTAAAAGTGATCCGTCACATCCCTTTGAATTTCTCCCTCTCCAAGATGCCAACAAGTGAAGGGCTCAACTGAGATCTCATTCTGGATGGAGATCAACAGCAGCCGTTTCCCCCTCCTTCCAAACCCCACCACCCCAGGAAATTGAAAGTAGCATGAGAGGCTTAGTCACCTGTGGTGTTTGCATTCGTCCAGGAATCCACACCGGCTAGACAAATTTCGCATTTCTGGAGAATGTTTTAAAAAAACCTTTTGGGCTCATTTTGAATACCAGGACATTGAAGAAGAGATGGGGGAAGAGGAAGAGGAAGAGGGAGAGGAAGAGGAAGAGGAAGAAGAATATGGATGCCAAAGGCAATGTTGCCTCTGCCATACCAATTGTCCACCTGCAACCAGAAACTCTCCACTACAGATGGGCACGAAACGCCAAAATGGCATTTTGTGTTCTTATTCGGGCCCTGGGGCCCGCTTCGGGTTGTTTCCATTTTTCGGGTCCCGGGGACCCACTCCGTTTTTCGGGAGCCATTTTTCGGCACCAGGTGGGAAAGCGTTCCCGTGGCCGCAGGGAGCCCTCCCGGGGTCGGGCGCCGCTGGTGCTGGTGGCAAGCCTCCTGGGAGAGCCATCCCCCAGCTGTGGGGAGCCCTCCCGGGGCCGGGGGCTGCCGGAGCCGGTGGCAAGCCTGCTGGGAGAACGATCCCGTGGCCACGGGGAGCCCTCTCAGAGCCATGCGCTGCCGGAGCCGCCAGCAAGCTGGCTAGGAGAAAAGTCCCGCAGCCATGGGAGCACTCTCCTGGCCAGCTTGACGGCGCCGGCAGTGCCCAGGAGGGCTGGGGGGGAGATTTAAAAAGTCCGCTCTTCCCCCACCCCATCAGGTCGGAGGAGAGAGCGGGCTTTTTAAATCTTCTCACCTCCCGAACCTAGCTCCAAGCGGCTACTGGGCGCTGGCTCCAGAAGGGGGGAAGTGAGGGAGAGAGCACAGAGGGGAGAAGGGGGGAATCAGCTTCCCCGAGAGGTTCAGCCGATCTCCTCCGCTCTGGGTGGCAGCTGCCCGGCTGTCACCTGGGGTGGAGGAGACCGTGGCCGAGGCTCCGCAGATCTCCTTTGCCCCGGGTGACAGCTGCCCGGCCGTCACCCAGGGCGGAGGAGACCGTGGCCGAGGCTCAGCCGATCTTCTCCGCCCCGGGTGACAGCTGCCCGGCCGTCACCCTGGGCGGAGAAGATTGGATGAATGAACCAAACATAACCAAACTAATTTGTTCCGGTTCTGTTCGGTTCGTGCCCAAATTACTCTGGGCTCCATTAGTCGTTCCGTTACGGAACAAATAACGGATGACGGAATGAAAAAAAATTGTTTCATGCCCGTCTCTACTCTCCACCGAAACTGAAAGGCACCAGTTGCTTTCACTGAAGGCAGCATGAATATGTGGGCGATGTAGCAAAGCCTTGGGCCTTCAGCTTTTCAAACTTGGCTCCCACAGTCCCTTTCTTAAAGCAGATGATATGCATTCCATGGGATTTAGTTTAACATAAACATAGAAGGGAAGTGAGGGGGGCATACCTCAGTGGAAGGGGGGAGGTGCATTTTTTGCACGTAGAAATTCCCAGGTTTAGTTCGCTGCATCTCCAGGTTGCCATTTCCTCTCTGCAAAAATGCCTTTTAAGGACTGCAACAGGAAAAGGGGTGTTATGTTTGAGGAGGCCTCTTGGAGGTACAAATGTTTGTTTTGAGGCAAACAATTTTTTTCCGGGTATAGGATGGCAGGGAAGTCAGGGCTTGATGCAAGGCTGCCAGATCTGGAGCAAAGAAAACAATCCCGGGACTCTTGGATGTTGCACACCCCTCTTCCAACGGCATGTAATTAGTGCATAGAGGCACAGGATTACATGTAGGCACATATGTACGCTTCCTCTGGCATTCTGCAGCTGACCTAGTAAGACCAACCAGATCAGTAGCAACTTGCAAAACAGTCTGGTCAGTTTACATTGTCCCATAGCTTGTCTTTAACTTGTTTTTAGGTTTTCTTCTTTTTCTCCTCCTTCATTGCCTTCGCAGTTTTCAAGTTACATCAGGATTATTAGTGTTCTATTAGTGGACATAGAAAGTTGCTTATGATTTGTGTGGTGTGTGTGTGTGTGTGTGTGTGTGTGTGTGTGTGTGTGCGTGTGTGTGCACATAAGCACAAGGATGCACAAGATCAGGAAGCCTCTGTCTCCATTTTCAAGGCCAACCAAGTACTGTAATCCTAAACCAAGACTTTTAAATGAATCTCTCTATGAATCAGTCATACTGAAGCAATTTCCATCTTTTCCGGCTTTGGTTTCCCTCCCTTTCTCCTTCCCTCTCACATGCATATACGGACTCAATTTGCAGTGCACATATGGAACTAATTATGAACAAAGGCTGATTGTTTTAATATTTGGAATTTCCCACATCAAGCTGCTGCTTTTTCCTGTACTGCCTTTTAATGTCTATGCAGTTATGCCTGCCAGATCTCTCTCTCCCCACCCCCTTTGTTTGAAACATTGTGTTTGGCTGTTATATAGGGTTTTTTCAACTTCTTGAGTTTGACTAAATTCCACCCCCCTAAAAAAAGAAAAGAATATTTCTTAAAATATCTACTAAGCTAGATATTTTGATTGGCTAAGAATAGCTAACATGGATTCTCAGGAGCCACTCTGTTTTCCAGGAAATGATTTGAGGATTAGAAATTAAGCTTGCTGCCAAGGTGGCCCCTTTTTTGTTGGTCAGAATATGTGATAGACCTAATGAACAGTGACTCGATATTCTAAATGTAGCCCACTTGATGTCCTCAACTTTAAGAATTGTGAAGAAATGAGGTTGCTTAAATAGCTGATTACTATTGATGGGCATGAACCCCGATGTGTGTGAACCTCGGTTTGAATTTTCGTGCTGGTTCGTAGTACACATGGCACCACAAGTGCTGCACATTCCCATTCTCTGCATCCCTGGCTGGATCTCCCACTCAGCAGCTGGCATGCACTCCACTCCTCCTCCTCCTCCTCTCAGTGGGACTGCTGGGCTAGTAGCACAGCCAAAGAGTAGGAGAAGGAGAGGACCACTCTCCAATTGGTCAGTGGGTCATTGCCCAGGGAGGTGAGGAAGGGAATGCACAGCACCTGTGGTGTCATGCATAGAAGTGTCATGAACCTCCAAACCAAGAGTTGTGCCCATCTTCATGATTTAATAATTGTTATGTATCTGTGTGTGTAGGTTCAGTGCACAATAACATACAAATCATAGCTTGATTTATTTTTCTACCACCACTCCGGCTCCAAAATGCAAGTGGCTTTTTGTTAAGGAGTGGCAGTCTGCCACCTGGATTTACACAATTTATCTTTTGCTAGCATAAATCAGCAATAGGATTCTGGCCACTACTGGAGTAAATGGAAACACCACAATGAAAGGAGGTGGCATATATCTTCAAAAGTGGGCATATATCTTATCTTAGGAATTAAAAACAATGAACTAAAGGAATAAAACAGATTTATGAAAAAAATAGCACATAATCCAACAGGTTTCAGACAGGAATGAATGTTTATTTTTCAAAATTAGAATATGTCTCAGCCTCTTACTCCCATAAAGAAAAAAGGAAGGGGAGGAGAAATCAGTATTTTCTTCTTGTACTGAGATTTCCCTGAACAAGATGTCTTTTCCCATGAGAAATCCCATGGCATGCCTTACAAGTCTTATGAGAGGGGTTTTGGACTTTTTTGTAAAAGAAGAAATGCAGAGCTTGGTGGGGGAATTACAATTCCTGCACAGAACAGATTCCCCCCCCCCCATGTATACGATTCACTCAGAAACACAAATCTGTGTATGATTGTTACATTTTTTTGGGGGGGCACAGAATGGTATATTTCCTTTCCAGGAGTGATGGAAAGGGGCATTAAGCTGTGCAAAATTTGGCAGTTTCCTGTGCAGAATACTCAATGAAAAATGGAGGGGGAACATGAGCGGTTCCCACATAATCAGACCAAGGGGAATGATGTGGGTAGCAATTGCTGTTGATTTTTTTTAAAATAAAAGATACCTTCATACTTTGTCCTACCTCACAAGGTGAAAATATTTGTCCGTTTGGCCATAAACTTCTTTTTGGACTCCTAATTGTTTTTGTTGTTCACTCATTGGGCAACAGCACAACTCTCTTACAGTTTTATTTGATAGCTGTATTATTTTTACGTTCGTGAACTGCTCATTTATTTATTATTTATTTATTTGTTTCATTTTTATACCGCCCATCTTCCAAACTGGAACTCAGACTGGCACCCATGAAGGCACTAGAATCTACACCTCTGGTCCCTGTCTTTGTATATTCCTCCATGTAATTGTTGCATTCTCCCACTAACACTACCGTTGTTCCCGCTGTCACTGCTCTGTATGCCATTCTGCCTTCTCATTTCTCGAAGGAAGTAAACTCTGGACGTAGGATTTAACATTAATCTCTACACCAGATGGTGATACACCAGATATTGTTTGGGAGAAAAACATGTGATCGGCTGTTGAGCAAACCAGAAGAGGGGTCTTCAGTCACATGATGGCATGTATCAAGTAGTCTGATGCGGCTTTGATTAGACGACTGACCTGGTTACCATCTGTAGCTTCAAGAAGCAAGACTGACATTTTTGGGACAATCTTCCCATAAGCTATATGTTTACTTTCCACCTCTGTGGCAAAGCTGTCTGTGCTGGGAGAAACATAAACCAGAGCTAAAGCTACACTTCTTGAAACATGCTGTGAAGAGGCTGGACTCTTCCCCCCCTCTCCCTTTGCTTCAAACAAGCTACATCTTGACTCATGGCCTAAAAGTATTTTTTTAAAAAAAAAAAACAACCCACAAAGCTATTTGATATTTGCAAAGGGGGAAACTCCTTAAGTCATTCCGGAGGAACTCTCTCAGGGGTGATCATTCCTTCTCTTTCTCTCTGTCTCTGTCTCTCTCTCTCTCTTTCACACACACACACATCTCTTATACACATATACACAGAAAGGCACGTGCTTCAGCACACCTATAGACACACACTTTTGTGCTGCACTATGGTGGTGCAAGCAGCTGTGACTCCAAGCAGGAGCCGAAAACTTCTCTTTAAAATACCCTATGGATCCCTGAGACGAGCAAGTACAGAAAGGGTAAGCAGTGATTTATTTATACTGATTATAATACATGTAGCCTAGATAATGGAGATGTTCCCTGTTACAGCATGGGTGCCTTTAGTCAGAGCCAGAGGCTCTCCAAGTAATGGATCAAAAACCACTAGAAGTGATGTCTGTGTGATGAGATACAGCAAAAGGCAGTCCTTGTTGTTAAGAATTAACAGTAACCAATTCCAGTTAGAGATGTTGGAAAGTGGCATATAATTTACCTGGGCCATTCTGGCCCTGATAGCAAATTATAGTGGTGATTTACAGGTCATGACTTAAATGCTAAGAACTGCTAATGAAGATTAGTTAGAATTGTAATCTGCATTAGTGCTGGTTGGCTATGATTTATTATGGTAATTGGCAATGGAATTTTCTTTACAGTGCTAAGTAATCAATAATAGACAAAGCTACGGTATGTGATTATAGAAAGTGATAGTCACTTGCTGGAACTCCTTGGTAGGAAAGTTAATTAGTATTCATGAAGTTTACTAAAGCTATAAGTACTCATCTGGGATGTATGATGATGGATTGGACCATTGTAACAGCAATATGTGGATGAGGACTTAGAAATTTCTGTGAAGTAGAGGAGTGCCCCATATCCAGCTTTATTTAAAAAAAGTTATGTCTTTTACTTACTTTCTTGTTTAAGTTTGTCCTTGAGGAGTGGTTACCAGGTGCTTTCTAATGCAGCTCCATGTATTTAAGCGGGTGGGGAAGCACATAAATGTGAGCTATCCTGAATACTAAATGTCTGTGGGCTTAAAAAGTAAACGTAAAGGTTCCCCCCCCCCACATGGGTGGTAGTTGTGTCTTACTCTAGGGGTGGTGCTCATCTTCATTTTCAAGCCAAAGAGCTGGTGTTGTGTAACTCCATGGCCATGTGGCCAGCATGCCTGCATGGAATACTCTTTACCTTCCTGCTTTTGACGGTGGTACCAATTTATCTACTTGCATTTACATGCTTTCGAACTGCTAGGTTGGCAGGAGGTGGGGCTAACAGCGGGAGCTTACTCCGCTGCGTGGCACCCGGGATTCAAGCCACTGAGCTGCCGACTTTGCAGCCGACTACTTCAGCACTCTAGTCTGCTGAGCCACCACGCCCCCTGTCTGTGGGTTTATGCCTTAAAGACTAAACAATTCATTGTCTGTGGGCTTACGCCACAATAAATTGCTTAATCTTTAAGGTGCCACAGAGCTGTTTTTGCTATTGGCTGCTGCAGTTTTTGTGCTGCTGCAGCTCAGCTGCAGATTGTGTTCTTTTCTTCTTTGCCATCTTTTCCTCCTTCTTTCACACCCTTCTCTCCCTTCACCATCTCAGAAACTGTGGATTGTAAATTCATTTTGACTCCTTTATTAGATACAGCAGTAAACTCTGTATATCAACATTTTTGTTCACGTTTATAATTGTTGACCCTGGTGTTTGCATGCATTTAGAAGTTTTGCATTGATAAAGAGTAACATTATTAAGAGCCACAGAGGTTTGGTGAATAGTGCACAGTGTCTGTGACCCTGGTAGCTACAAGGGATGGGAGAAATAGTACAACATATCTGAGAGCTTCCAGTCTGGCCTACGCGTTTAGAAACAGAGCTTTAAATGATTACATTTTGGACAACACTCTCTAGGATCCCTTAACCAGCAGCCATGGTGGCTAGGGGATTCTGGGAGGTATAGTCTAAAAGTAACTTTCTTGAACTCACGCTAGAATCAGCCCAAAGAGATATAACCTCAAATTCCCACTCTGTCTCTAAACATGCTAGCAGTGTGATTCTGTAGATGGAAATCCTATTGAGTTCATTTGACTGACTGACTGACTCACTGATTGATTTAGAACAGTGTTGGTGAACCTATGGCATGGGTGCCAAAGGTGGCACTCGGAGCCCTTTCTGTGGGCACCCAACATTGCCCCTTCACAGCCACTTGTATTCAGGTTAAATGGCTGTGTTGACACTTTGCAAAAAAAAAAAAAAAATAGTGGGTTTTGAATTGCAGTTTGGGTACTTGGTCTCTAAAAGGTTCGCCATCACTGATTTAGAATGTAGTACTGTATTGCATTCTTACTAAACTGGGCCATCTCCTAGCCACTCAGCCTAACCAGCCCCATAGCTGGGACAAGAAGGAGTAGGAAGATGCCACTAGCTGTTCTGTACTCCTTGGAGTAAGCAAATCTGCGACTTATTTCCAGAAGCATTCAAAGAATCATAATGGCTGGGCCTAATACAAGCAGACTAGCTTGTTGTTTCCTCTCACACATGTGTGCAACCCAGACACAGATGAACAGAGGTGAGGCGATGAGTCCTGATGCAACTCCAGCTAGTGAATTCAGAGCATGACTTAATTACCCAGTGAACTGTACAAACCTGGAAGACTTGCGGGCTGGGAGGGGAGAACTGAGCTAACCTATTCCAAGGTCCAGGTGCCTTGCAGGCTGCCCTCTATGCATGCCAGCTGTGCACCAACTACAGAGCTTGTCACATCCTTTAGTTGCTTTACGCCTTGCTCAATTAGAGCAACTGAGCACATTACTTGCATGGTCATGACTTTTTGCAGGGGAAAAACACTCTATGTCATGAAGTTTAATTGAGATTCTCAAAATGAGAAAAAGCTTGTACTTTTCTCTTAGACATAAAATGAATCTAATCTTTAAGGGCTTGGAATAGGATCAAAAAGACCACTTTCCAATAAGGTGCTTCTTTTATTTCTTTTTTAAAAAATAATATAGCAGTAACTGGATTCTTAATTTCCTTTGCTTGGAAGGCTTCTTCACTGTTAGTGGAATTTCTGTCAAAGCTACTGCACCTGTTGAATGACTTTATGACATAGCATTTAGGTTGGGCAGAAGCTGAATAGAGAAATACCCTCACCTGTTTCCCCCTTTCTGCGGTGGGGAAAATGTAGGTCTTTAATTGCTGCTTGTGCTGTAGTTGTGAAACAGAGAATGCTCTACCAAAAAAACAAAGTTGGCAACCTTCAGTTTATATACCAGTTTTAAATATAATTGATTCCAAGCTCTGAAAACAGGGACAATCTGAATCAAGTTTGTGAAATTGTGGAAATTACTTTAGAATATTCATGGTCAAATGTTTATTACAAAGCAAGGTGGAAAAAGAGGCTGGACTCCATTCCTGATTATGTGAATGAACCTTCTTATAGGTCATTCATTAACATCTTTCCCACTGTGCAAGATGCTCTGGAGGATAATCCCTAAGAAGATTTACAAAAAAACATACAAAGGATGCTGGGGAGGGGATCAGCCTTCCTTAGTTTCTTATGTATTTGCCTGGCTTTTGAAAGGAGACAATAACACCAGTGTATCAGCTGTCCCTGTCTGACCCTCCATCTGGATAACATTAATTGGCTGATTGACTTATAAAACCACCTTAGCAAAGTGAGAGAGGAAGAGAAGGAAGAAAGAAAGAGGGATCAGGGGATGTATTTTGAAAGTCGGCTGAGGGGAAACTGCAACTGCCATGTGTGTCTGAGAGCCAGCCCAGACAAAGCCTTGATGAAACCCTTTTTGTTGTCTTGTCCTACGAGGGCTTCTGATGTTGTCTTCCTTCAGTCCACCCTTGTTATTTTTATTTACCTCTGCTGCTGCTGCAAAGAACCCATCAACCAGAGAAAAATAGAATAGTGTGCACAGTGCTCTGAGGTGACTAGCATAAGGAATTTCCCTCTGGAAATGCCCTGTACCTATGTGTTATTCCAAAGCACAGAAATGAAGGATGGCTTTGTAGTAGTGCAAAAACACTGATCCAAGCATAGGATCGTCATGGATCCACAGGATTTTAACATGAGACTATCCTGAGCACATCCACTCTTGCCTGATCTCAGAAGCTAAGCAGGGTCGGGCCTGGTGGCTAGTACTTGGATGGAATACTGGGTGCTGTAGGCAACTGGAGTAGGAACTGGCAAGCCATTCCAGTATTCCTGTGAAGAAAACTCCATGGACATGGGGTCACGAAGAGTCGGTCACGACTGTAACGACACAGCAACAACAACCTCAAACCACTGTCTAGTTTATGGGTGGAGATGTTGCCTATAATTCAGATTGTTTTGAGAATGAACCTATATAAAAATCCCGTGGATCCATGAGGATCTGTCCTTCCGATCCATTTTTTTTTTTACCCGAAACAGCTCTTTGCTCCTTCAGCCCTGCCCTGGACTGGCACCATCTTCCTGTTCTTCTCAGGATCCCTGCCACCTGCTGGTCCTTCCTTCCTCCCCAACCCCTATGTCTCTTGTTGCTGCCATCTCTCCCACCACTTCTACTGGTTACCCAAATATGCAGTTGGCACTGACAGAGGGGTTGAGAGATGAGGAAACACTTGAAATAAACAAGGCTTTCATATGTGTGGTAAAATAAATGACCCTCGGGTGGAGCAGTATTCGATGTCCCCTTCCTACCAGAAAGCATGCTTCCCTAGCAAAGTAATCCAAGGTTTTGTTTACATCACAATGATACTTTATTTTAAAGCATTAAATATACAAATGTGATACAACAGGGTTTCTTATTGTCAAAAGGAACAAGCCTTGTACCTCCTTATGAGAACTGCCATCGGTTTTAAGACTCTATAAGACTCCTCTCAATATCATTTCATGATAATCAAAATATTTTATACAAAGAGAGAAAGGAGGTCATTCATTAAATACATGTATACAGAAAGAGTTAGCAGTTGTAATGATTTCACCCCTTGTTCTGGATAGGTCCTTTTGATAGAGAGTGGAAGATAGTTCCTAAGAACCAGACTCTCTGATTCATGAATAAACAAAGTATGTGAGAGATTTTCCCATGCTGGTCTGCTTCTCATCATGACCTTCCATGACCTGGCAATGTTACTGAAACTTGCTAGATTATTATGTACAGTATATGGTTATCAAAGCCATCTCTCAGCACAGTACACAATGATTATCCCTTGCACACAAATTCCATTGGCATAACTAGGAATTGCAGAAGGACAGGCGACCTAAATTGACCAATGCAGTAGTTTTCACCACAGCTCACCCAGTACAGTAGTCACACTATTACAGTAACTCCTATAAACATTTATGTTTATGAGCGTTGTATTGTAAACCTACTGTAAGATTAACATTGAGAATCAACAAGTGATAGCAGTTCAGTATTTGGAGGAGGTACTGTGTGAAATCTCTACTAGGCTGATGCAGTCTATATGTCAGATCCCTATGATTTCAAAAAACAAATTACTGTACTGTAGCCCCAAATTTAAACTGGGACCTTCTAAATATAAAACATTCATTGATTTGATTTCAAGCCCAAGTTGTGAACTCTGGCAGACATTTCTCTCACACAATTTTATCTTCCAAGGCCAATGTTTAAACCTGATTAAAAGCAAGCTGAGGGCAGCAAAAATGGAACAAAATACAGTATATGGGTTGATCAGCGAATACTGGAATTAGAGAAGTATTATGGCCATGAAACTTGGATTACAAGAAATGAAAGCAAAATAATCTAAAACACAAAGTGAACATTTAGAGAGAGAAAAAACACCTGACCATCTTTTAAATATTAGTTTATACCAGATTTATCAAGATCCCCACGGCACAGGCATGGAGTTTGTTTCTAGGCTTTATAGTTCTAATTGCTGTGGGGCCAGACACTGGGACTTTGAGCCTCCATTGTGTCTCCTGCAAGTACTATAAAGCCAGTCTGAGTTGCCTTGGGCCAGCTGTATAGACCCAGGGCACCCCAGAAAGAAAAATGATGAACCTCTTCAGAGTACAGGTATTCTGTCTCTAGAAAACCCCAAAAAGGGTTACCATAAATCAAATTAACTTGGCCGTACATGGTTATTATTGTTGTTATGTTGACTGGTAATTTGGTTTCATTTTAAAATGTGTTTTAATGGGCTTTAATTTCCAGTGTTATTGCATACTTAATAAAATAACAGTGCTTTTAAAAAAAAGATAATAGGGACTACACACCATCTAAAACACAGCAATATTTGCTTTAATTTTAAAGTCCTTTACTTTGTAATACTAGTTATATAAATGCACGTTTGTGGAGTATGCCTGAAAATAGGTTTACTCTGGTTTTTTAAAAGTAGAATACAGTAATAATGTATATTATCAGCCCTGAAAATAATGTCTATTCCTTGGCTAACGCCTAATTCCCCTCCTAAGAATGACTTAAGCCAAGTCCAGGTAGTCGAAGAGTAAAGACAGGTCTATACAGTAGAGAGTTAGGACTGTATCAGCTGATCTTGCCACAATGACTAAGATACCCATTTATTCACAATCTCTGCTTCCTGTTTTTGAATGTATGGATTGTGTGTATTATGTGTAAGGTATTTATTTGTATCTTCCTTGGTAGATAAGAAAGTTGATTTGGTCAGTATTTATTTGTATGTTGTTAATAGAGATGGGCACGACTCAGGAAAAAAACTTCGTTTTCGTTTTCTTTTTCGGCTAGGGTCCGAGTCGTTTCGTTTCCGTTTTCGCGAAAAATCGGAAAAAATTAGTCGTTTCGTTTTTCGTTTTTTCGTTATCGTTATACTGGTTTTTTTGGGGGGGGTAGCGGGCTCCTGGAGGCACCTCTGTGGGGTGGGTGCCTCCGCCGGCCCGCTATAAAGGAAGGGACAGCAGCAGCAGGCTCCAAGAGACCCCTCAACATGGGGGTCTCCCATCCTCACCTGCTGCTGCTGCAAAATGGCATGCACAACCATATGGTTATGCATACCATTTGCAGGCAGTGAGACCAGTGAGAGTCATAGGGTCATACCTGCCCTACACAAGGCTCTTGTCTCGCACCTGCCATGTCCCACAAAGAAGGGAATCGTACTTGCGTGTAGTGCAATGCAAGTCGATCTGGCTATGGGCTAAGGTGGATTAGGGTTAGGGCTAGGGTTAGGCTAATGACGGGTAAGGTTATGGTGGGCTATTGGGTTGCACCTCTGGGTGCCTCTCTGACCCACTAAGAAGACAGTCTGTGACGTATGGGTAAGGAGTCAAGGATTAGGGTTAGCGGGTTAGGGGGCTAGGGCAAGTTTTAGGGGGCTTTTTGGCACATCCCAGAAGTCTCAGTGGCCAAGTGGCCATGCGATTGGTGAGATGGCTCCAAAAATTTGCATGGTCGTCCCCTCCCACATGGCTGGCCAGGCCACTGGGCCAGCCCATCATTGCACACTGCGCAGGTGTAAAAAAAAATAAAATAAAATAAAATCAATGGAGGACACAGGAGGAGAGGAGAGACATTTTGTTGCAAGAAAAAAACCACTGCTACTGTGAAAAATCTGGCAGTTCATACATTTCCGCGTGTTTCTGTTGTGCTTGTGTGTTTTTGGACCACGATTTCAAAAACAATATTGCATTCGCCGCCCCATTTTCGATCCCCCGCCCGCACCGCATGGCATGGCGACGAGGCGACTCGAGTCCGGCTGCCCAGGACGGGGGAAGACGGGACACCCCCCTCCAGACCAGAAACCCCCCCTCCGGTAGGTGCCCTACTGAGTGAGTGCCCTTAGTCAAGCGGGCATTTTCCGCCTGCTTTTTGGCCCGGGAATGGGTGGGGGGGAGACCCAGGGGAGAGTTTAAAAAAGTTTTTTCCTGTGCCGCCCGTGCCGCTTGCTTGCGCTTTGGCGGCCGGCGGCGAGACTGGGCTTTTTGCGGCGGGCGAGTCCCACCACCACACCAGAGCATCCCAGGACGGAGGAGGGGGGGAGGCCGGGCGGGGACCTCCAGAAACCACCCCTCTGGTAGGTGCCCTGAGGCACGGCAGGCATTTTTCCGCCTGCTTTTTGGCCGGGAACCGGGCTTTTTAACTTTTAAAAACTTTTTTTTTCTGTGCCGCTTGGCATCGCGCGCGATCGCGCGATGCAAGTAACGAGCATGACAAATCAGACCAAATTGTTCGTTCGTCGGTTCGAGCTCGAAGTCTGGCGGAGTAATTCCCGTTTCCGTTTCCGTAGAGTAACGGAAACGAGTAACGGAAACGGAAACGGAAATACCGCTAAGTCGTGCCCATCTCTAGTTGTTAATCAAAATGTGTCTGTTTAGTCAATATTAATAGCTCTCACGACAGAACACAAACAATAAAACAGTTGAATATGAAACAATAAAAACTACCCGGTGGAATGCATTGTAATTTATCATCAGCATAAATTTAACATTAATAATTGAACCAAATAAATCAAGGCTGAGCTGCAGTCAATAAGACTCCTAAACTTGGGTTGATATCATAACAAACAGTTTGACACCAAACTAGACCTGTGCTGGTGCTACCAATGAGGCAACTGTATCTCACATCTCCACTTAATGTACCACATAAGAGTTATACAAGGATTTTGACAACAGACAGAGGTGTGAAGTGTAGGGCAGACAGGCAGACCAGCCTGCTAGACTGTTGCTTTTATGTGATAAAAGTGATGGCAAGAAGGTGGACTGCTGTGCAACTGTTATCACACAGTGTTTTCAAAACATGGAGATGTTTGGGTTTTTTTAAAAAATGGTCATTTGGGAGCCTTGCCTGTTCTCTAATACTCACACTACCTTGTTCAGAGTTATTCCCCCCCCCCCCCGTCTGATGGAAAACAGTAAGTATGCATGTAATCCCATTTTTAAAGAGCTACATCTGATATCAGAATCTTAAGACAGTACCGCTGAAATAGAATATTTAAACATAACGACAAATTACATTAAGGATATTTTTAAAAATCCTTCTTGTCAGCAAGATATGGGATTACCAAAATATATATCTCTCAGAAGATCTCATTCTAAGAACAAGGCAGATCATGAGGACAGTGTTGACTGCACAATTGAGGACCTGAACATTTTTAATATTAGCTAATTGAGGAATGTTTTTCCCTTTACAACTTAAAATTGGTAACTTTAGGTAAAACCAAAGATGTGCCTGAGGTTTTAAGACACTTTTTGAAAAATTTGGAAAAGTTTCTTCATGCATAATACAAGCACTGGCAAAGAAAACCCTGGGACTTGTATGAATATGCAACCAAATAGTCATTTCTACCATGTTTAGATACAGCATAGGAACTGGCAAGCCACTCCAGTATTCTTGCCAAGAAAACTCCATGGACATGGGGTCACGAAAAGTCAGTCACAACTATAACGACACGACACGACACCACACACACACACACACACACACAGCATGTTCAGACATGATGGTATGCACAGATGTAGCCTCCGTCCCTCCCTCCCTTCTTCCACATCAAATAAGATCATAGATGAAAATAGGATTTTACTTTGATTGTGGTGATTATTTTTTTTCCATGTTAACTCTAAGAGAGTATTTGTTTGTGAACTCAGTGATCTCAATGGCTGTTCACTGGGAAAATGTGCAGACACTGTTAGTTTGTCGTTTCACTGCCATTTAAGGCCAAACATCCATCAGACAGGAAGCCTTGTTCACAGCTTCTTATCCTGAAATGAACTAGTTAGATGAGGATAGCTGGACAACAAATGTGATTTTTCCCATGATAATTTTCTTAGCCAGCATTCATAAAAATTCAGCTTGGAAGCCTTTGTGGGACTTCATTAGTATTTCTGTCCTGTTTGTAGTAAATTTGCCATTAGATGAAAGCATTGTTCTGAATAACAGAGTTGCTTCTGCAAAATATTAAATTCCCAAGGGAGCCTGGTACACTCCTAGATTGTTTTCTGTTTGACTGGGTTTTTGCCTTGGACAATATCCAGATTTGTGCAGGGGGAGCCCTAACCAGTTGTTTTTGAAGTGTGTTGTCTCCAGAGGTGCTGAGGTAAATTTGCCTCCCCAGATCAATTCCAGCATTGCTTTTAGCTCATGAAAGTGGCAGTCTAAAGAAGGGTAAGTGTTTATCTGTGTATGAACACACACAATCTACAAAGGATAAAACAGCCTGTTAAACTGTTACTTTTATATGAAAAATGTGACGATGGGGAGTGGACTACTCTGCTATCTTACTACTTGTTGGCCAAAATCCCATACTTAGACACACCTAGAGTAGACTCATTATATCTGTGGAGATTTGGTGAGCCACAACCTCTATCACATCCATTGATTCAATAGGTCTACTGTATTTATGACTTATTTATTTGTTTGTTTTAGGGTATTTTTACCCCACCTTTCTCTTTGAAGCAGACCCAAGTAGCTTACAGTAATGATGGATAATATACAGTCCAGTACAAATAGGACATATTCGAGTATTGAGAACTACAGCATCATACAGCATCAAAAGACAACATTACATTAAAACTACAAGAAAACACAGAGTTAAAAAGAGAGTAAAATTCCATGTAAAGTTATGACTGAGGGAAACTAACATTGAGAACATAGTGTCAATGCAATCACAAAGTCTATAAACACAAAGTATATGTGTTCATGTATGATGTGTGTGTGTGTGTGT
>JAHTLZ010003214.1:0-11156 GCA_023846285.1 Phrynocephalus versicolor | reverse complement strand
TTATTATTATTATTATTATTATTATTATTATTATTATTATTATTATGTTGATGATGATGCTGGCGGTGGCGAAAAAGATAGCCTACAATAGTAGTATAGGCTAGATGGAGCAGTATATAAGTCCAATAGATAGATAGATAGATAGATAGATAGATAGATAGATAGATAGATAGTAGTAATAGTGTTTGTTTGTTTACTTATTTGTTTTATTTCCATTATATTTCTATTTCACCTTTTTCCCCATAAGGAGCCAAGGTGGCTTACATCATAACGCAGTATTAAAAAAGCTAAAAACAAATAAATGTACTCGTAGTTGATATACTAATAATGCTGCTGCTGGTGGTGGAGATGGTGGTATTAATGGTGTTAGCAGTACAATGGTACCTTGTATAAAGGAATTAATTTGTTCCAAATGAAATTATGTTAAGCAAATTTTCCTTTATACCAATTTCCCATAGGAATGCATTGAAAACAGTGTAATCCCTCATCGCGACCAGTGTTATGTTGTACGGATTCGCCCCATAGGCGATTCTGTTAAGCAAATTTCCCCTATCTCCAGAATTTTTTTATGTTATACAAACCGTTTGTTATACGAGGGTCCACTGTATTAGTTTTATTTGTATCTCACCGTTCTCTTTATGAAGGAGGCTCAAGGCGGCACACAGTATTGAAAGGAAGAGAATTAAAAACACGAGTGAGAGGTTTTTTTTAAAAAAGATCTAATTATATGCTTATTTAAATACAGTTGAATGAATGAAAAGCAAATCAACATGCGAAACTATCTCAACTCTAAGAAAGCATTCTGGGAGTTACTTGACTAATCTCTGTGGCACATTTTTGAAAAGACTCAGTCACCCACTGGGGCGTCCAGCTGGGAGGGGGGGGTCTTTTGGCTGTGTCCGTGGCCCTCCCTCCTCTTTGCCCATACGCTGCCGCCGCCGCTGCCCCCTGTTTGCCCACGGCTTTCTTTTTGACCTTGCCCCCTAGATCCCAACACGGGCTCCAAATCCCAGATGTCCGTCCCAGACACACCTGCTGAGAAGGAGCGAGGTGCTGCCGGCGCTGCGGAGCCCAACAAGGAGATGAACCCAGGTATGGCCCTTCCTGACGTTTCTTCCACCCCCCCCCTGCCGCCCCCCCCCCCCCCGTTTCATCCACTCATGCCACTTTTTTTGTGCAGAGGCTAAGGGCCTTTTTACACGACCCCTAAGATCCGCTGGTCCCTTAAATTCGGACCAGAGATCTTGGGGGTCTGTCGCTCATCCTTCCTCCCCACCACTCCGCACGTCCTGGCTGCTGGCTGTATGAGGGGAGGGAGGGGGGAAAAGCCTTTAAAAGGGACAAAAGAAAAAGCCTTACCTCCGGTGCCTGCTCCGAGCCCTGATGGGAGCCACCATTACTTCCTGGTTGCTCTTAAAGGGGCGGGAGGCAAAAGAAAAACAACAAAAAGAAGCGAGGAGAGACAGCACTCTCCGCATCAAAATTCTTCACCCTCTTCAAGCAGGTACAAGAAAAGTGCGCTGGGTCGTGCTTAGGTGGGCGGGGTCGCACTTAATTGTCTGCAAACTCCGGAGCTGGTGGGGAAACATTTTTAAGCTCCGGAGCTTGCAGCCATTTGCGGCGGAGTTTAGGGGTCGTGTATAAATGCCCTAAACTGCACTACTGCAGCCAAAACTGTGCTCACGACCTGGGGTTCAATCCCAGGTAAGACGGTTCAAGGTTCACTCAGCCTTCTGTCCTTCTGAGGTTGGTAAAATGAGTACCCATCTCACGGAGGGGGCATGAGTAGCCTGCGTAATTAAAAATTGTAAGCCACCAGAGAGTGCTTTGAGCACTATGGGGCAGTAAATAAGCAGCATGCTCTTTGCTTTCTTTGTTTGTTTGATTTTGTTTGTTTGTTTTGCTTCTTGCTTTTTTTTCCTTTCTCACCCCCCCCACATCCCATATCCCTATGCTATGCTTCCGATAGAACCCACCATGAAACCACCCCAGGCTCATGCAGATTTGCCCCTTTCAGTCTCGATGAAGCACCCGCTTAAAGAAGGGCTCAGAGGCAGCCTTGGCCTCCTCCAGTATATTGGGGGCAGTCCAGATGGAGATGCCCGTCCGTGCTACTGCCTACACTCAGCCCCAGGAGTTCTGCCCCCTTTGTGCCCCAAAACCCAAATTAACCCCATAGCTTTCACTCCTTCCCTGGGGAGTCAGAGAGCCTTTTCACACAACCCCTAAGATCCGCTGGCCACTTAAATTCGGACCAAAGATCTTAGGGGCTTGTCGCTCTTCCTGTGTCCCCACCCCTCCACACTTCCTTGCTCCTGTCTGCGTGAGGGGAGGGAGAAAAAACAGGAAGAAAAGAACGTGGCTCACCTCCGTTCTGCCTCTCGCTCTTGCCGCGGCAACATTCCAGTCTCTTAAGTAGCTCTTAAAGGGACGGGAGCCAAAACAACAACAAACAGAAGCGAGGAGAGCCCCGCACTCACTATCGTTACACCGCATCAAGGAATTTTCACCTCCAGAGAGCAGGTACAAGAAAGGTGCGCTGGGACGCGCTTAGGTGGGCGTGGTCGCACTTAATTTCCTGTAAACTCCGGAGCTGGTGGGGAAACATTTTAAAGCTCCGGAGCTGGGAGCCATTTACCCCGGAGTTTAGGGGTCGTGTATAAACGCCCTTACTTGTCTGCCCTGTAGAGGAAACCTAGGTGTCTGAGCTCCTCTCCTTCCTGTAATCTCTCTCCTCCCAGACAACCCAGTTGACCTGGCTCCCATCTTTTCCCGGTCAGTAGTCCCCCCATCTCTGGTGCTGAGACAGGAGGATCGGAGCCAGCATATGCTGGTGACGGGATCCGGTGGCCGAGTCCCGAGTCAGCCTTGGTGGGACGTGTCTCTGCACCCCCCCACCCCCCAGCCCTCAAGCTAGGCTCAGACCGACAGACTGTCATGCAGGGAGAGTTCTCCCTTCCGTCCTGTCTTCCGCAGCCTCGACAGAAGAGCGAAGTGGGAGAGCCCCCCCCCCCGCTCCAGTTGAGCTTTATTGATAGTGATGGTGGAGATGAACCTTGCCAAGCTGGGCCAAGGGAGGTATCGAGGAGGCAATTAGCTCCATTAACCAGAGTCGACAAGACACTAACGAGCACCTTCCCCAGCTCGGCTCTTTGGATGTGTCGGCACCCACAGGTTGTCAGCGGGTTTTTTTGGATCAGAGATGGGGGGGAGTATTGAAGGAGCCACCTGTAACGGAGTCACATTCACGCTGGCCACCGCTTCCCAAGCCTTCCTGGGGACGACGGGGGTCTTCCCAAGCCCCCTGACCAGTAACGGGAGCAAGCAAGGCAGCAAGAGTAAGAGAAGTCATGGTTGTGTCTTCCTGCGTGCAAGACCCTGAAGGCCACCAAGGGATGAAGAACAAACTTCTCTGGGGGACGACGCCTCTCTGAATTCCCTCGCCAGCGAGGGCAGCATGGCCTCATCCCAAAAAAGGAACTTCTCGCATCTCTAGTTTTGCCCCAGAGAGAAGGGCTGCTCTTTTGGAGCTGCCAAGCTTCCTCTGCAGTCTGTTGAAACAGTCAAGGCAGCTTCCAGAAGCCGTTCATAAAGATAACGGCAGTTTCTAATCAAACATATGGCAGGAAAAGCAATCAGCCAGGTGTGCAGGGCGTGTGCAAGTGTCTCCTTCGCATGGCAGGACAAGGGTCAGTTGACAGCGTTGACCATTCCCAAGTCTTTTCCTGGACGGAACGCGTCTGGCGGCAGACGGAGGTTGCACGTCTGGCTGGTGTTTGTGAAGATTCTTAGTCATCCAGGTGAGGTTATCTGGAAGTTGAGTCATGGCAACTGGACTTCTTTTCTTGAGAGATCGGAATGTTTCGCTACTCATCTAAGCAGACTGATGAAGCTGCTTGGACGAGTAGCGAAACATTTCGACCTCTCGAGAAAAGAAATCCAGTTGCTACGACTTAACTTCCAGATGTTTGGCTGATCTCTCGGGGTGAACCGTCTCCTCCCCACCAGCAGAATGAGTGCCTCTCCTGGCCTCACAACACTGAGTGGGTTTCTCACGAGAGAGCTGTCAGGACACAAACCTCTCCTCAAGCCTGACCTCCTGCAACCCCAAGATAAACACAGAGTGCCTAGGACAATGGTGGCAAACTCTTTGCGCTCCAGATGTTTGGACCAGAATTGCCCCAGTCCTTTGTCATTGGCAGTACAGGCTTGGAATTCTGGGAGTTTTGTGGTCCAAAACATCTGGAGCGCTGAAGGTTCACCACCACTGGCCTAGGAGGTTGTCCCTGGTGGATTCCAAGGTCCCTCCTACAATTGAATCCCTGTTGTCGTTCATAGAGAAGGTTGAATGATCCGGAGCTATTGGGTCCATCTCCCAGCAAGAACGCAAGTGGCCTACCCTTCTAACACCATCTCTTGCCTCCCCCGCTTTTTTTAATTAGCCGTTGACATACTGCTGCATTGAATAAAACAGCTGTTGGGATTGAAGTGTTGATCTCCTATAGTGCTGGAGTGGAGAAGCATAATAATAAAAAACATTATTTGGAGGAACGACAAGAGGTGCTCTGTTGAAGTTGATGTTCCTGCTGCACCAGCATCCGTTTCAGCGTGGCACAAGAGGCCCATGAATTCTCCTCAAGTGGGCCCCCTCTTGTCTCTCCTCGCAGCAGTTTTTTAAATTAGGTTTGTGACGTTGAGTGCCGTGTGACATAAGCACTCAGACTTAACAAGTATTGGTTTAGTATTGGATCACTTCCAAAGTTTCTTTTTCCGAAATGATGCTCTGCCATCAAATGTCACTCGAGAGCACGCTGCCGCCACTGCCCCTTTAGACAGATCCGAGCGATCGCACGTGCCAGAAACCTTTAAAAGTCAACTTGTTGCAAAAAAAAAAAAAAAAAGCAAAACCCAAAGGCTCTCCCTACTGCCTGTGAAAAAAGGCTGGAGTTCCTTGTGGTTGGCTGTATGTCATTGAGTCACGATATATCAGATATTTTTTTTTTGCCAAATATTGGAAATCTAATAATCAGTTAGTAATGGAAGAATGGTATAAGGAGTTATGGAATTTAGCTATTAATGATAAATTGACTTGTGAAATTAAAATTAGGAAAGGGCTGAGCAAGTCTAATGACTTTAATGGAATATGGGATAAATTATTGGTATATGTATGTATTCCAAAAAGGTAAAGGGTACACACCTGGAGAAGACTCAGTGTACTTCTGGAGAGAAATGGGCTGGTCAATACCATGAAAGTTGTAATCTTGTTCAAGTCCCGAGGGGGGTGGGTTGCACTGGGTTTTTGTCTGTTATATTTGTTATATTTTTGTTATTTTGTTATTTTTTTATCCTTATGCTACTTTGCTGTTTTATCTGTTCTTTTACAAACAAACAAACAAACAAACAAACAAACAATATATCAGATATAGCTATGAAAACTCCATCACAAACTGTGGGAGCCTTTTCACACGACCCCTAAGATCCGCTGGCCACTTAAATTCGGACCAGAGATCTTAGGGGCTTGTCGCTCTTCCTGTGTCCCCACCCCTCCGCACTTCCTTGCTCCTGTCTGCGTGAGGGGAGGGAGAAAAAACAGGAAGAAAAGAACGTGGCTCACCTCCGTTCTGCCTCCTCTTAAAGGGGCGGGAGCCAAAAAAACAACAAACAGAAGCGAGGAGAGCCCCGCACTTACTATTGTTACACCGCATCAAGAACTTTTCACCTCCAGAGAGCAGGTACTTGAAAGGTGCGCTGGGACGCGCTAAAGTGGGCGTGGTCGCACTTAATTTCCTGTAAACTCCGGAGCTGGTGGGGAAACATTTTTAAAGCTCCAGAGCTGGGAGCCATTTGCCCCGGAGTTTAGGGGTCGTGTATAAACGCCCTGGGGTGAGCTGTAGTGTAGTCACGCCCTTACACTTTGCTTTTGTTGGACATTTTATCTGCCTCAGGGCCTTGCGTTTTAGCCGTTGGTCACTGGTCTTTTCCTTACAGAGGCCGGTATAGTGGTCACTTGGGCGGGAGGGCTGGGCTTCAGCTAGCTCTGGTCCAGAAAATACCATATTTCCCCATGTATAAGACTATATTTTTGCCTACAATTGTTAAACAAAAAAAATTGAGGGTCGTCTTATACATGGAAGCAAGACAAGGAGAGAATGGTGCGGTGGCAAAACTGCCTGTACCTTGTCTCTGCAAACAGTCGTCTTATCCATGGAGGGGTCTTATAGAAGGGGAAATAAGGATAGCTCTGAACCTTGGGTTAGTGAGGTGCTAGAGCAGTGTTGGCGAACCTATGGCACAGGTGCCAAAAGTGGCACTCAGAGCCTTTTCTGTGGGGCACCCAGCATCGCCCCTTCACAGCCACCTGTATTCAGGTTAAATGGCTGTATTGGTACTTGGCGAAAAATTAGTGGGTTTTGAATCACAGTTTGGGCACTCAGTTTCTAAAAGGTTCGCCATCCCTGTGCTAGAGCAGTTGTTCCCAACCTCGGGTCATCCAGCTGTTTTGGACTGCATCTCCCAGAAATCCCCAGCCAGCACCACTGGTGGTGAAGCTTTCTGGGAGCGGCAGTCCAAGAATGTCTGGGTGACCCGAGTTTGGGAGCCATTGCCCTGGAGAAGGGAAGATGTTAGTCTAATACAGGCCTGCACAACAGGTAGACCACGGGCTACCAGTAGCCCGTGAAGGGTTCAAAAGTAGCCCACCGGCCATCAATTTAAAAAGTGAGAGGATAAGTTCTCCACCCCTACCTCCCCCATCCCAAGGACCACCACTGCCCCAGCAGTGTTCTGGGTCTGCCAGCCCACTGCCTCAGCTGAGTGGGGCAGTTCAAGGGCTATGGCTCATTAAAATCTGTTCCCTCCAGAACGGATTAATTGCTTTTCAATGCATTCCTATGGGAAACTGCTGCTCTACTTAATTTTTTTTTTTACTTATGAGCATTTGCTCAGAACAGATAAAATTCGTAAGTAAAGGTTTTAGTGTAGTAGCCCTGAGGCGCTTTGAGCCGGAAAAAGTAGACCTTGGCTTGTTGAGAGTTGGACAATCCTGGTCTAATAAATAAGCAAACTGGGACCTGGCGCACTCACTGGGGGTTTTCTCTCCTAAATGCTTTGTTCTTCTCTCTGACCACCAGGGTCCCCCACTGGAAACACCACCGGGAAGGTGGGAGGCGAGAACGGACCCCTGCCCCAGTCCAACGTGCCCATCATTGCGGGGGCCGCCGGAGGAGCTGCCTTCGTCTTGCTGGCGGCGGCGGCCGTGACCGGGGCCCTGTGCTACCGCCACCGCCGGGCCAAGCACAGCGAGTCCCACCACCCACCGTTGTCGCTGAGTACCCTCACCAGCCCCAAGAGGGGCGGGGGCGGCGGGGGCTCGGGCGGCAACAACAACGGCTCCGAGCCCAGCGACATCATCATCCCGCTCAGGACTTCGGACAGCGCGTTCTGTCCCCACTACGAGAAGGTGAGCGGGGACTACGGCCACCCCGTCTACATTGTCCAGGAGATGCCCCCGCAGAGCCCCGCCAACATCTATTACAAAGTATGAGGAGGAAAGGGCCATCGCGCCCGCGGGTTGCCTCTTTGACCTCTGCGGCAGGGAGGGGAGAACACTCGGCACAGGCAGGGGTGGGCAGGATGGCGGCCACCACCACCCCACACCCCTCTCGTTGCCCCTGAGGCGGCACCAAGGGGAGGGATCGTCAACGCACAGCAACTGGTGCCCGCTCTCCAGGGCGGCCAGTGGGACTCGGACCTTCTCCTGGCCCCATTGGAGGCAAAGACTCTTTCTCCTCTCAGTGGCCTTCTCCTTCCAGGGGATGCCAACCTGGCAAGGATGAACTCAGCGAGGGGGGGTGTCACCCCCTTCCTGTCAGATGTGAGCGAGCTGGACAGAATCAAACTGACTTTTCCTCTTCGTCACCTCCAGTTCTCTGCTGGGAAAAGGGCTGAGCCCTCACACACACACACACACACACACACACACACACACACACTTTTCCTCGTGTCCTAAGCAGGCTGTCTCGTCTGGAAGTCAGCACGGCTGCGCCCTCTCCTCCTCTCCTCCGTGTGACTGCGGCCCTCAAGGATGCCGGGTGGATCCCCCATCACTCTTGTCCAACGCACAAGGACTCCTCTTACGAACTTGCACCGTTGACCAAAATTAATTTAGGAAAAGAGAGGGGGGGGAAGGAAAGAAATTAAAAGCAGACCAAAAGAAGAAGAAATTTGGGGCGGTGGGAGGGGGGAAATGGAGCGCATTCTTCATACACACATTTCCTGGCAATAATTCAAATGCATTTCCTCGTCTTTATTCAAAAATCCATGCTCTAGTGGTTAGACCTACTTTTGAGAGGACAAAAGCACAACCTCCCGGATCTGTGAAGGTTGGAACTTGATGTGACTGCCTAAAAAAAAAATAACAATCAACTGAGACTTAAGACTTGCCTTTCCTTCTCACACCGATGTGCCCCTCGAATTATGAAATGTTTGTGATTTCAGCGTTCGGCCGAGTTTGATTTCAGCTCTGCAGTATCGCTTTTCCTTATTCCTGTTGACTCCTTGGGATTCCTGACAGGAGAGCCTTATACAGACCAGCTCTCTGTTGCCCCGCACCCACCCACCAGACATCTTCCCAGTCAGCACAGGACACACTTTTAGGGATGGTTCGAACCAACCAGTGTGCAGGGCTTGGACCCCCCCTTTTTTTAGGGTGGATGGGACATCAGCTCCCCAAAACCCAATGCAAAGTTCTGAGAACTGGGGCCTCCCCCTTCTAAAAATAATAATAATACATAATACTTCCAACTCTCAGCCTGTTTTTTGTGCCTGTCCTGGTTCCCTGACCCGCAACTTTTTACGTTTTAATTTTCACTAGGGGAGGGATGATGAAGGAGGCAGTGATGTCCCCCTACCCACCACCACTGCTACCCTGTCCCATTGACAGATCGCTGCTTGCCGCCTACACACACACTCACACACACCCTATTGCCAAATCCTGCACACTTGATTGGGATAACAAAGTGGAGGAGGACCCCCTCTCTGCCAGCATTTGGGTCGGGGAGCCTTTTTTTTCTGGTGTCAAAAAGCCGCAACAGGCTGGGCACCATGGCCGATGAGTTGGTCCAGTGGCCGCCATTTTGGGAGCCTTGGGTTGTTGAGTGGCTTAGGCGGTCCCAATCCCCCTCTGTGCCTCCTTCCTTGACAGGGGCTGGACTCGATGGAGCCATAGGGTCCTTCTAGCTCTGCAGTTCTAAGATGATGGTGGTGATGATGATGATGATGAAGAGAGAGAGAGAGAAAAATATATATATAAGCAAAATGGTTCCCCCTTCCCCATTCGGCCATGCTGACGAGAAGACCAGAGGGGTTTTCTCCCAGGTGTGGGTTTTGTTTTGTTTTGTTTTGTTCATTTGTTTGTTCATTTGTTTGTCCGTTCAGTCAACCTGGCGTGTAAAAGGGGGGGGGAGAAGTTTGTGGATGTAAATTCCCCCAAATGGCCTCAGTCTGGTGGGTTTTCAGAAGCCGTGTGTCGTGTGTGAGACTCGTAGTGGATCGCCCAAAGAGGCCGGACTTTTGTGTGTTAGGGAGGTGAAAACGTGGTCAGCCTTTTCCTTGCTCCAACAAGGAAACAAAATCAGAAAAAAAGGGGAGGGGGGTCGGAAATGTGGTCTTTTTTTTAAGCTTTAACAGAAGTTTCTTGGGGTATTTTTTGTTTTTGTTTTTTTTCAATCTGAGAGTTTTTCTTAGCTTTGTCAGTGGAATTTTACTGTTGGACATTGTTGATTATAGAAGTTCTTGTGAAGCTTTGTTTTTTGACTCGTCATTATTTCCTCCCTGCTTCTGCTTTCAAGGTAAAAAAACCCGCTGAAATTAAATTATCCGGTGTCGCCACTGGGAGAGGCTTCAGGTGGAACTGACAGGTGCTTAAACCGAGGCTCCCCACCACCACCCAAAAAAAAAGCAAATTTTCCACACCCCCGGGCCTAAATCCTATTCTCCATTGACAATGACGTGATGCCAACTGCATAACTGTTGCAAAGAAATATAGGCATTTTTTGTTGTCTAGTCATACAACTTGTCACACGACCTTCTCCATACCAACTTTCTAGCAGATTTCAATTCGCTTCCAGACATTAGGATGGCTGTGTAATGGTCAGAGTGTGCAGCTAAGCCAATTTCGCCCTCTGATGCTTGGGATATTTTGACACCCACTTGCCGCTGAGGTAAACAGGAATGTTATTCCTCCTGCACAGTTGTTTTTTTTTTTTTTTTTAACCCAGAAAACCTGTGAATGAAAGGCAGGATGTGAGTATGCTTCTGTACTCAGGAAAGGTGCCAAAAACATTGCACTGGACACTTTAAGATTATTGGGTTCTTGCAAAAGACCCTTCAAGCTCAGAAGGCAGATAATCCCACACGGGGCTCAGAGATTCCATGAAAACCAACCAGAGAGAGCGGTAGAGAGACGCACACAATTCTGACCAAAAAAAAAAAGCTGTTTCCCTCTCAGTGGAGAACTCCTTGGTCCTTCCTCAGTTGGGTGTAGGCTTTGGTTGCCAGCTGGCAAGCAGAAAAGTAGAGATGGGCACGAAACGATCTTTTAGTTTGTTTGTTTCGTTATTCGTTTCGTTAGGTAACGAAACAAATAATGAACCCCAGAGCGATTTTAGAACGAAGTGAAATGAAACGGGAAAAAAATTGGTTTGGTTAGGTTCGTTTTGTTCCTCCCCGCGGCGATGACAGCACCCAGCCACTGCCGTGGGTAAGAACTCGAATCAGTTCGGGTTTGTATGAATTTTTAAAAATTCGTACAAACCCGAACCAAACCAAACCAAACCAAGGGTGGGGCCAAACCAGACGAACCTGAACCATGGGTTTTCTGGTTCGTGCCCATCTCTACAGAAAAGCACTCTACACATGCTCAGGGCCTGAGGGTGGGCTATGAGAAATAAGTTTGGGAAGGGTTGAGGGTGGGGGAGATAAATTCTCAACGCCTGTGACTCTGGCCTGCCTCCCAGGAAGAAAAGGGGCAGAGAACAACACTTTCCTTTTTGGGCCTGCCAAAAATGGACCAAGCGTCTGGGGCTCCTTCCTTTCTCTGTCTCCTTTCGCTGCTGACCCAAGACGGCCATCCCTGCTGGTTCCTTTGAGCCCTCCCT
>JAHTLZ010003213.1:0-21627 GCA_023846285.1 Phrynocephalus versicolor | reverse complement strand
TGGATGGAAGGATGGAAGGAAGGAAAGATGGATGGATGGATGGATGGATGGATGGAAGGAAGGAAGGAAAAATTATGGATGGATGGATGGAAGAAACTGATGGACAGAAGAAAGGAAGGACAGATAGATGGAAGGATGGAAGGAAGGAATGATACATGGAAGGGAGGGAGGGAGGGAAGATAGAAATTAAGCAATCAGGCAATGAAGAAAGAAGCAAACAAGAATAAATAGAAAGGATGGGATTATGATTGAGGGAGGAATGATGGAAGGAAATGGAGAGGAACAAATTAGGACAGGAAGGGAAAATGAGTGAAAGTTAAACTCATACCCTGAAGTGGGAAGAGAAAAGAGAATAGAGAAGGGAAGGACCAGGGTGTGAAATTTCCTCTCTTGCTTCAGGGGCAGCTCTGGAACACCAGCCCGGCTGCTTCCTGCCTCCTCCCCAACTGAAGAAGGGTTTGGCAAACCCCAATTTGCCCAATTTGTTTTTTTAATTGCATATTTTATGATTTATTCATTTATCAATCACTGGTCTATTAAAGGTATCACCTCTGGCCTATTCAAACAGAGGAAAGGAAGGAAGACCAGATGAAGTTTTGGGGGGGAAACTTGGCCACCAAATGTGAGCAGCCCGGCCGACATCAGCCACATGTGGGGTGTGTGTCCTGCATTAAGCGATCTGAAACAGAAAGAGAAGACTCTGGCATGATTGGGGGGGGGAGAGGAGAGAAAACCTCTGAATTTCTTTTCCACATTCTTTTCTCCCCCTGCCCTCCGTCTGCTCCCACCACTTTAAGAAACCACCAAACCTCTTCGCCTTAAGAACTCCTCACACCTGGAAAGATAGCCCCTAAGGGAGAGGGTGGCTTCCTTGCTTGATATCCTTGTTCAGGGGTTGTATCCACAATTCTTGATGGAGGTAGGAGAACTTGGAATTAAGAATTACTCTGGCCTCTCCCCTTTCACCCAGATGGGTGCACCTCCGAGCACCTGATGGCAGTCATTTCACTCCATTGGCAATATGGGCTGAGGACTGCACCACCACATCCCACGGGAAAGCCTTGAGGGCTCAGGATGGAACTGGGGGGGGGGCAGAAAAAGGAGGCAAGTGAGAAGCACTCTGTGCATGCCACCGAGCCCCCTTGTCTCATCTCAGAAGAAGAGCTCCTTAGGAAGCTGGTACATTTCCAAAGGCGCGTTGAAGAGGGGGCTGAAGGGAGATGTGTGTGTGTGAGAGAATGAGAGATGGCTCAGCCTGTCAAGGTTAGTTTTCTGAGAATAAAAATTCAGATTAAATTGCATCCACTGTTCTTTCCAGAGGTGGGGGGAGGATCACACTGTCTCCCAGCCACTGTGATACCCAAGTTTTCATCTCCATGGTGACTTATGAGGGAGAACCAAGATGTTTGATTCTCCTCCTCTCTCTCTCCCCCCCTCCTTGCATGCTTGCAAATCCTTGGCATTTAGGGAGAGGCTGCTGGGCCAACAATATCCAGGATAGGAAGAAACTTTGGGCTAAGAACGCCTCCCAAACCTTTAGCACTTTCCACTCCAGCTGCAGGGCAGCCCCAGAACCTCAGGAGGGGGACTTGGCAGGCGGGGGGTGGGGAGAGGAAGGAGGGAGCTTAAAATACCCACCACCTCCCAATTGATCTTCTCCTGCATGTGGCCTCCAGAGATCCCTTGGCTTCCAAAAGGCTTGCAAACCCCAGCGGTTTTTGCCTTGTATAATCAGAAACTTGTAGCCCGGTTTAGGAAGCTGACCCAAGAAGCCATTTTGTTGGGGTTTTTTTCCTGGGTGCTGGTTTGCTTCCAGGCTTCAACGGTGTGGTAGACTGCTCCTGGACATGGAGATTCAATGCCAGCCATTGTGCCTTGATTGCTGCTCCCAGACCGACACCACCGTCCAAAACAGATTTAAAAGCACGATTTAACCCGCCCACTGGCCACCAAAACAGCTAGAACTCAAAACTACATCCTGCCGAGAACAGAAAGTACATGCACCGTGGTAAAAGCAAATGGATCAGATGGCCGAGGTGGGGTGGGGGAGAAGAGACGGCACTTGGGAAATCAAGATTCTAGACCCTAAAGACAGAAGAACCAGCTGGGAATCTTTTGGACACCTTTTCTCAGGGTTGCCTACCTCCCAAGGTTGTTGTGCAGATTATAAAAAAAGGAGAGAAACATCCAATCAAAGGGGTTGGGTTCATAAGAACCTAAGAGGAGCCCTGCTGGATCAGGCCAAAGGCCCATCTAGTCCAGCTTCCTGGAACTCACAGTGGCCCCACCAAATGCGTCTGGGAGAGCACGAGACTAGATATCTGTCTCCTGATACCACTCCCCTGCATCTGGCCCTTGAAGTAACCTGGATTTAAGCATGGAGATGACACATCTCCATCATGGTTGGTAACCTGTGATGGATTTCTCCTCCAGGAATCTGTCTAATCTCCTTTTGAAGGCATCCAGGCCAGATGCCATCATCACATCCTGTGGCAGGGAGTTCCACATCCTGTGGCAGGGAGTTTTCTTTTGTCTGTTCTCACCTTCCCAACCCTCAGTTTGAGTGGATGTTCTGGTATTTTTGTTAGAGGGAGAAGAGTGTCCCTCTATCCACTTGACTCATGTCCTGCATTGGTGGGTTGCCACCGATCAGAAGAAAGGCTGAATACAGACCTAATGAATGGATTAAAAACAAACAAAGAAAGGAATTGTGTGTGTTTTTTAAAAAAAATTGCATGGGGAAAACATCTCTTAAATAAAGCAGAGATAAAAACAGATATTACAGGGATATCGGATCTGGATCGACTTGCCATAGGGAGGCAGCCAGGTGGCCTGGCGAGGGCTTCATTCAACGATTCCCCCAACCTGCCGTTCTAAGATTCCCATTCGTCTTTTTATTTCTTGTTCTTATTAATCTCCGCCGTCATCGAGAAGCAGCCGCGAGGGTTGATCCATATTTCAGGAGGGCTATTTTGGACTCCGCAGCTGCTACATGCCAGGAGAGAGGGTTCCCCGTGTGCTGTCATGGCCGGGGGGGGGGGGTTAGGGGGGAGGAATGAGAATTCAGAACCAGGATCCGGCCAAGAGGCCCTGCCCAGCCTAGAAAGATCTTCGAGCCGGGTTGCCCGAGGGCTCCAGTTTTTTCCAGCACCGTACATAAAAAAACAACCCATCTGGCTCCAGAGACAATTGGGTTCAAATCTCATGAGGCTGACCCCCCCCCCCCAAAGAGAGTTTGCATGGGGGGTGAATTCACAGCTGGCTCTGCACCATTATTTATAAGAGGGTGGAGGAAGAGTTCACAACATCTGGACAGTGACCTCAAGCCAGGATATTTCCAGATAAACACACTATTTTTTTCAAAGAGAGAATATGACACACAGCAACACTGCCATTAACTCCCATTATAATGCACCAAGCATGTTATTTTTCCTAATTGGAAGCATGGGGAAATTATTTCTATTGAACAGAAGAAGGAGAAGAAAATAGAATTTTAAAAATCAGTTGCATCATCCTTTTACAGGCATAAACCAGACATACATGCCATATGCTTGGGATCCACAGGCATGAACCTGTGGTGGGTTGGTAGGTTGTTGTTTTATTTAAGGGGGGGAATAATTTTATATATATTATTCAGTGGGCCCTTGTATAACAAATAATTTGTATAACATAAAATTTGTACAACATAAAAAATTCTGGAGATATGGAAAATTTGCTTAACATATTCATCTATGGGGCAAATCTGTACAACATAAAAATGGGATCACTCTTTTTTTTTAATGCATTCCTATGGGAATTTGTATAAAGGAAAATTTGCTTAACATAATTTCATTTGGAACGAATTAATTCCTTTATAAAAGGTACCACTGTATACCCTTTCCCTCAAGAAATCAACCCAAGCTGTATCAGGAAGGTATATTTGGTATTTCCCCATATAACAAGCCCATGTAAAACAGACACACATGTTGGCTTCACCCCCACCCAGCTCTGCCCACTGAACTCCACCATCTTACCCAGCACATTCTTACCCCATGCTCAAGGGCAGAAAAATGTCTAATTAATTCATTTGCAAGAAAAGGGGAGGAAAGGAGCCAAAATAGATAAAGGAAAATGTTGAAAATGTAACATATGTGGTCTGTGTTTGTCGGGAGCAGGTTGGGATATTATATTTTATCAAATGCCCTGGATTCATGTCTTTAATTACTATTATTTTAAAAATGAGGTGGGAAAGATTATTTCTTTTTTTCTCTTTCCACATGCATACGAAAATAAGAAAAAAATTAAAAGGGGAGGAGAAGATAAAGTGGATTCAAACTCCCCCCCCCCTTTGTTATACAGCTATTTAAAGAAAAGGAAAACAACTGTTTTTTTTAAAAAAAATCAAAATAAATGGACAGAAATCTTGAAAAACAAAAAGCACCCAGAAAACAGCAATGCTCAGATATGATCTACTCTGTCAAAGGAGCCTGTATAAGTATATTTAAAATGGGAGCCAGGGTCGACTCTTTTGCCTCGCCTGTTTTTAAATCCTATTTCAATCTTCCAAAAGAGAAAAAGAGAGAGACAGACAGAGGTAAAATGATAAAAATCATATATACATGAAGGGGAAGTGAAGACGATCGGGAACCCCCCCCCCAATAGAAGGAGAGAGAGAGAGAGAGAGAGACGGAGAGAAGACCATGTATATTAAAGCCAACGCAGATATTATTACAATGACGAGAATAAAATGGGGGTGGGGAGGAGGAAGAGGGGGGAAAGGCTTACCTAGCTGGAGATCATCTTTCCCCTTGTGCAAAGATAAACCAAGAAAGGAAAACTTCAAAGATGGCTAAATAATATCACAGTATTATTATTTGGGAAGGAAGGCTGGGAGAGGGGAGGAGGAGGAGGGGGTATCCCCGCTTCCGTCCCTCTTAAACACCTTAATTTTTTGATTTAAAAGGGGAAACCAGGATTTATGAATGAAAATGGTCCCACCCACTTTCAGAACGCGGAGGGGGCACCACGTGACACACACACACACACACAGACACGGGGGGGCGAGGAGGGCGTGGGCGTCTGGCATTCAGCGGTGAGGAGCGACTCCCGATTGGACGAGAGCCCGGCGCTTATTTGAATAAAAGGAGGGGGTGGAGGAGGCTTATATAAAACGGAGAACAACAGGCGGGGGCGGAGGATGGAAAGAGGAACGCGTTACTTTTTGGAAGCGTTACGTTTCCCGGCCAGAATTCCGGAAGGGGATGGAAGTGTTTATATCAATGCACAGATATATTTTATATCGGAGGCCAAAATGACACAGAGCTGGGAAGCGAGGAAATTGCTCTTTTGGCATGCTTTTTGACAAAAGGCTTGACCTCTACTGGCCCTCAACATATGCCCAGAGGAACCATCTTCCTCCATTCGTCCGTCCTCCGAAAGGATGCCAGCTCAACTTGGAATTCCAGGAAATCAATGATAAGGTCTAAAAACTTCTGGCGGCTCCACTTAAGGTTTTTCTCTGCTTTTTGTTCGGGTGGTACTTTTTTTTTTTGAGCTAACCCCAAAATGCACCCGCTCTCTGTGCCATGCTTCTGATTTTTCTTAAAAAGTAAAACCCAGCATGTTTTCCTCAGGACAGCCTTAGTGATGACACGAAAGGCTGGCTCTGGATCCGACTAGCTACACATTCCCTCAGACAGTCCACCCCATTCTCCTTAACTCACACTTGATGAAACAGACTGTGGTACTGGAAGGAGGTCCTCCAAAGGCCAGGCCCAGAATGCTGGAGGAAGTGGGGAAAGAGGAAAACTTAATGTGAGACGGATTTGCTCTGTAAAAAAACTCCAAGGGCTTGAGTTTTGGAGGGCGAGGGACTTTTGGAAGGCTATTATTAATTCATGGGGTGCTTTTTCATTAGAAATCAGATAAAAGGGGCAGGCAAGAAAGACACAAGCACACACAGCCAGATCTTGCATCTGGATGCAGTCCAACTCACATAACGGAGTTTGGGAGGAAAGAGGCCAGGAAATAATCAATCCCAAAACGGAGGTGAAGCAACAGTGGATAGGGGGATCCTACTGTATATTTTGCCCCTGTCTCTGTCTGGTGGCAGGTGAAGCTGAAAAAAAAAATACGTTTTATAAACCCAATCTCTTTATAAGCCCAATCACCAAACAGCGACACAGGCAAAATATACAGTAGGACCCCCGTATCCACTGATTCAATATCCATTGATTCAGTTATCCACAGTTGGCAGAGAAAAAAAACCTACTATCAGGAAACAGCAGTTAGGGGTTGGGCGGGCAGGCGTTCTCTCTTATCCACGGTTTTCATTATCCACGGAAAGCCTGGAGCGAATCCCCACCGGATTGTGGGGTCCTACTGTACAGTATATATGAGTAGGATTGAGGAAGAACGTCCCTGTGTGTGTGTTGTGTTGTGCCGTTACAGTCGTGACCCCATGTCCATGGAGTTTTCCCTAGGAGGGAAAAAACGTATTTTTTTTCAGAGCCATTCCCTGCAGCTGCAAGGCTGTCGAGGGCTGGACCTTCTCATCCTTTCAGCAAGCGGCAAGGCTGTCGAGGGCTGGACCTTCTCATCCTTTCAGCAAGCGAGCCGAGGTGGAAAAAAATAAGAGATTAGCTCCTAGTTCTTGCCGAGAAAGCCCAGGAGTTACAACGCAGGCGCCTTCGGAGGCGGCGTGTTTTTTTCTGAGGCCATGAGTGCTCGCTTGGGGGTTTGCCTCTTCATTTTCCATTCAAAACACGGTCCCTTTGACATCCGATGCTGACTCCACTCCCTCCCTCAAATCACTTTTTATTTTTCAACCAAAGAAGAAGCCTCTGTTTCTTCTGGTTCAGAGAGAGAGAAAAAACTTCAAAATGTTTGGAATTACGGTACCTAGCCGGGATTCCAATTAAAACCAATTGAAGCCTAAGCTTCCCTGATGGTTGAATGAAATATTTCTTATCTTTCAGGGCTGTCCAACTTTGAACAACCGGCGTCCTACCTGACATTTCCGAATGTCTGCCGTGGTCGACTCTTCTTGGGTCGAGTGTGTGCAAATGCATGCACGCACAAATTGCGGGCATAGTATATGACGATCGCGTGCGCATGTTCGCGATCGCCTATGTGCAAGAGCGGGTGCGCGCACACAAATCTGGAGCTGGAGGTGGGTGGGGGCTCCAGGACCCCCGGGGGAGGTCTTCCTTTCCACGCCAGGGTTCGTTACACCCCAAATTCAAAAGGACCAAGGGAAGGCTTGGCCCTTTTGAATTTGGCACCACGTGAGCTGCTTTCCCTGCTCTGTCCCTCTACACACACACACACACACACACACACACACACACCCCAAGGTACACATTGTGTTGCTGGCGGAGGCAGCGGAGCCTCAGCCACCCACCCACAAAGTGATGGGGGGGAAAACCCTCCCCCCCAAAAATGGTCGGGAGGTGGGCAGGGGAAGGAAAAGGAGTTGGGGGGGGGAGAGCCAAACCAAATAATCCAGGCCCAAGATTTAAGTAGGACATTTAGGCTTTTATTCTCCTGCAAAAATTCAGATCATCATTGACGGAAAACCCAGCCAAAATGGACCTGTTTGTCTTATTTGGCCTACCATTTTTATTTTTATATATATTTCTGTACTTACAGACACGCCTCATCTGAACCACCTCTCCTAGACTTGGCTGCCACAGAATCATTGAACCATTGTCAGGTGGGAAGGGACCTTGAAGATCTTCTATTTTTTTTAATAATATTTTTATTTATTTATTAAGGAAAGAAAGAAAAAAAGAAATGAAAAAGGGATTGCTTAACATTGATAACAATCACAGAGCGCAAACATCATTTATAAGTTTTTTAACGCAGATATTAACTCTTGCCATCTTGACAAAACATCTTCATTTTCTCCTTTCAGGTGGCCGGAGATTCTGTCCATTTCAGTAGCCGAGTATAGTTTCCCTTTCAAGTCATCTTTTGAAGGTGTTACAGAGTTCTTCCAAAGTTGGGCATACAAAATTCTGGCTGTTACTATAATTAATTACATATTTTTGATCATATGTTGCCTCAATATCTATAATATTTAACAAAAATAGTTCTGGTGTGTATTTTAACCTGACCTCCCACAGTGTGTCTAGTAAATTCTTTACCATATTCCAAAATAATTAGGCTTTTTTACAAGTCCACCACATATGATAGAAAGAGCCGATTTCTTGCTCGCACTTCCAACATTTGGGTGAACAATTATACATCTTGGATAATCTATGAGAACTAAGATGCCATCTGTAAAACATTTTATAACAATTCTCTTTATATGAGGTGGGTTTGAACATCTTAATCGTTTGCCATATCATATTCCATTTTTCTAAGTGGATGGAGTGCCCACAGTTTTCCGCCCATCTTATCATACATTCTTTAACCTGTGAGTCACTTGTTCTTTCAAGTAACAGCATGGTATGAAATTTACTCAACAGTTTTTTCTCACCTGCAGACAGTATTTTATCAAAAACATTATCATTTACCATAAATCCACTTTCCTTCTGCACAAACTTATAATGCGAATATATTTGTTGATAAGACCACCAGTCTATGTTTACCCCTTCGAGAGATAACTGATTTGGAGGTTTTAGAGACAGGTCCTCATACAGAAGTTGTTTATATGTTAAAGTATTACTAAATAACTTTGGGCCTGGTCCTCTAATTGCTTCAATTGGAGATAACCATTTAGGAGCCTTGGGGTAAAATAAGTCTTTAACAAACAACCAATTTTTAATTAGGGCATTCCGTATCCAATGTCTTTTAAACAGGGATGGAATATTTCCTCTATACCATAGGTAATGATGCCACCCTTTGTCTAGGAGGTCATGACCTTCCAAGCCTAAAATTCTTTCGTTTGTCATAGAAATCCAATCACGTATCCATGTCAGTGCTGCTGTTCTATAATACAAGAACAAATTAGGCAATGCAAGACCTCCAGAAGTAGTCCTATCTTGCAGATAAGCGTTTTTTAATTCTAGCTTTTTTCTTTTGCCAAATGAATATACGAATATTCTCTAAGTCAGACAAGATCTTAAAATTGGATAACACGGGTAAGCATTGAAATAAGAAGAGCAGCTTTGGTAAAACAGACATCTTGATGACCGCTATCCTACCCATTAGTGACAACTGGAGTTTAGCCCAGGTAGCTAAGTCTACCTTTACGGATTTAATCAAAGGGATATAATTGTTATCAATAAGGGTAGAACATTTATTTGATACCGTTATGCCTAAATATTTCGCCTTATTCACATGCGTGAATCCTGATAGGTCCACTAATCCTTGAATATTAGTCACAGAAATATTTTTGGTCAACATTACAGTTTTTGTTTTATTAATCAAAAAGCCAGATATTTCTGAATATTCCTTTAGGATTCTTAGAAGTTCTGGCATGGACCATGTGGGGTCTTCCAAAATTAATAATAAATCATCAGCAAAGGCTCGTATTTTATAGATTTCCCCCCGATTGTTCAAACCTTGTATCGATGCTGAGTTTCTAATCACATGCAGTAAAATCTCTAAAGATAAAATAAAAAGCAACGGCGAAAGGGGGCATCCTTGCCTTGTGCCCTTCTGTATAATAATCTTGTCAGAAGAGAACCCATTCACAATAATCTTAGCATTCTGAGTAGAATATATCTGTTCTACGGCTCTAAGCATTCTGTGACCACATTGTAAGTAGTCAATTTGAGATTTCAATAAGGACCAAGAGACATTATGGAAGGCTTTCTCAGCATCCAAACAGATAGAGGCTGCCTGCTTTTGGGAGTGTATTTCATAATACTCTAAGGAGTTAAGTAAGGTTCTAATGTTTGACTAGAGATATCGATTTGGCAAGAATCCTCTCTGATCTGAGTGAATTAACGTGGTAAGAATTTTTCGCCATCTAGTAGCCAAAATAGATGCAAAGATTTTATAATCCCCATTTAAAAGGGCTATAGGCCTATAATTCTCTATAGCCTCTTTTGGTTTTCCGTCCTTGGGAATCAAAACTATGTTGGCAGATTTCCATGTGTCTGGAATATCTTCTCCTTCCAAAATTGAATTGAAAAGGTGAAGCAATCTCGGGGCTAAAATGTTTAAGAATTTCTGATAGTATTGTGCTGGCAAAGCATCCGGGCCAGGTGTTTTGTTGGGTTTTTGTCTTTGAATTGCATCAACCACCTCTGTTAAGAAAATTGTGGCATTAGTTAAGTTCCTTTGGTCTTCATTAAGCTGTGGAAAGTTATGTTTCTCTAAGTAGTTATATATTAAGTTTGGGTCTATCTGTTTTCCTTTAAATAGGGTTTGGTAATATGCTTCAACTATTTTCATAATTGAAGCTTGGTCAGTTTGGTTAGGCCCCTGACTATCTTTTAAATTTATAATCATTCTTTGGGTTTGCTGTTTCTTAAGTCTATAAGCCAACCATTTTCCTGGTTTGTTGGCATTTTCAAAATGGTTTAGCCTTGCTAGTCTGAGTTTATGTGCAACGTCTGCAGATAGGATCAAATTCAATTGGTGTCTAACTTGTAATAACTCATTGAGATATTGTTTATTTCCAGGGTCCAATATCAGTTTATTCTCTAATACTTCCATTTTACTCAAAATCTCTGCAGTCTTTGATTTCCTTTCTCTATTTTTCTTAGCCATATACTGTATCACTATGCCTCTAAAGTAAGCCTTAGAGGCATCCCAAAGTTTTAGGTTGCATACCCTCTGTAGAGTTTAACTCAAAGTATGTCTTCAAGTCCCTCTCTGCCTTACTAAGAAACATTTTGTCAGACCAGAGCGTGTGATTGACTTTCCAATGTCTGACTTTATTAATACCCTTTGGAGACCATAAAATGGGGTTATGATCAGAGCATGATCTTACCAATGTTTCAATGTCCTGTGTTTGGAGTAACAGATCTGTACTGGCCCAAATCATGTCTATATGGGGGAAAGAGGCATGGCGGGCAGAGTAAAATGTAAATCCATTAGTAAATCCTTGAAGATCTTCTAGTCTTGCCCAAGGCAGTAGACCTCATACCATCCCAGACCAGATGGCTGTCCATTTTTTTTTATTGAAAACCTCCAGCGAAGGGGCTCCACCAACATCAGGAAGCAAGGTGTTCCATTGTTTGATGGCTCTCACCATCAGGAAATTTCTCCTGATTTCAAGGCTGGAAAGATGAGTGGAAGATGAGTTTCCACCCATGGGTTCTTGGTGCAATGGAGAATAAACTATTATTCCGAATAACTTCTCTTGACTGATGTATGAGTGTCCCCTACAAATGCACGAGTTGGTGACTCCTTTCTCGAGGCTCCTCCCAAAAATAAACCAAACCCAGAATGAAGTACATGGGCCCTTTGTATCAACCCCCCCCCAGCCAGGCCAAAAGGGATTTGTGTCTTGTGGTGCCAAATGGAGCTGGGTGAGGGAGGAGGGGGGTGTTATATGACCCATGTTTCTTTGTTTGAAGAACGGGGGTGTGACTTAAGAAACAGCCTTTTACAACTGCCCTGCTTGCCTCCAACAAGAATCCTGTCCTGCTGGCTACAACATCTAGCCATGGATTTTAAGATAATCTAAATAAGGACTTTAAAAGTAACCTCCTGGTGAAGTACATCTTTCACCATGTCTGAACTTCTGGGATTTGCTTTGAAGAAGGGCGATTGACTGCACTCAAATGCTTGCAATGTTCCTTTTTTATTTTTAATAGTGGCCTATAAAGGTATTGCCTGTAACCTATTTTTCCAAAAAATAAATGATACAAACATGCAAGCTTTCGTGAATCTGGTGTGTGTGCTTTACACACCAGATGCATAGTAGCGTGGAGAACAACCCAAGGTCCACCATGGAAAGATGGATCTCCCCGGGCATGTCCCGCTTTAGATGTCAATCAGGAAAGGCGCAGGCAGCATTTGGGCCATTGTTGTCCAGTTCCAGCTGAGGCAGCTGTGGTTTCGATCTCCCACCCCAGTTCTTCAAAAATGCACAAGGACTCTCTCTCTTCTCCAGGTGGCCTTTCCTTTCAAACTAAGAAATACAGTGATACCCCAACTTAAGAGCAGCTCGACTTAATAGCAATTTGACTTAAGAGCAGAAAACTGTTGGCGTTTAAACTGCCGTCTTACAAATTTTAGATGTGGTCTGCTTGACTTACAAATACTTTGTTTTCATTTTTTAAAAAATGTAAACTTGTTTTTTCAATTTTTGGATAGGTACCCTGACTTAAGAGTAGTTTGACTTCAGAGCATGCATTCGGAATGCATTAAATTTGTAAACTGAGGAACCACTGTACTGTGAAATGAGTGCAAATACTCTGTGGACCCACATGGAGACGTTATAAAATACGCACCTTTGAATTGAGGCCAACTGTGCAGAGTGGTAGGTCTTTTCTTGCCTGCTTTCCAGAAAGACTCTCTCTCTCTCACAAACACGCACACACACAAAATCCTTCTCCAATGTTTTGGATTCCCAAAATTAAATTGCACAGTAACAGTAAATTTTAAAAATTGATAATCTCAACATATTTTCCAAGAAGGGGGGAACAAGACGGAACAGACTCCACAACAGATAACAGGGGCATCAACTATTCCTTTATTTATTTCTATACTGCCCAACTTTCCAAAGGAACTCTGATAGCCTTTAAAATGTCTTTTCTTCCTGGTCCATCTTTTCTCTCTGTACCTCGTCATGAGAAGCATTATGGTATGCATGACTGTGGCCTTTCAGGACACCTCCTCGAGAGGCCAGCAAGGTTTTCTTCCCAAGGCGATTTTTTAAAAATCATTTATGTTAAAAAAAAAAAGCCTGGTTTTTCAGAATTGTTTCCCAGCAACAAGAATCAGCTCTTTATACCAACCCACCTCCATCTGCTGTCTGGTGGCACCAAGTGCCCTCTTGTGGGAAGAGACCCCTCTCGACTGATGCAAGATGCCAAGAGTATCCTAAAAGGTCTGATGGTGGACAGGATGAGGGGAAAGGAGGAAACCAGGCCAAACCCCGTCTGCAATCCTGCTGCCATCCACTTTGGGTTTATAAGATGTTCCCCTTTCAGAAATGGAAGATCCACCAACTGGATTGAGGTACTAAGGACCAAACCAGTGGTTCTCCGCTTGTGGGTCCCCAGATGTTCCTGGACTGCAACTCCCAGAAATCCTGGCCAGCCCAGCTAGTGAGGAAGACTTCTGGGAGTTGTCGTCCACAAACATCTGGGGACCCACAGGTGGAGGACCACTGCACCAAACCATTCTGAAATGGATTTTGACCCCCCGCCCCTTTTGCTGCCAAAACCTTAGCAGCCCAGGATGCATCTTTAGCATGTCCCTCCACTATCCTTTACACTCAGCATCATCACAACAGGCCTGGAGAAGGTCCTGGAAAGCAGAGGCATTTCTTTTTGGGACACTGCTCTCCATGTTCCCTCTGCCCACAGGCCTGCTTCATGCTCTCTCCAGATCACAAACCTGATCTTGGGTTGGTGCTTCAGCCCTGCCTCTCTTCCCGGGTTCAATGCAGATATTTCCCCCCTTCCTGAGCCTGGGAATGTTTACCTGACCAACAAGCATGCAAGGGAGGGTTGTAGGTGAAATAGAAGGCTCTCTGAGATCATTTGGCAAAAACACCGGAGAGGTCTTTGGGTTGCCAGAGAAACTAAATCTCAACTACCTGCCCAATTACCTTGTATGGTCGGAATTGCAGCCCCATGTACCAGGTCCTACCTAAGAAAAGGGTTAGATCAGGTTTAAGATGGCTGATAAATGAAGTCATGTTCCTTCCACAGAGGGTGAAAATCCTCATGTATGCTCAAGACCACTCACGTCTTGAGCATGGAGGTAATACATGGCCTTTACTAAGCATGGAGCCCTAGTATTTCTCCCCATAATATCTACATTTGGGGTTTTTGCAGCTCTATATTGAAAAATAAATGTTTATTTTGGATAAGCCTGGTGGCTCACATCCCAGGGAATCGGGGGTGAGCCTCACACGACACCTTTCACCCGCTTTTCAACTTGCCTTTGTACATGCCAAGGGCTGGCTCTCCAATTTCCAAACCCCTTGCGTCCAACAATGCCCTAAAAACAGCGGAAAGGCGACACCGTCAGTTCTCAGTAGCTGCATTTCCTGCAATAGTGCTTCAATGGCTATGGTGAGCAGTTGACATCAGCTGCGGGGGAATGCCCTTTTCTCCTCAGTTGTTATGTTGTTAGTTGTGACGGACTCTTCATGACCCCATGTCCCAGGAGCTTTTCTTGGCATGAATAGTGGAGTGGCTTGCCAGTTCCTACTCCAGGCGCCAACATCACCTGGTATTCCCTTGTGGTTGCCCATCGAAGTACTAGCCAGGCCTGACCCTGCTTAGCTTCTGAGACCAGGCGACATCGGATGTGCTTGGGGCATCTCGGCAGTAGCCAACCACAAAGACTGCCTATCAATGGACTTATGAAGTGATTCAATTCCACAGTGCTGCTCCCTTTCTCTGAGAAGTGATAAATCTCTCCAAGTTGGTAATCCAAGAAGTCTGGCCAGGGCTCCCTCAGTCCTATTCTAGCCTTTTCACTGTTGTTCTTCACTGCCAAGATGATGTCACGTAAAAGGCCTCTTAGAACCTCAGGTGTGCAGACAAGCAGAGGCTTCCTAACCACCATCCGTCCCAAAGGCTTCTGAATATCCTATGCAAGCCTTACCACTATTATGGGGCTTCTGCTGTTTTAAGGCACAATTGGGCTCCCACTTACCACACAGCCCTCTTTCAACTGATCCCCAGACAAATCAGAAGCACTTCACACCTCCACCAGAAAGGCCATGGCTCATAACCCCATATTTAATGGGTGTTGGGAAGGGTTGCATGGGTCGGACTTTAATGCACCCCAGGCCCGTCCACCTAAGGAGCCTCTTCAGGCCAGGACAGGGTGAAACCAAAGGGAACTAGAACGGGCTGCAGCTGCAGTTTAGATGGTGGTGTGTGTGCCACAAGCAGTCATGTGCAGCTTCAGAACTCATGTTTATGGTGGTGGTATATTATATGCCAGGCTGAGTTGACAAGGCACCCCATCTAGCTGATTTCCTAGGGTGTTCCATATCTGTCAACCCCAGGCATGTCCAAACGTCGGCCCTCCAGATGTTTTGGACAACTCCCAGAGTGTTTTGCCATTGGCAATACAGGCTTGGAATTCTGGGAGTTGTGGTCCAAAACATCAGGACTGAAGTTTGGACATGCCTGGTCTACCCAGTGCATCCTGCACTTGTGCAGCCTGTATGTTTTAGTAAAATTACAGGCCACAGCTAGGACTCGGCCTTTGCCGCTACAATTAGACCAAAAGGGGGATGAGCACCCAACTGCTTTTGCTGTGACACTTGGGTTTTCAGCAGTTACGGCTGCATTGCCCAGGGATTTCCATGTGAAAGCAGTTATCCTAAGACTCAAATAAGCCAGCAATAAACGAGGGTATGTAACCAGGGAAAGGCCCACATTCCTTTAACACAGGTGGTACCTCAGTTGACAAACGCGTATGCAATTTTCAGTTGGCAAAAGGAAATGCATGGGAAATAATGCCTCTGTTGATTTTTCCTGCAATAGCTCCTTTTCATAAGGCATTGTGATAAAAGTTCCCAGGATGCACTACGCCCCATGCATTTCTGGTTTATAAACTTTCCAGATTATGAAACATCCCGGAGAACAGATTAATGCTGTCAATCGAGGTACATCTACACTAAGACTTGTAAGCAAAATGTAAGTAAGAATTTTCATCCCCATGTTTTTATTGTTTTTTGTACACTTCACTCAAGTGAAATCATCCACCCACCAAATATTATCCTTGCGAATCGGTCCTGCACAGTCCTCTTCTAAGCAGCATCTGGCTAAAATGAGATTAGATAAAAAAAGTTACAAACCTGACAGCAGCTTTGAAAAGACGACAAGACAGGAGTACATGTTCGACTTATTTGTTGCAAACAATTAACATTTAACAATTTTCATTTTTCTTTTCACATGCTGGGGGGGGGAAATAACCCTTACTGTACCTGCTTACAACCTTGATCATAGCTTCAGGCCCAATTCTGTCTCCTGAGCTTCACACCGAGTTTTTGTCCTCAAGTGGTCCTTCCTCTTTTGTGTCAACCTGTCAAGACAAACACGCATTACCAAAAGAAGCCCTTGTGGATACAAGCGCTACCCTCTCCCCATTTCTCTCCCCTGCCCGCCCCTCTTACACAAACACACAAGCATTGTCATCTAACAAAAGGGCTTATTTCCATGAAACCATTGGTGGGAACCCGGAATAGATAGAGAGCCCCGTGTCGGCCCAAACCTTCAAAGACTAACTGCACCTCCCTCAGAAATGGCAGAAGGCACCCGATCCCACAAAAAAAAAAAGCCATTACCCTCAGTGCAGGCGATTGGGGGGGGGAAGTCACAAAACACAACACGGTCGAGAATGTTTTAAGTGACTTAAAATCTTAAAAGAATCTCCACATAACCGCTTGGGTGGGGGGAAGGAAACCCAGTCCCCTTAATCTTTGACAAGGATGGATGTCTGTGAGCTCACCCCCCTTTTTAATGCCACAAAAGCCAGACTCAATAAAGGACTTCATAAAAAAAGTTACGCTGACCAGAACAAGACATAAAATTTGGTTCACATGGGTGAACGTTCAAGGCTTTTGAGAAAAAATAATAATTTTATATACATATATATAATAGGAGCTCTCAACAGGAGGAAGGATGCGGACATGAGGAAAAGAGTTACCTCTTATTACAGGACTATCCCCACATATGAACTAGGCAAGAGAGCAGCTTTCGTCTCAGAGGTTCTCTTTGTTGAAGGCACAAACACTTCTTGCTCGCCAAGGCACTGCTGTTTTCCATACGCTAGCAGAGAATTCTTAGAACTTAGAAGGCAACGACAAAGCTAACTAAATTAGGTCATAGTTTTTCCGCCTTGGGACCTTGTTCAACACTGCCAAGACACTGAAGAACCCACTGTTCAAGCCCATGATTTTGGGGGGGGGGTGAACATGTCAGACCAGCTGTGAATCAAGTAAGATGCCAGTGTTACATCTCTTCACCCTGGTAAGATCCTGTCGCTACTGCAAGCCAGCCCAGTCGCTAGGAAAGCAAAAGGTTACATTACAAAGGTTGGATCAAGTCCAGCCAAATTTTAGCCAGTCCCCACTAATTTTTATTTATACCCCAGCCATCTGGGCATGGTCTCTGTGCTACCTCTCTCCTCACCCTCAAGCTTACTCATTTCTCATTAAATTAAAAAAAAACTTGTTCCAACCACCAACCGACCCTGGGCTTTGCTAATTCTCTTTCTATCCAGGTTTCCACTCTTCCTGGGGCCTGTCTTATTTATCCCAGCGGTTCTTTTTCTTTTAATCCCACAGTCATCCACAAACTTGTGTTGTGCAGTGAGAGAGGTATGATTTCCAGAGCAAAGTGATTGATTTTCAGATGGACCTTTAATAGGCTTCGTGAAGCCAAAGGAAAACTGTACAAGAGATTCCTTTTCACCACTTCAAAAATTACATCAGTTGAATTAGGCATACTTTCTTTCAGTAAAAAAAGGACAATAGAAACAAACATTTTTTCCATGAACCTCTTAAGCATGGTTAAGATCAGCAGTCTCTCTCTTGAGTTACCTTCTATGGCATACAAATAAAAGTCTCTTAATGCAGAATGAACATACAAAGCAAGAAAATGCTTTAGATATATCAAGGTGGGTGGGTGGCCTTTTACAATTCATGCCCAGGCTACGATACCTACCTTGCTACACCTAAAGTTCACGTTACAGAACGATGCACTAACATAAAACTATGTTCACAGCTTGGTCAGCTTCTACGGAAGTTAAGGTCCTTTCTTTCCCAAAATAACTAAAAAACGGGGGGCCCAAACCTTTCAGATCTTTTTCCTTCTTTCCTTTAAAAACAATATTAGGACAAGCACACACGTTTTGCTCACAAGTGAACTAAAACCTTTAGGGCTTTAAAAATATATATTAAAAATCTCAAAGCAAGGGAGAAAAAACTGAGAGCTTTCTTTGGGTCTGAACAGACCGTTACGTATTAGAAGCTGTCAGGCTGTGGTTTTGTTTTTGTTTTGTTTTTGACAAGGTCAGAACTTTGACTTTACTACAAAAGTGAGAGTACAAAGGAGATGACTACACAAGAACAGTTTCAGCGAAGCTCCAAAAATCTTTATAAATACAGCCATTGGAAGGACGATCTTGAGCCAGGTAGGTTTTTTACTCGTTGTGTGTAGCTGAGGACAAGAAGCAGGCAGAGTTTTGTAAAGGCACTGAAGCACAGACAAGATCCAGCATTTTCTCCTCCCCTTCTTTTGTTTGCCAAAAGCTAAAAAAGGCTACCTTTCCATTCTCTTGTTCCCACCCTTCGAATTCTCACTGGCTTCTGATGGAATCATCTCTGGGGTCGTTTTCAGTTTCAGAAAACACCTTTCATGCCTGTCTCTACATTCTTTGGCTCCAACCAGAGTGACACATGCATTACCAGCAGGTGGTTTTCCCCTCCTGCCTTCCGCCATGGGCACAACTGCTATCAAGGGGTGCCGTCAAATGTGTGGCAATTATCGTGGCCAAGCGGCCAGACTGCCAAGCAAGGAGCTCCACACGCAAGCCTTACAAGGACTTCCAAGGTCATCAGCGCAAGATAAGAAAAAATAATATATGCCTCCAGGCATTCCCATCTCATTGCGTATTCCCTTGTTGGTGCCTCTCATGATCGAAGACTTACCGTAACTGTCGTAACTGTCTCTATAGGACCCGCCAGAAGGTCTGTCGCTGTAACTGCCTTGACTTCTGCTATAAGGAAACACAGGGGGGGGGACAATTCTGTTTAAACAGCACATTTCCAACCCTACATTACCGACTTGCACTTTCTCAAGTGGCTTGATACACCCAGTCAAATCTGACACGTACCTGCTGCCATAGTAGTCCCTAGATCCACCGTATCCCCCGCTTCTTGATTCAAATCTGCTGCCACCCCCATAGCCTCGGTCTCCACCAGCACCTGAAAGGAAAAAAGGGGCCAGAAGTTGAGATGCACCCAAGAAGACAATGATCGAGGGGGAATTAACAACTCAAAAGACATGCAAAACCCAAAGCTTTACCTCTTGAGAATCCCCGGGCCCGGCCTCTGCCTCCACGGAAAAAGCCTCTGCCTCCCGCTGAGCCGCCTCTATAGCCACGCGATCGATTCTCGGAGGATTTGCCTGCTTGGTCCACTCGGATCTGGCGGCCATCGACAGACTGGAAAGAACAAGCCCGAGGATTGGCATTGTGTTTTTACAAACTGGTGCTAAATCACCAATTTCTCTACCAAAACAACGCTTTGCATGAAGCATTTTTTAAAATGCTCAAAAGCCAAGCAACACTTAACTCGCGACATCACAAAAGCGCAGCTCTTGTACTGAGATGCCTCCAGCCAACCACTGCCTTTCTCATCACCCAAATGCCCTTCTGCTAAAAACCTAGACCTATTCTTTATAATCCCCATTGTAGAACTGAAGTCCTCACCTTCCCATTCATGGCCATCATTGCATCTTTTGCATCATCAATGTTCTCAAAAGTAACAAAGCCAAACCCTCTGGATCTCTGGGTTTCTCGGTCTTTGACAACCACCACTGGAAGGAAGAAAAGGAGCATTTTAATTCCTCTTGCTAGCACAACACACACATCATAAAAACTTTCCTATCTACAAAGATGGGTAAAACTCATCTATCTACCTGCAACCCTCAGAAAGCTAGGCAATTAAAGAACCAAATTATAAAAGACAGTCATTTGGTTTTATCGTACCTTCAGATATCTGTCCATATTTAGAGAACACTTGCTCCAGGGACTGTTCATTGGTGTCAAAACTCAGCCCACCAACAAAGAGTTTGCCTTCATCTGATGCCATTTTCTCTGCAAGGAAACATAAGGAAATAAACCCCCGGTTGGGTTGAACACAGAAGAAACTATCCAACTTGTAGGCAAGCGGAAATCTAGGCAGACTGCATTGGCACATTCTGCTAAACTTGAGGTGCGCACTTTATTTTCTGCACTTTACTACTCCACCCATTTTTATTAAAAGGGCGATAAACTGTAAATATGCTTTCTATTCACATAACTTTACACAAGGGAGGTGAGGCTGCTTTCAGCTCACCGGAAAACTATCTTCCTTTGGGAGAAAAATAAAAAGCTTGCTGCTATCTTTAGAGCCAGAGATTAGGACTTGGATACTCCTTAACAGGGCTGGACTAAATGATCCATATGCCTCTTAAAATGAGGCGGCACTTGTCACAAAAGCAGAGCAATTTTTTTCAGCAGTATTTAACATAGGCTTGACTCCGGGGTTGCTGGTTTTTTTGAAATTTTGAAACCATAAGTCTCAAGTCTTTTATTAAGGTTTTCATGTTATCATATTTGAATAGCACTGTAAATGAACATTTGGCAGAATCCGTAATATTTTTTCAATGGGGACAAAAAACAGCCTTGGAGAAAAAAATGGAACACACACAAGCGTGTTTGCCCAGTTTTTCAGGCAGTTTAAAGTCACTATTCCAACAAAACCACATTGTATGGAACCGGACCCAAATCAAAATCTTTAAAAGGTTCCAATTTAAAAATACTAATGTGGGTTTAATTTTGTTAACGCTCAAGTTAAAAGAAAATGTAACCACTGTGGAAACTGATGGAAATGCGATTTGCACAACCTTCAAAACCCTTCTGCCAGCTTCTCTGCCCATCACAGCTCATTTGGCCGGGGGAACGGCCTCCTGCCTAGTGCGCATGCGCGACGCGCCCCCTTGAGGGATCCCACGCGAAGTGCCCCTCCCAGCTTGGCCTCCTTCCGATGGCGCACGCGCAAAGCCCCCCCCGCAAGCTTCCCTTCCCCCTCCTCCCTCCGGCGCCATTTAGAACCTCTAATTACTAGGACAACAACAAAAAAAATAAGCCGGCCAGGCCATTTTGTGGCTCCCTTTCGTCTCCTCGCCGCCACGAACGCCTCAAAATAAGCCACCCACGCCATTAAAAGTTACATATTAGAAGCGCCAGCGGGGAACCAACGCTTTTTGAAATTTTTTTATTAAAGTCTTCCTCGGCCGCCCCCGCTCGCCCGCCCTCCCTTCCTTACCAATTTAAGTTCACAGCAAATGTAGCCAACAAACAACTTCAGAACCCCAACGCGAACTGCGCAGATACGCGCCTGCATCTGGATTTATATACTGCCCCAATAGGCCACGCCTATCATGAATATGTAAAATAGCTTCTATTCGGCAGAACTGGGTCCGGTTTCTTCTCCCCCCCTCCCCGCAGGTATGAGGCAACACACGGCGGCAGCTTTTCATTGGTTAGCGGCGCATCAATATTCATAACAAGGGGGCGGAGGAAGAGCGTTGGGAAGGAGGAAAAAACACTTCTGATTCCACCTCTTTTTTGTTGCTCACGTGATGTAAAATGAAACAGGTGATTGGGGAATGAGAACGGGAGAGGGGGGGTAGGATGGGTGAATCAGGCCAACCCTGATGGCCTCCCCCCCCTCTCGCGAGGTGATTGGCCGAGCGGACTGCCGCAGTCTTGACTCGGCGCCACCGCCCAAACCGCTGCAGGGGGAAGTGGGCGTGGCCTCGCTGACCTACTTTCGCGCCC
>JAHTLZ010003212.1:0-26164 GCA_023846285.1 Phrynocephalus versicolor | reverse complement strand
TTCAAGTCTCACAGATTGGGGCTTCCCACGTGGGGGTTATTCCCACAGTGGTTATGGAGTGGACCAGGACTAACAGGCTCAGACTTGACCCCGAGAAGACAGGTTTTGTGTGCTCTTGGACCTGGCGTTGTCCCTGGAGTCCCAGATGGCTGCCATGTCCGAGTCAGCCTTTTACCAACTTCGGCTCATTGCCCAGATTCGCCCATACCTTGATGAGCTCTCCCTGAAAACTATCGTTCAGGCACTGGTCATCTCGAGGATAGATTACTGCAACGCTCTCTACACGGGGCTTCCCTTGACTCTTGTTCGGCAACTGTAGTGGGTGCAGAATGCATCAGCCAGATTGGTGGTTGGTGTGGGCAGATTTGACCACCTCACCCCAATTCTGGCTCGGCTGCACTGGTTGCCCATTGCTTCCCAAATAACGTTCAAGGTATTGGTTTTGGCTTAAAAACCCTCCATGGCCTGGGGCCTCAGTATCTGGCAGAGCGTCCCAAAGGTCACAGCTGGCCTAACCCACCAGAGCATCACTGTCGCTCTCATTACAGGTGACCACCCCTAGGGAAGCCCATAAGGCTTCCACTTGTTATTGGGCTTTCTTGTTGGCTGGCCCGACTTTGTGGAATAAACTGCCAACAGAGATTCACCAAGCAGAGTCCCTACCATCTTTTTAAAAAGCTTTGAAAACCTGGCTGTTCAAAGATGCATTCGGCGATTGGTATTTACTTTTTTATGTTGTTCCCCTGATTCTGTGCTATTTTTGCTTGGTTCTTTTTTCTGCCTTTGTGCCTCTTGCCGGGTTTTATTCTGTTTTTGTTATTGTTGTGGTGTTTTATTATTTCTCATTATGTTTGCTTTTGGTTTTAATTGTATTCTACTTATTTGTATGGCCTTTATTAAATGCCCAGAGTTCCTGTGGGAAAGTCGGTGCAGTCTAAAAATGCATAAATAAATGAATGAATGAATGAATGAATGAATGAATGAATGAGACACAACCATATGAATCACTTGTTTTTCATGTAAAGTTGACATACCATGCAGTGGCTAATTGCAGCTAATTGATGAAGTGCCAAAGTGCATCTCAGTCATATAGCTGGTCATACCTGATTGTGCAACTGAGTTTCTTGTGGGCACTTCAGTTAGATGCAATAAATTTTACAAATGTTATGTGAACTCCATTTCCAGTCAAATTCCAGGTCTTCAGATTATAAAAAATTAAATCCAAATGTATGCATGTTGTCTGAATTCGCAGTCTCTTAAAATACACCAAAATTTAAAGGTTTCTCTGACTTAAATAATCATGAGAAGTTTTCATTTAAATTTTCATGGTACATTCCACAATAAATGTAGTATTTCTGTACAAGGCTGGTATAAAGAATTGGGTAAGGGCTGCCAGACTTCTTGGATCTAGTTTCTGGAAACACGAGATGCCATTTTGTAGATGACTTAGGAATCATGCATTCTGGCCACTTGGCTGATCTTGTTCACTCCTGTTTTTATGATCTGTAATTGCTTGAGCTCAGCAATTCGTTGGACTCTCAGAACAAACAAGAACATTTCCTTTTCTCATAAAGACAAGCTGCTGTGCCCAATACATATAAACCTGACTTCCGTAAACTTCTGATCCCTTGATTAGATTTACTTGGACCTTTTTAGAGAAAAAGATGCATAGTTTTGAACAGGATAAAGAACTCACATCCCGTGGCTGCTCTATTTGCAACACTTAAAGCCATTTGGGTTTTAGGAGGGTAACATTATTCCCAGCTTATGTTGTTGTAAACAATATGCTCCGATGACTGGTGGCTGGGGATGATCCCTAAATGTTAGTAAACAGAGATGGGGGAGAGGATCAGATCTTCATCTGTATCCACTGAGATGGGGAGTGGGATTTGATTACATATGCATAGATCTATTCACATGTGGCTTCCACAACTACTATCCACAAACACTAGATGGAGATTTGGGGACTAAAAATGTATTATCCCTGTTCTTGGACGCACAAATATTTTTAACATTTTTTCCTTTGATGTGTTATGATATGAGGGCAAAGACTGACCGTTTTGCAGGGCAAAAGAAGAAACCAATGTGCAAGAAGAGGAGAGTACTGGAAATCAGTAATTCCTTATTTATAAGGAGATGGATATATCCCTAAGCATATGTGTTCATATTTAATTATAAGCCATTTGAATCAATTTCAGATCATATAGACATGTATGTATTTTGCTGTACTGTACATTGAATGTTATGATTCTTTCGCTGATAAAAACATACAGTAATGATGAAGACTCTTCTTCCAGAGCTAAAATCTAACTTCTGCTCTCTTGATCCAAAGGTGCTTGATTCTTCATCCCTTAGTTTCAGTACCCGAGTGAAATGGTTTGCTATATGTTTCGTATGCGGCGTTTTGTGTTCCATTATGGTAAGTAAATATTTTCTGCAGTGTAATAAAAAGCAAGCTAGCATTTCGATCTATATTTTGTATTTGATTTTTGTTTATCTTCTGGGGCAGAAGTTTTGTTGTTTTTCTCCACTGATGTGCATGGGGACTTTAAGTCAACAGTTCTCAGTCTGCTTGCTTAGGAAAAAGAAGCAATATATCCTTCATGGCACTTTTCCATTTTTGAATGAAGAAGATAAGAATGCACAACTGAATACTCTTCACATCAGAATCCACCTGCTTCATCACATTAGAATCTGTCTACCACTTGAAAACTTATCATTGCAAAGGATTCGAGATAATCCTCTTGGTTTTTTTTTCATAGCACCTACTTGGATAAAAGCCTCTTCCACTTGGTAGTTCTTACTTGAGTTCATAGTTATAATGCTAATCCCAAAACAAATGTATATGCATTGTTATGGTTCAAATAGTTTGGTGTGAAAGTGGTGTAGTGAGACATATCAGCCAAGGCATACTACTGCCATGGTTCATCCCTCCCTTCTACATTTTAAAGCTGAGAACATGAAAAAGTTCATCTATGTGTCTGAAGAGCATGCTCCTTTAGCCCTCAGAAAACATACCTCACATGCCTTTAAAGTAAAGCAAAAAAAGTGCTCTGCTTATATACTGCCCCATAGCACTTAAAGCACTCTCTGGGCGGTTTACAATTTATGCAGGCTACACTTCCCCCCGCACCACCCCCACCCCCGAGAGCTCAGTACTCATTTTACCAACCTCAGAAGGATAGAAGACTGAGTCAACCATAAGCCAGTTACCTGGGATTGAACGCAGGTTGTGAGCACAGTTATAGCTGCAGTACAACAGTTTAACCACTGCACCATGAGGCTCTAAACTGGTACACACTCATCTGTATTTTTTATATAAATATGATTTTCATGCTTGGAATATGTGGTTTTCTGAAATGGCTTCAACCCATGCTTTTAAACTCCACTTTGTTTAGAAAATAATGCACATTTTAAAATAAGCTTTTTTATACATAGGCTCTTGCTAGTTTCAAATATTTAATCCTGTTACCAGTAAGAGAGACTGTTCACCCAAAGGGCCGTTAGATGGTAACAGCCGAGCGCTAGAAGTATGCTGTTATGTGGTTTTTGTGAAAAATCTCTGCTTCCCTTTCAAAATGCGTGGGTTAAGTTTACAATCTGCTTTCATTTGTGTAGGGGACAGTAATGCTCTGGCTCCCGGGAGGTGGGATGAAACTCTTTGCAGTGTTCTACACCTTAGGAAATATTGCTGCTTTATCCAGGTATGAAAGGATTTCTTTAATGAAGCTAAAGTCTGATATTCAAACTAACAGTAATACTGTGTGCATAAGTGGCCACACCTTGGTGTGGTTCTGATCCTTCTTGGAGGACCATCCCCAGCAAGTCCAGCTGAGAGAGATGACCTCCACATCCTTAGTCTCTCAGTTGTGGGGTGCTTCGCAGGTTGGTCATCTCGCCCATGCTTTTCAACATCTATATGATGCTGCTGGGAGAGGTCATCAGGAGGTATGGAGCTTTGTGTCACCAATATGCAGATGACACTCAGCTCTATATCTCCTTCCCTTCATCTGATGCAGATGCCATCACTTCCTTAGAACACTGCGTGGTCACTGTCTTGTATTGGATGGGAGCCAACATACTGAGGTTGAATCCAGGCAAGACGGGGGTCCTCTGGGTGGGGGCTCCCAGTGTTTTCCAATTGGGAAACTCCCTCTTTCAGTGGGGTGATAGTTCCCGTGAAAGATGAGGTCCATAGCCTGGACATCCTACTGGACCCAACGTTCTCCATGGTCTTTCATGTTGTGTCTGTGGTCTGATCCAACTGTGGCAGACTGCCTGGCTGTGGGTCTACCTTGACACTGGGCCCCTGGCCTCACCACATTGGTCCATGTGCTAGTGATCTTGAGATTAGACTTCTGCATTGCTCTCAAGTTTATGAGGTTAACGTGGAAACTTCAACAAGTGCAGAACATGACAGAAAAGCCGTTGACATGTAATAGAAGATTACAGTGCATTACAACACCCACCCACCCGGCCACCCTTCACTGGCTTCCAATATGCTACTGCATTGACTTAAAGGTTTTGATATTAACGTACCAAGGCCTAAACAGTTTGGGACCTCAGTACCTCTCAGAATGGCTCCTCCCACACTGAACTACCCTAGTCACCCATGCATCCTTTGCAGGACAGCTGAGGGCTCTGAACCTGAGGCTCAAAAGGTATTGATGAGGAGTTGGGCCTTCTTGGTGGTTGCCCCTCAGCTGTGGAATGCCCTCCCTTCCTACCCACCAGGCACCCTCAGTCTTGGCGTTTAAACACATAACATGGCTGTTCAAGCTGGCCTATCCTGATTTAATGAACAACTGACACATGTGAATACCAACTGTTCCACTACTGTTGATTTGGTTCCTGGTTTTCTATCTAATGCTTTGCCATCTTATTGTCCGTACTTTTGAAATATTACATCTTTTTTAAGGTTACTTTGTCACAATTCAGCCGTCCTCCCCCACCCAAAGAGCTCATCCTCTGCCGTCAAGGTTTTCATGAGTGCCCCTTTGATTGCTTTGAACTTGATTTTCTCTACTTGTTTATGACATTCCCAGTCACTCATCAATCTGCAATGTAATAAAGACAAATCAATTTGGTTTACCATAGTTAATAATGGTTGTTGCTGGTTTGTTTCCAAATCAGCACTTGCTTCTTGATGGGTCCTGTGAAGCAGCTGAAAAAAATGTTTGAGCCAACAAGATTACTTGTTACAGTTGTTATGTTGGTAAGTGACCTCTGTTTCTCTGTTCAATGCAGCAAAATGTAACATTGAACATCCCTGAATATATGCTGGCAAGATCATTAATGTGTAGGAATTGATACTGGGTTATTAATGATTAAAGGAGAAGTTCTTTAAAGTCTAAGAGTAGATTTTCTGTACACTAGAACAGATTGGTTTGTACCAGGAAACAATATAATATACAGGCCATTAGAGATGGTTATTAAGACTGTCAGACTTTTTATTATAAATCAACCAGGCTTGGTCAATTATGCAATGAGATTGCTTTGTATTTTAACTCTCTTTTTTTACTTTGAGTTGAATTTTCCTCCTAATTAGATCTACTGTACTTTAGAGGTAGGAGTGGAAGGCCAGGAGTTCATATAATTTCTAGAAAGCTGCTCAATTAAAATAAAATATTTGAGACTGAAGATAATTGATTACTTTCCAGTAAATTTTGCACAGTGCAATACTTTACTGCAGGAATGTTTATAAATATAAATAATGTCCTAAATTTGACTTGTAAAACTCTTTTCCCCAGTTCTCTTTTATCCTCACCTTGTGTGCTGTGTTCTGGGTAAGTAATATTAATATTTTATGTTTCCTAAGCATGAACCGATGTAATGTTCAAAGCTGTGCCAGTCAACTCTTCTTTGTTTACCTGAACTGTGTGTGGTCTTTTTTCCAAATTGTACTTTTTAATTATGCAATGCAAACCATAGAATATTTATCATTATTTTTATTTATTTGTTCTTTAAAACCATTCTTCATAACAAGTGCTTGTAAAGAGGTGTCTAGTTAAAAATACACCTTTTTTCATACTACAACCCTGTGTCAACTCACTTGTGAATAAGGCCGGTTGGCCTTTCTGAAGACTTATGATCCAAATAAATGTATGTGTAAGCTTACCTGCTGTATGAAATGAATTACATGCAAGAATGTAAACAGTGTGCTGCTCATGCCCTCTGCTGGAAATGTATGGCAGCATGTCTTTAGATAAATGTGAACGACTTGCTAATGTAATTTCCAAGAAATGATTTTATTGATTATGTTCAATATATCTTCCTTCCTTCTCCTCCTTTAGTGGCATAAGAAAGGGCTAGCTCTGCTCTTCTGCATTATGCAGTTCCTGGCAATGACGTGGTAAGACTTCCTGTAAACCTTTATTACTTCTTACCATTATATACGACTGTCAGTGAAACCAAGGAGATAAATTATATTGCAAGTTGTGCACGCATGGGATTCTGTGGTCACTGGTTCTGTGGCTTTTCCAAATGTTCTCATTCAATTTAGGAGCTATTTCAAGTATTGAAAATTAGGTTATTTCACTACCCTACCCCTTGTATCTTCTAAATTTCTTCAGGTTTGAGTATTGAATAAATAATACATCTGTGTTCACACTTGCCACTTTTCTTCAGTCTGCAGGCATGGGGGAGTGTTCATCGCTTTTTAGGGTGTGTTTCATATGCAGTCATGGGGATAGTCAGCAGATGTCTCTAGCCTATATTTTAGTCCAGGCATGCTCTACAACCCCCTAAAGAGGGTTGCCTAGAGATGGACAAGCTCCAGAGTTCTAAGGATCAATTTTTCCCTCTGGGACCAACTGCAAGTTCCATATGTTTGAAATATTTGGGTTTTCTACATTTTTTTCAAAACCAGTCATTGACTTACAAAAAACGGCTTTCAAAACCCCCACACCTGCAATTTAAAGTAAGATCCAGTAATCAGCTTGCAGGAGGCACAATGGGGAAATGAACTCCCAAGCTTTGGCTACACCACCAGATACCTGAACCACTGAGCTGTCCAGGTAGCCATATCTTGTTTATAGGGTTCCCTCATATCCATGGTTTCAGACATCCATGGTAGATTGTGAAGCAATCCTTTGTGGATACAGGGGTCCTACTTTGTAATGCAACTTATGTTGTTGTTCAGTCGTGTCCGACTCTTTGTGACCCCATGGACCAGAGCACACCAAGCCCTTCTGTCTTCCACTGCCTCCCAGAGCTTGGTCAAAACCATGTTGGTTGCATCGATGACACCGTCCAACCATCTCATTCTCTGCCGTCCTCTTTTCCTTTTGCCTTCAATCTTTCCCAACATCAGGGACTTTTCCAAGGAGTCCTCTCTCCTCGTGAGGTGGCCAAAGTATTTATTGGAGCCTCAGCTTCAAAATCTGTCCTTCAGTGAACATTCGGGGGTTGATTTCTTTCAGGATGGATAGGTTTGATCTCCTTGCAGTCCAGGGGACTCTCAAGACTCTCCTCCAGCACCACAGCTCAAAAGCGTAACTTCGGTGGCAATCAGCATTCTTTATGGTCCAGCTCTTACTTTTATACATCACTACTGTAAAAACCATAGCTTATGCAACTTATACATTCCAACAAATTGGAAACTGTGCAACTGGAGTCATCTTTTGGCAAAAGCATTTTTAGAATAACTGCCTCAGTTCCTCTCAACGTAGATCTGACTAAACATACAGGGTCCCATGTTCACTTTTCAAACAACGTCCCATATCTAGTTCTCATTTGCTTATTGGAAATGATGTCCCAATTTTAAATTGAAAAGTAACATTCACAATTTGGATACACATAACTTTTTTTTAAAGGAATAGAATTGTGTACTTTATCCCCCTCAAAGATGGAGCAAAAAGGATGACCTGGTGTTTTAGTAAAGCTAAAGTATTCCATTTTACTCCAGACTACAGAGCAACTAGATTACCCTGCTTTGAATCAAACCTACACTACATAGTTTCCCTTGGCTTCTAGGGTTAGGGAAATCACTAATTCTTAAGCTGTGCAATAGGTTGTTTCTTGTGTACTTGTAATGAGTTCCATAAACTCCTATTCCTGTAAAGCTGCAGCGTAGGGAATACTGGATAGTTCCAGAGTGATGGGGTGAGGCTTCAGATATTTGCTGCAAATTAAAAACAGCGTGGTTTTGCTGTTGTGGAAAATGGCAGCATAGAAGATTAGCTCCGCTCTATGCCCAAATAAATTGGTCTAAATAAGCGTGAATATTCGTAAATAAGATAACAGAATCGCTTTGAACTGCATAGTTATGGGAAAGCCAAGGAAAACATCAAAAGGAAAACAGCCAAAACTTACCTCTGATGAGGAGGATCAAAGAGATCTGACCGGGACATCAGAGGAGTCCGAGAGCGAAGCAGACATGCCGGGTAAGAACAAAAAAGGGAGAGGGCGGAAAAAAGCTGACTCACCTAGCGATGAGATGAGACTGCTTATTAAACAATTAAGAAAAGACTTACAGGACGATATGAAAAGTCTTATTGCGCCCTTATCACAAACCCTTTTGGAGGTCAAAGAGAGCATTAAAAAAGTAGAGCTGACGGCTGATTCTGCTTTTGAAATGGCGCAGGGGTTGCAGTCTAGAAATGATGAACTGGAAAAGGAGCTGAAGCACTTAAGGGACAGAGTTGTGGATCAGGAAAATAGACAAAGACGTCAGAACTTTCGTTTGAGATTTTTTAAGGAAAATGAGAGAGACAGTGATCTGAAACAAATAGTCTTGAACTGGTTCCAAGAACTCTGTCCTGATATGGAGATAAAAAATAGAGATGTGGACCGAGTACATCGTGTTGGACCTAAACAACAATCAAGGATAAGGGATATAATTGTGAGATTTGCCTCATATGCTGTGAAAGAAGAGGTGTTTCGTGCTTTGAATAACATCAAAGAACTATCATTTGAAGGTCAGAAAGTGGAACTGTATCAGGATCTCGCACCAGAGACAGTGGAAAAACGTAAACAATGGCGGTCATATACAAGAATTCTGCAGGAGAAGAAAGTGAAATACATGTGGGGTTTCCCCTTCAAACTGATTATCTGGTACGGGAACACATCAAATACTATCGTTTCAACGACTCAACTGGTGGACTTTTTTGAGCAAAAGAAAATTCCTCTTCCTGAGAGTCATTTGACAGAGATGAAGTCAGATCAGCTAGAGAGAATGCAGCTTCGCTGGAGGAAAGCAGACGGGAAAAAAAAAAGAACTTGAAGCTCTAGCTACTGAACTTTTCAAGGACAGCGTAACAGCCGTTATCTGCAAGGGATGATAACTGCCAAATGCAACAGCTGCAGTTTGTTAAACAAACTCCCAGAAACTATGTGAGCAGGTCTATTAGCAATGAATAGAAAATATATGTAACAGTAGTTAATAGCTAATAGTTCACGCGTAAATATGATTAGAAAATAGTGTTTAAGTGTGTAAGGAGTTAATTAAAATAAGTAAAGTGAATAATGTAGAAAATAGACATATGAATAGTACATTTATGATGTACTCATTTATGAGTTAAGAGAATGTTGTGTTTTATATATTGTTATAATTAAGGGCAAGGGTGGGCAGTAAGGCGGGGTTATCTCAACTCAGGAGTCTGTTTTAACTCCTGGCTCCACATACCCCATTAGGCTCAGCTCAGACTATTATGAGCTGGAGGTTCCATCTCATAGCCTTTATTGGGGAGGGGAGGGGAGGGGAGGGAGGGGGGAAGCAAGGGAAGGGGGAGAGGGAGGGAATAAGGGAGAATACAGCAAGACAATTCAATTTAGGTAAAGACAAGTGTAATTACAAGGCAAATTGTAAAATATCTCAAAGGACAAATCTGATTATTATTGCAATTTATATAATCCAAGTATGTAATGTTAGATAATCTCAGTATTGTATCGTACAACACAAATGGACTAGGATCACCAGTTAAAAGGTATCGGGTTATGAAAACGATTCAAAAGCTGGGGGCAGATGTTCTGTTTTTACAGGAAACGCATCAAAAGAGGCAAGCAAAAAATATTATAAAGCACCCAATGCTGGGAGACCAATATTTTGCAAATTGGACAAACAAATCAAGAGGAGTGGCAATAATCCTCAAAAAAAATTCAAAACTTGAAGTGATGGACCAAATAAGGGATCCTGAAGGAAGATATATTCTAGTAAAAGGAAAGTTTGAAAATAAACTGCTAACATTGGGTTCTTATTATGCTCCTAATACAGGACAAGCAGCTTTTATGCAAAAATTGTTGAGAGTGGCAAAAAAATTTGCCTGGGGTGATATTATTTTGGGTGGGGACACAAATTGTATCTTTAATCAAAAGTTGGACACAACATCCAAAAAAAGGAAAGTTTCAAGTGATGGAAGCAAAATTGAAAAATTAATTAAGAAAGCTGATTTAATAGATGGTTGGAGACTTTTAAACCCCAAAATGAAAGATTACACATTTTTTTCAAAAAAATATGCCACTTACTCAAGGATAGATCATATTTTTATCTCAGAAAATTTGATACCCCATCTAGAGAGTATATATTTTGCTCCTTTCATAACTTCCGATCATGCAGCAATAAAAGTCACATGGTCTAACAAGGAAGTAAGAAATAAGCCTAGAATCTGGAGATTAAGTTCCAATATATGTTTAAATACAGAAATCATTAAAAAAATAAAGGAAGATATAAAGATTTTTTATGAAATAAATGATAAAGAAGGAATGAAACCTGCATTACTGTGGGACACCCTAAAAGCATATTTAAGGGGAAAATTTATTATGGAAAGCTCCAGATTAAAAAAAGAACGAAATAGATTGCAAGAACAATTAGAAAATAAGATAAAAAATCTCACTGACCAGCATAAAAAATCTGGATCAAAAAAGGTATATATTGAACTAGCAAGAGCCAGAACAGAATTAGATGCACTAGACACAAGTAAGATTCAGATGGCAATGAACTATTTAAAGAGAAATTATTATGAACATGGGAATAAGAATTCTAAGTTATTATCTTATGCAGTAAAAAAGAAAGCAATAAAGAGGACAGTTGTTTCAGTGAAAACTGAAGATGAAAAAATAGTAACCTCACAGCAGCAAATAGTAACAACATTTATGGAGTATTATAGAAATTTATATAAGACAGAATTAACACCAGATACAAACATTAAGGAATTTGTAAATACATTACCAGTTAGTCAAATTACAGAGAACCATAAAGAGCAACTTAACTCCCCAATATCAGTAATGGAAATAAAATCAGTTATTAAAAAAATAAAAAAAGGGAAATCGCCAGGTTGCGATGGGTTTATACCAGAATTTTATAAAATTTGGGAAGAGGATATTATAGGGCATCTGTTAAAATTGTTTAATTCAATAATGGAAGGTGAAGAAATTCCAAAATCATGGAGAACAGCTAGAATAATAACTATATTAAAACCAGATAAGGACCCAACCCTCCCCTCATCATATAGACCAATAACATTACAAAATCAAGACCAAAAGATTTTTTCTTCAATATTGGCACAGAGAATAAATAGTTTTATTACTGAGTACATTCACAAAGATCAATATGGATTTATGCCAGGAAGGCACATGCAGGATGCTATTCGTAGAGTTCTGAATGTCATAAATATAGCAAATAAAGAAAAACAGAAATTAGCAGTCCTCTCGTTAGATGCCCTCAAGGCTTTTGATCGTGTAGAATGGCGGTATATGTTTAGTCTATTAGAAAAAATGAATATGGGTGGAAAATTCATTAATCTTTTGAAAAATTTATATATAGGAGCGGAGGCTAAGGTCCTTATCAATGGAATAGAATCTGATAAATTCACTCTTTGTAGGGGAACGAGACAAGGGGACCCTTTATCCCCAATTATATTTGCAATAGCAATCGAGCCACTTGCTTTACAAATAAGAGAAAATGGAAATATTAAAGGATTGGTGATTAAAAATAAAAACCATAAAATAAACCTTTACGCAGATGACATGCTCCTGTTTTTGGAGGATCCATTAAAAAGCATAGAAACATTAAAACATATACTACAAGAACATTGTTATTATACGGGCCTAAAAATTAACTATCAAAAATCTAAATTGTTATGTATAAATATTTCTACAGCAGAGCAAAAGGAAATTAAAAAAAAGTCAAATCTGGACTTATGCTATTCAACTTTCAAATATTTGGGAATATGGATAACAAAAAGTAAAAACCAATTAATATATAGAAATTATAAAATAGTATTTAATTCAGTTAAAGAAAAAATTAGAAAATGGACGAAACTGAATATGTCAATGCTGGGAAGAACAGCATTAGTTAAAGCATATATATTACCAAAATTTTTATTTTTATTTCAAAATATACCATTACAACCTGAAATTAAAAAAATTAAACTATGGCAAAAAAATATGGAGAAGTTTATTGGAGGAAAGGGGAAGAAAATAAGGTTCATAAGCAGTGTTAAATATGGTCAAAGCAAAAAAGGGGGGCTGGGAATACCACAATTAATAAAATATTATGAAGCTTTTCAAATCACTCAAGCTATAAAGTTTATTCAGATAGAAGAAATCCCAGATTGGGTCGAAATGGAAAAAGGCGAGGAAACTGGATTAGTTAATACCTATATTTTTACAAGGGAACCAATTAGAAAAAAGGAGCAAATACGAAATCCTTATACTTGTGAGACACTGAAAATTTGGCGCAAGTATATGAGCATTTTTGCTCCACCTATTTCTCCTTTGTGCCCTATGCTGGATTATCCTAAATTTAAATCAAGAGAGAAATATGCACAATTTAAAAATTGGAAACAAATTGGAATTTATAGAATAAGAGATTTATTTGAGGCTGGGAAACCAATAACAATTAGACAGTTGGAAGATAAAACAAAGGAAATAAAAGCAAATTGGCTACAATTGATACAAGTAAGAAATTTGGCAAACCAATTATATCAAAGATATGGACCCATGAGAACACTTACAGTATTCGAACAATACTGTATAGAAAAGGATCGAAATAAAAGAAAGGGTATAACTTCAATCATATATAAACAGTTGATTGAAAAAGCATTTGTTAGGGGCATGGGATCCAAAGTAGCCTGGGAAACAAATTTAAATATTAGTATATCTGAGAAAGAATGGATGGGAATATGGAACACATATCCTTACAAATCAATATCAACTAAAGCGAAAGAACTGGTGTTAAAAGTAGCTCACAGATGGTATTGGTATCCCACAAAATTACATAAAATCAATCAAGAAATTCCAGATAATTGTTGGAGGAATTGTGGAAGTAAAGGCACCCTAGAACATATGTGGATCTCTTGCCCCAAAGTAGGAGCATATTGGCAGGAAATAATTAAATGGATAGAAACCCTGTTAAAACAAAGAATAATTATAAATGAAGCTTTACTATTATTTTCAATATTTAAGGATGGAAATGAAAAATTATCATATAAAGATTTAATAGCAAATCTGATTGGTGTAGCAAGAGCTGAAATTGCAAAAAATTGGAGAAATGCTCAAGATCTTTCACTACAAAAATTTCTGAACAGAATCTGGCAAATGGCTCTTATGGAAAAGTTGACCTATCAAATTAAAATATATAGAGGGGAAATAAAACATGATACATTTATGAAAACCTGGAAGCCCTTATTAACGTATGGAATTAACACAAAAAATGAAGAATCTGTTATAGGGAATAATTTTGACTGCTGGAATGTAAAATTTTAAAAGAATTAATTTACTTGTGTGTTTGTCACAATTAACTGTGTTGGAAGATGAATTAGTGGGTGGATTCTGAAAAGGATATTGGTCCTATAGAATGTATAAATAATGAGACGCTATTGTACTGTTGTCTTAACTTGTCTTGTGAAATAATAAAAAATAAAAAATAAAAATAAAAAAATAAAAAAAAAATTGATGTAAATATAAAATGATGTATACTTGAGCAAAGTAGCTCTTAGACAAATGCTGATAGTAATGACTAACCAAGAAAGTTATTGGCAATGCCGTTTATGGCAGCTATGAAAAAACAAGCAAACTCCATGCTGGGAAGGGTATGAAAATAAAATTGCATTTATCATAGCCATGCATATACACGTGTTCCAGACACACAAAGACTGTAGCGTTCAAGGTTTTCTGAGATTTTTACAGGTGAACATAGATTACAAAAGCTAGAAATTAAACAGTTAAACCCTTTTAATACTAGAAGTCTGACATAGATACAGAAAAAGCACTGCTTCACATAATGCAAACATCATGAGATTTACTGCAATGAGATGCAACAATCACAACCAGTAGCTAGAAGCCTGTAAAAATGAGTTGCACAAATCCACAGGCACTGGCTCCACCAATAGAGAGCAGTGTGGTATAGTGGATTGAGTATCTGTCTATAACTCTATCCACTATACCACAATGTGTTCATTGGTGATGGAAGTTCTTTTGGGGGTACCATTGGTAACCCATTCCTTGGACAGCTTGATCCAGTTAGGATTGGCCTAAAGTCAGAAGCAACTAGACAGCACATGACAAAAACAGGTCAGCCTGGTTGTAGTGGGCATGTCAAAATTCCATCTTCGAAGTCATTGACTAAGTTGCTAAAGGGCAGACATTGGAAGGAGTCTTTTCTGTCTTGTTTGTTTCTCTGAGACACTTCCCTGGCTGGGGTAGGGAGCACTCATCTCTTTGAGTAGGGCTTATTTCCGTGTTCCTATTGTTCATGAGTAATTGATTTATCCTTCAAATAAAGAGGCTTAATTTGTGCATTTTCACCTCTGTGTAGCATATATATAAGTAACATGTATTATGTACATTGAGTGCTTTGGTTTTGTGGCACTTGCATGAGCCATATTTCTTTGGAGAGAATGAAATCTGAAGTGAGTGGAATCAAACTCTTGGCGGTACATCCAGTTCTTTAAAAATAAACACCTTCTCATTCTGAGGTGTATAATCAGAATCGTTAATCTTGAAAGTGTATTTTCCTTGAGAAACTTCCTTGAGGGCTCACTGAAACAGAATGAATGGACTAGAAAGAAAATGTTTCCTCCTTCTCTTTCAGGTACAGTCTATCGTATATCCCTTACGCAAGGTGAGTCACTTTGTTATCCTCTTTGCAAAAACAAGAGCTTGTATTCACCTTGCGGAGTCTAAAAATGCTTTTTGAAGGGAATGGTTCTCTAGGTTTGTTCTTACTAAAACTGCCAAGTTTATCTTGAAAACATTAATTACTATTGCTTCCATGGAACACACTTCCTCCTACAGTAAAGTTAATCTTGCGCCAGACAAAATCTAAAACTAAAACCAAAATAAAAAGGGGGAGAGGGAGAGATAGAAATGTTAGACAAAGTGTTTATTGTGAGCTTTTGTAAATGTCCTCCGACACCAAAGTGACTTTGTACAGAGTACCTTGGTTTACGAGCATAATCCATTCCCGAAGCATGCCTGTAAGCCAAAATACTTGTTAAAAAAAAAACCCATAAGAAATAATTAAAACTTGCCTAATTCGTTCCATAGTGGCACACCCCATGGCCACAGGCGCCACCTTCACTGTCACTCCCTCGCCACGGCAAGGTGCCTGTGATGGCACGGAAGGCCTACCCGGGCACAGTGGCAGCAGCAGCTGTGTGCATGTGGCAGCAGGAAGGGCATGGCTGGGCATGCACACAGGGGTGGAAATGGCATGCCTGTGCACATGTGCGGCCGCAGCAGGACAGGAGAAGGGATTTCTTTTGGAGTTATACCGCTTTCCAGGCTCAGTGAGACTAGGCCATCTCATAGTTTGGTCCCACAGAGCATATGTATAACTTAATGTGATGTTTTTATTATTTTATTTTCCTTTACAGGGATGCTATAATGAAATGCTTCGCATCATGCCTAGGCTGAAATAAACAAGAGGAACTTGATTCAGTAATACTACAATTCTCAGTGTTTACTTGTTTTGTTTCAGATTCTGAAACTGTGACATCCTTCTTCCATATGGGGATTAAATTGTGTTAGCAGAACTAGTTTTCTTAAAAGACATGCACAGATTGGTATATCAGGAAAACTTGATTTAAATTGATACTCATTCTTCGTTACTTTGTTACATCGCGTAATTGTCTCAAAACCACCAATCCAATTCTGCTAACATAATTTAATCTTGTAATTAGTCTTTTGAATTGAAGTAAAATGCATGTAAATGCTTTTGTCTCAGTTTTGCTATTTATCTCTCCATTTGTGCACTGTTTGTTGCATCCCTTCCAAAGAACTTTAACATTGTAAAATTGAATGTATTACTACATTTATAGCTAATAAGGATTTCTTTAATGGTAAAACATGCATACTATGGAAAGACTGTAAATTTAAAAAGGCTATTTTTAAGCACATGAACTCTCTTTGTAATGCCAACTTTTTATACTGTGATGCTTAAAAGTACATTGATTTGAAAGTACATATGAGTAATATATTAAATCAGTCATTGCACAATAAATATAATTATTTAAAACTTCTAAGGGCTTGCTCCTTTGAATATGAAAGCAGTAAGCAACATTATTTTGGATAGTAGGAAGGTCCACCTGTAATTCCTAAACAAGTCTTGACATGCCTCGAGATGGACAGAAGGTACTTTGTGCTCAAAGGGCATTGACATGCCACCACAGGTGCTGCCCATTCCCTCCACCCCTTTGGGACAGCTCCCCTCACTAGTCAGTGCACACTACTCGGCTCCTCTTCGCTGCATGACAGTCCAGTCCCAGCAGCAGCATCTGCTTGCCTCCTCCACCTCTTCCGGCAGTCCTCTACTCAGATGAGGAGGAGGCAGGGCAAGGGATAGTGTAGCCTTTGAGTGGGGTGGCTGCCAGAGGAGACAGAGGGACACAGGTGCTCCTGCCCAGGCCGAACAAGGAAATGACAAGGAGGAAATTAGCCGTTTGCGCCAGCTAATGTGGGGGAGCTGAGAGGTGGGGTGGAGGAAGGGAACACATGGCAACTGTGCTACACCAAAAATTCAATTTCAATTTCAATTTACAGCTATTGACCAACATGATGACAAAATTAACTGTTTGCATATTCCAACTTGTGTCCCTCAGAGATAGTCCAGACCAAATTTCTGAGAGCCATATTTGCAATGCTCCTATGTGTTTCCAACACAGCTTTACACTTAGAGGCCGGCCTAGTGCCCATAAGAGCACGTGTTAAGGTTTATTTCGTTAATCATTGGCGAAAGCTTCTTTTCCATCCCGAGGGTCTGGCCTCAATGACTTTATCGGATTCATTTCAATCAAATTACCGTATATACTCGAGTATAAGTCGACCCAAGTATAAGTCAAGGCCCCTAAATTAACCCCCCAAAACTGGGGAAACGTATTGATTTGAGTATAAGTCTAGGGTGGGAAATGCAGCAGGGCCTGGCAGCTCTTCCTTTTTGAGCTGGGGGAGTGGTGTGTGATGTTTAAATTTAGCCACTGATGCAAGTGCTTGGGTCAGTGGCTAAAAGTCATTTTAAACATTGTGTGCTGCTCCCCTGTGATGCAGAGGGGGGTCATGAGAAGCGGCACGCAATGTTTAAAATGACTTTTAGCCACAGTTGACTTGCCTCAGTGGCTAAAAGTATTGACCGAATATAAGCCGAGGGCCCTTTTTTCAGCCCAAAATTAGGGCTGAAAAACTAGGCTTATATTCGAGTATATACAGTAGAAGTGTGTTTAGATAAATGAGGCTCTGCAAATTGGTCTCTCCCCAACACACCTTATATCGTTGGGCTATAACAGTTGCTAAAGCAGCCATCAAACAAAGATTTTGGGATGTCAAACTCCAAGAACACTGGGACTTGTTGGACAGTTCTAGTGTTGTCGGAACTAACGTTTTCACACTTCCTTCTTATTTGAATAATGTATCTCTTCCTAAACTGAGAAGAGAATTTACTGTAGCAAGATTGAGTGTGTTATCCTCTAAGCTGTTGGGTGGAAGATTTTGACGTATACCCCACTCCGACTGTTTGTGCCCCTGTAATTATGGTGAAGTAGAAACTGTAGGACAGTGTTGGCGAACCTATGGCACAGGTGCCAAAGGTGGCACTCGGAGCCCTTTCTGTGGGCACCCAAAATTGCCCCATCAAAGCCACCTGTATTCAGGTTAAATTAGTGTATGGATACTTTGCAAAAAAAAATTAGTGAGTTTTGAATCACACTTTGGGCACTCGGTCTATAAAAGGTTCGCCATCATTGCTGTAGGACATGTCTTTTTACACTGCATGTTTAATAGGGATTTATGTAAGGATATTTTGCACCCATTCTTCCAAAAGTTCCTGGGGAGATCCACTGAATTTTATATTTCCCTGCTACTTTCAGATAGGAATTTGCAAGTCACAATTGCAGTGGCTAAATTCTGTGCAGCAGCTATAACTTGCTGCAGGATACTGATGGGAGATGAACACTGGAATTTTAGTTTCACTGTTTTTGTTGCTTAATTCCGATACCCTGTGAATGGCTTTTGGAACTCTAACATTTATAGCAGGGGTCCTCAAAAGTTCTCAAACAGCAGGCTGCTCCACCACGCCCCAAACACCATTGGGGGCCGGACCACAGTCCAAAAAAAAGGCTGACATGGAAAAAAGGGGGGAGGGAGGGGCAAGTGGGCGGAGCCCCCCCCCCACGATCGACCCATGATCAGTGCGCCTCTGGGGCCCCAGCAATGCCTCCTGCTCCAGATCACCACCCTGAGGTGCTACCACTGGGATCCCTTTGCTGCGCCTCTTCTTCCTCCTCCTCCTCCTACAGTGGCAGCGGCTGGAGTGGCTCTCCTTCCTTCCTTCCTTCCTTGTGTCGGGAAGGAGGCAGCAGCCCAGGTAAACTCAGGCCCCTCATCACCTTCTAGGTGGTCACTCAGGATGGGGAGCAGCAGTCGCGGCAAGGGCAGCAAGGCTGGTGCCACTGCGTGTGGATCCAGCCGTGTGCCCTGGCCATCATGCCCTCACTGCACCCCGGAGGGAAAGCTGCCTCCTCTCTTGGCCTGGCCTGGCTCGGCCTGACTTGGTGTGCTGCAAGGGAGGGAGGGAGGCAGCGAGGGCTGGGAAGGAGGGAGGGGAGGCAGGAAGGCCTGCCCAAAGCCACCCGCAGCTCAATGGCTGAGCCCAGCCAGGCTCCGGTGCTCTGTTGGCTCGCCAACCCGCCCATCACCAACCCAGGACAAATGCAGCCCCACCAGCCTCCCAGGAACCAGGCCCGGGACATCATTGGCTTTGACCCTTCCCTTCTTTCTCTGCCACCTCCTCCTCGCTGGTCTCTTAACGTGGTGGTGGTGGCAGCGGCCTCAGCCTCCAGCCATGGCTATGCTCCCTCCTCCCCTTCCTTGCTCCACGGATCAAGGCAGCAGCTCAGAGGGGCTGGCTGGGTGGGAAGTAGCTCTGTTTCCCCCTCGGTCACCCCCCGTCCATCTCTGTTGGTCCACTTCCGTGGCTGCTCCGGCTCGGAAGGCTGGCTGGTGCTGCTTCTGCCTGCCCCCTTCCTTCCTCACAACCACAATAACACAGGTGGTGGCCACACAAGGAAAGCAGGCACGCAGGGTGGAGGGGCCTCGGGGCCATGGAGGGAGTGGGAGACCTTGTCGCAGCCCTCCCATTTTACACTGCCCTGCTCAGCTGCAGCCAGTGCCCTGACCATCTGGGAGACGGGTGAGGGGAGTGGGGGACCTTGCCATGGCCCTCCCACTTTGAACTGCCCCACTACCCAGTGTGCCAATCATCTGGGTGGTGGGTGAGGGGAGAGGGGGAAGCAACATAGCCCACTGCTTTGAACTGCCTCAGCAATAGAAGCAGCTGCGGAGGCGGGCTTGCTCGCGAAGCAGGGGGTGGGGGTGGGGGGTCTGCAATTGGTCCCAGGGGCCAGATTCAGGATCTGGGGGGGCACATCTGGCTCCCGGGCCGTAGTGTGAGGACCCCTGATTTAGAGGGTTCAAGCCATATGGCTTTGGGTTTTCTATGATATTTTACTTGTTTTATTCTAACTGGATTCTATATTAATTTTGTCATCATGTTGGTCAATGTCCGTAAATAAAATTGAAATTGAAAACTACACCAAAGACTTTTGATGATTTGACACGAAGCAATTTGTGCCCATGATCTCTAATCATGACTCTTAATTCTTAGACTCATGCACTCTCCTAGATTTCGTCTAATGACTTTCTAATTTTCAGCACAGAGGTTGTCATTTTAGCTATACAATAACAAATATGTATTTACAAATATGTATTTACAGTAAATCAACTGAGAGCAATGGAGGAAGGAAGCTGGAGCCCAGAATTCACTTATGTAGTGCAAGTTTAAATTTTACATCGTGGGAGCCAAATCAGTACTTTATATATACCTTCTGTAGAGTCTTCGGCAACATTCCTTCTCATTGTTAACTGGCAATGAGCAGAAGATGAGCCTTGTGTACACAAAGATCTGGCTATGGCCAGAACCAAATGAGTAGCAACACTAACGGGGTACAGAAAGCACCCATATAGGCTGCACAGCTGCGCGCATACACAACTTAAAGGTCTACAGCCTTGTGCACTATGCTCACTGATGCACTTTTCTTCGTTTTCAGTTTCGAAACATCCAAACAAAGGTAATGCTTGTATATTTACAAACAAAGCTACCTTACCCAAATCACGACAGTGGTCATTTTGGCACAAGATGGCAGATCCTAACTCTCAGGATGTCAAGATTTGGCTTTTTCAATCCTGCCTGGACACACCAGGGATTGAATCACAGCCCTTCCTTCTACTGACCAGTGGGGCAGGTGGGTTGGATAGACTTTGCATTAGTAATTTGGCAAAGGAGAGAGATTTAAACTTGACCTGTAATATATGCTCCTTCAAATTTTCAGTCCCACTGTGTGGGAGTCTCACTCTGTGTGTGCATGTGAAGTTTCATCCAAAACCTGGAAGCAAACAGACATCAATATCCAATGGAGCTCTGCGTGCCTACACCTTAGAGGGAGTATTGCCTGTGATAGCTATCCTGATGGACTCCTTGCCTGGTTTTGGAAAAGAGGTGTCTTGTAGATTCACCTACCGCAGTGTATAAATTCCTTGCTTTTCCTGCCTTGCTTTCATTTTGTTTAGAGAACATGGGGATATTGTCATAATTATATACAGTGTTGCTATCTTAGCTAGAGTTGATGGAAATTTCAGTTCATTCACATCTTGAAGCCAAAAGTTGTCAGCTCCTGCCAAAAATGAGAGATGGGCAGTGATATACAAATAGAATGGACAGACATGAGAGCAATTCCTTGTGTTATGTCAGAAGTGTAATGTTAGATACACTTACAGAAGTGTAATGTAAGATGCACTTCAGTAAAGTATCTTCAAAATAGTTTCTGATGGGTCCTTTTGCAGTTTTACCTGGATAAACCCTGGATTAGATCTCAGCCCTTTCTGGTATAAGGAGGCCCTCTTACAAGGCAAGCAAGAAAGCTTCTATCAACCGCAGATGGGATCCATGAGAACCAATAAAAATTACAAGAGGGCAGGAAGACTCACAGAACTTTTGTCATATGGATACTATAAGTCTAGTAACAAGCAAAACTGCTGCCAACTGGCCTGATGCACCCATGTAAAACCACCTACTACTATATTAACCAATACACGTTTTAGACTAAAATTTATTTCGGCCTGATAAAATTTTCACTCACTGCCTGGCTGCCCACCAGGACACCTGGGCTCCCTTCTGTAAGAATCAGCTGGTGTCTTTTCTGTGGCCAGTCCAAAAACCAACCAACTTTCTCTGGATGACGCCCTGCTCTGCTCCTCTTCCAGCCGGTTTATTCGCCGACCCCGAATTCTTTGGTTGCCAAGAATTCGTAATGCAAGCCTTCCCCCTAAAGGAGAAAGCGTGCCTAAGGCAGGCCGCGCCAGTCCTTCGAGCTCCGTAAGCGAGAGGAAGGCGCCGGCCCCTCAGGGCGCCCCTGGGTTTTCTCACGGGAGGCTTCGTGGCCCTCAGACCTGGCCTCGGTGTGACTCTTCTGGCCCGCCAAGACTAGCAGCGCCCTGGCAACCACGAGGAGGGACCGTGTGGGCGCGTCTGCGGGTCAGAGGAGAGGGGGGGGGGAGGCGCCCGCCCCCCAAAACAAAAGAGGGAAGCTGAAGCCGTCGCTGGATGAGGGCATTTGAGCCGCCTCAGCCGGAGGGTCTCGTGTTGGTTCCCCGGGCGTCGCCGAGGAAGTGGACCGCCTCTTTCTGCCTGAGAGGGGGCGAGCTTCAATCGGCGGCTGGTAGAGCGGCGAGTGGCCGCCTGTCCGTCATCCCCCCCCCCCAACCAAGCCCTCGCAGCTCCTCCTTTCGCCTCTCAGTCGTCCCCAGCATAGCTGAGGGGGGACGCGGGGAGCGCTGTGTCGGAGGTCCGGGGGGCCGACCGCCTCGTCATGTCCCTGCCTCCTCTGGCGCCACCGCCGCCGCCCCCGGCCGCCCCCCGGCTCCCGCCCAGGAGGTCCGCGCCTCCGACGTCGGCTCCCAGGAAGGGTTCCGCTCCTGCCGCGGCGCCCCTCGCTCCGGCCCAGAAGCCCCCTCGGAAAGGTGGCGGCGGCGGCGGCGGCGCGCCTGCTGGGCTCCCGGGCCCCTCGGGCAGCTCCTCCTGGCCCAGCTGCAGCAGCCGCCGCCTCCTTCTCCTCCCGCGGAAGGAGCCGCGCAGTCGCCCGGCGCAGGGCAGCCGCCGCAGGGAGCCCCACCAAGCGCCCCAAGGCGCGGCGGGAAGGGGCGCTTTGGCGAAGACTCCCGCCCACCCTCTGGCCCGGGGCCGCGCCGTTGGGGGCCCGCCGGGCTCCGGGGAGAGCCTCTCCGGGGGCCGGGCGGAGACAGCGCTGCGCTTCTCGCTGAGCCTCCCGCCGGAGGCGATCCGGGTGCTCCAGCGCCGGAGCCGGGAGAAGCAGCCCCAGCCTCCGCCGCGACGTGGGGCGCCTGGATCCGCTTCCCCCGACGCCGCCGCCCAGCGCCCCCTGGCGGGCAGCTCGGCCTTGGCCGGCGGCGGCGGCGACTGGCGCGCCTTGCTCCGGGTCTCGCTGCTGAACGAGCGCCACCGCTACGACGACGTGGAGTACGAGGAGGAGGAGGAAGAAGAAGAAGAGGAAGGGCGCGGGGGAGACCCGCTGGGGGTCTTCAGCCCCCACGAAGGGCTCGTGCGCAAATGCACCGAGTGGCTTCGGGGCGTCGAGAGCGCCGCCGCCCAGGACCGAGCCGATAAGCTGGACACCCTTCCACACCTGAGCACCCTCTGAGCGGCTGGCCCGGACCGGCCCTTCCCGGGGAGGAGCGCCCCGTCTGAACGAGGAGGACCCCCTGCCTGCCTGCCTTCTTAGACCGGCCTGGAAGTTTTATTCCACTCGGGAAAGCCTTCCTTCGCCTGTTCGAATTACAGTATAGCTGACTTGGGGGCGGCGTGTGTGTGTTTTATTTTCAGCGGGAAAGTGTTTGCACCGACCTGATGGGACTGTGCTTTTGAGGACGTGCCTTTTCTCTAAAACCAGCCTGTAACGCCTCATCGTTCCGATATAATCAGGCTCCGAAAGCAAGTAGGTCGCTTGTTTGAAAGAATGCACGCACCCAGATGTGGCTTGGGTGAGTGAACAGCCACCTGCTCAAGGAAAGATGCTTAGCTGCATCCCAGGGCCAGGAATGCCTTCTTGAAGATTTCTCCTGGAGATCTGCATCACATTCAGAGATGGTTTTTCCTCCAGTTATTACAGGAGTGTTTGACTTTCTTCTTTTTATTTTTAAAAAAGGTGTTTCAAAATATGATAACAAAGGAAACAATCCCTGAGGAAGCTGCATACTAACCTGTTGCATTTTTCTTCACTGGACCAGTAGAAATTACCTAACTTGGCAGACAATACAGTAGATTTAAAACAATGGTGGGTGAAATGTAGGTGTCTTGATTTTACTGTGAGTGGGCAAATAGCAGTGTTGGATTTTGCAATGTTATTGCATGTAACTTTTACTGGTAACATAGCAACAAATGCTTAATTTGCATTTTAGTTTTTTGTCTCTGTAAACATCTTGAGAACACAAGGTAGCAGAAGCTGTAATACAATACTTCCCCTTCTTGTGTGCTGGCCTATCTTAGCTTGCAATCAAAGTTCCTGGCAAAAGTGCAGAAATGGTTTCTTCCCTCTTCCTGGACATGACAGTGAACTTGGCAAAACTGGTTTTGTTTTACACTACAAAGTGTGATACAAAGTTAGTTAGTTAGTTTTGCTAGTTTGCATTTTTTCCCCTTCCCCTCCCTCCCATCGCTCGGGCTCGCCGCCATCTTGCCCTCTGTTGTCCGAGTTTTATTTCCTGTTTTACTTGTTTTATCGCTGTTAGCCACCCAGAGTTCCCTCTGGGAAGATGGGCGGGATATAAGTTCAACAACAAATAAATAAAGGGAGAGGTGAAAAGTGTGAGAACCTGGCACAACATGTTTCGTAGCAGGATATTATTATTATTAAGATTGGATACATTTGTAATTAAAGAATAGCACAGCGGATTTGTAAATTTGTAATATTTCTATTTATCTGAATAAACAGTTAACATTTGTTTGTGATTTGCTTTAGATTGATCATTATTTATTTAACACTTCCACAGTCATGACATTGGCAAGGAGGAAAGTTTGTGTACGTCATAAGTACAGGCATTCTGACTTGTGGCTGATCTAGGTACTGTATGGAATAGAGATGGGTGGTTCATGCCAGTTTGTGTAGCAGCTGAAGTGGTGTTTGGTGCTTCAAAGCCTTGCCTCCTCTGGTTGTTGTTGAAGCTGCCTCCAAGTGGGCACCCATTAGAAGTGGTGGGGCTGTTTGGCTCCTAAATGAACTGACATGAACCACCAAACCAGCCATTCATGTACTTCTCTAGTATAGAGTTCATGATTCCTCTCTAAATTAGGTATTTTAAAGTCCTATTATTTCAGGGGGTGATCTTTAAACACACAACTCACCCTTTGAAACCAATAGGGCTTAAGATTGTTTTAAATGCTTTGGATTGTGCCCCTTGTTTTAGCAAGGAAGACAGAGAAAGAATTTAGGGCAGTGGTGGTGAACCTGTGGCACTCCAGATGTTTTGGACCACAACTCCCAGAATTCCAAGCCTAGATTGCCAGTAGCAAAGGACAGTGGGAGTTGTGGTCCAAAACATCTGGAGTGCTGAAGGTTTGCCAGCACTGACTTAGGATATGGCTACATTAATGATGGAATAGTCTAATGTAAGTCTGTTTGGAATGGTGGGGTTTAACTAGATTGCTCCTTTTATTCACCTAGATATTGTTGCTGCAGTACCAGTAGTGATGATCTGTTCAACCACATGTCGGTCTTAGATTACTCCATAATGGGTACCAACATGGCCATACCCTTACTCCTTCTCACTTCCCAGCTCCTGCCTTCTCTTTTGCAATAGCCATCAGACAATTGATGAACCACCTACTTCTGTTTGCTTGGGGGTGGGCATTAGTGCAAGGATTTTATGCACATAAGGGGGAATACAGAGTGCTGTGTTTCAGCTCTGTGTTTCTCTTTTCTTTCTCTCCTTAAAAATTTAGTTTTTTGGTAAGTGGCATAGCACTCAAATGATTTAATGCAACAATACAAATGTGTTTTTTAAAAAAATAAATAAATAAATAAGAATGCCATTTTCACTTTAAAGTACGACAGAGAGTGCAATTGCAATCGTGGCCTGTCCACACCCACTTCTGCACATCGCCACTGATATGCAGGAAGAACACACATGCACATTCACACACAACTCTTCCACTGGAGAGATCTTGGCGACTGCACACAAGAAAACCGTGTTTACTGGAACCAACGTGAATCATTCCAAATAATCAGTAGTCTGCAACCCTAGGCCAATCTGGGATGGATTGTTCCCCTTTAGGAGTGGATTGAAATGTTCTAATAATAACATTGTGCTGCTTTTTTAAAAAGAGTGATTCCAACCATTCTAGCGGGGGGGAGGGGCTACAGGCTAGGATAAACTCCTATGTAGCTGGCTTCTCTGATACTTGGAAAGAGGCTGAAATTCTGTAGTGGAAGTCATGGCCACATACCACTGATGGCATAATCAACTGTGGCAAAATTTCAGAAATTAAACATCCGTTTCTCTCTTGAAGGCGTCTTAGAATAATCTTAGAACTGCCAGGTTGGAAGAGACCTTGGGGATTTATTAATGACTTGGAGGAAGGAATAGAGAGTATGCTAATTAAATT
>JAHTLZ010003211.1:0-30553 GCA_023846285.1 Phrynocephalus versicolor | reverse complement strand
GATACCCTTGTTCTCCATGAACTTGTCCAATCCTTTCTTAAACCTTGGCTGATTCTTATTACCCATCATTAAAATTGGACTTTGGTTCAGCAGGTTGCGTCTTTTCCTGACCTCTTGCCAGAGTAAATTTACACAGTAACATAACCTCTGAGGCTCTGACTGGAAGGCATAGAAATACTGTGATGTTGTCAATCCATGAACAGATTGGATTAAAATTTAATCTATCATTTGGTGAGCCAAGGAGTAAGGTACTGTAATTTTCTGTCTATAAGACACCCCCATGGATAAGACAAACCCCAATTTTCCAGCCTGAAATTTTGTCTACTGTGTGGTTCTCTCATTGGCTTACTTCCATGTATATAATATGACTCTATTTTTAGTCTAATAGTTTTAGCAAAAAATATAGTCTTATACATGGAAAAATACTATTGGAAATAAATCCTAATACAGGTTTTCTTTAATTTTAGACCATTTTAATTTTCCAATTAAACCCTTCTTGGACCATGTTAATTTAGTGGTCTAATCTGAGGGGGTTTTTAACTGAGATTTTAATGGGGACATGTGTGGCACATCATCAGTTCTCCCCAACCAATCAACTTCAAGGGCCAGATGCAGGGGAGAGGTATCAGGAGACAGATATCTGGTGGGGCCACAATGTGAGATACAGGAAGCTTTTGGCCTGATCCAGCATGGATCTTCTTATGTTCTTATCCCCCCCCCAAAAAAAAACCTCTCTACCAACATTTTAAACAGCCTGAGAAGAAAGAATTTCTGGGGGCAGCTGATAAGTCCTTACTTCCACTCATTTGTTCTCTACTACAAGTCCCTTCCCACACAGGATCCCAATATGGCAAACATGAATTGAGAACTCTCTGCTTCTCTTGGGAGGTCTAGTTCCACTCATTGATTGATCAACATAACTGGATGCAAATCTATGCAATTTAATGAACAACTGAACTCTAGTAACACTTTGAAATCACTGTCTTGAAAACAAATGAATTATGTCAGTTCTATTTTCAAACAAGATGAACTGTGTGAGTTTTCTTCTTGTCCAAGTTCTACATATTTGTTCATCAGCAACATTCCCAAAACATTTCCCTCTGAGGCTACAACTTGAAATTCTCTCAACCCGGTTAGAAAACACATTTTTGGCAGCAAAGTAACTGATAAGTAGTAAAACTTAAAGCACGGAGCTAGGTTCTAAGTTATGCTTTCAACAGGATGCAAACATCCACATTCCAGAGTTTCTCCGATATTCAGCTGGTCAAGAAAACATAGCAGGGAATTGTTGCAGCTTCAAGACTAACATTTGAAGGCTTTCTTTCTGAAGCCAAATAATAATACCCACTAAGGCAGTGAGCAAATAGTCCTCAGGGTGAATCTCCAAGAAAGCTACACAACTCAGCCTGTTGTCACATGCTACTCAGGTAACTACTTATCCAGTTGGATAAAAGTAGACAATAGGGATGGGCACGGAACAGGAAAATAGTGTTTCATTTCGTTTCTAGAGTAGTTTTCATTTTGTTACAAAACAAATATTTGTACTCCAAAATAGTATCGTAGCAGCCATGAATCGGCATCAAAATTGCTGGGGACTCTTCCCTGTACCTCCCCCCAAATTTGGAGATATTTGGATTTCAGGGGGATGAGTTATTAAGGTCTAAAGGGGGTCTGGGTACTTAATTGAAGGAGTGTGTTTGTTGCACAATCCCAATACAGTATAGGGTTAATTTACCAGCTTCTCTTCTATATTGGACAAGCGCCCCAAAGACATTCCTTCCATTCACCCCTGGGACCCCCTTTGGAGCTTCATAACTCAGCTCCCTGAAACCAAAACCTTTCGAAATCTCTGTGGGTCAGCTAAAATCGCTGGCAGAAGGCCCCCCTGCCATTCGCATGCCTGGGATCAGTGATTTTCCATTGCATATTGTTAAAAAAATGTTTTATCCACTCTAAAATACTGATCCCAGGCATGTTTCACCCCCAAAGCAGCAGGCTTAGCTTCCTCTAGAGATTTTAGGGAACCTCTTGAAATTTGGAAAGGTTTGGGTTTCAGAACTCAGGGAGCTGAGTTATAAAGCTCCAACCGGGAGGGGGGTGCCCCTAGGGGGGGGAAAACCCTTTCTAAATGGACTCAGAAGCTGATCGGGTGGAGCGAGAGCGCTGCTGGTGCTTCCCCTTGATTCCAATGGCACCCCCTTTGGAGCACCATAACTCAGCTCCCCGAACCCCGAACCTTTCCAATTTTCATAAGGGGCTTGCAGGGAAGAGCTTGAGGAAGCACCCCTGAGATTTCCTCTAGAACAAATCATTTCGTTCTAGGGAGGGGAAATGGTGCTTCATTTCATTTCGTAATAAAACGCTAGCTGGCGTTTCATTTCATTTTGAAACTATTCAAAACCTTATGACACCATTATAATGCCATTATACAAAACAATAGTAAGGCCCCACCTGGAGTATTGTGTACAATTCTGGTCACCGCATCTCAAGAAAGACATAGTGGAACTGGAAAAGGTGCAGAAGAGAGCGACTAAAATGATTACTGGCCTGGGGCACCTCCCTTATGAGGAAAGGCTAAAATATTTGGGCCTCTTTAGTCTGGAAAAAAGGCGCTTGAGGGGGGATATGATTGAGACATACAAAATAATGCAGGGCATGAGTAAAGTGGATAGAGGGAACCTCTTCTCCCTCTCACAAAATACCATAACTAGGGGACAACCATTCAAATTGAGGGCTGGGAGAGTAAGAACAGACAAAAGAAAATATTTTTTCACCCAGCGCGTTGTTAGTCTATGGAACTCCCTGCCACAGGATGTGGTGATGGCATCTGGCCTGGATGTCTTCAAAATGGGATTGGACAGATTCCTGGAGGAAAAGTCCATCACGGGTTACAAACCCTGATGGAGATGTGTAATTCCCCAGGCTTAAAACCAGGGTCCTTCAAGGGCCAGATGCAGGGGAGTGGTATCAGGAGATGGATATCTAGTCTCATGAGCTCCCAAACGTATCTGGTGGGGCCAATGTGAGATACAGGAAGCTGGACTAGATGGGCCTTTGGCCTGATCCAGCATGGCTCTTCTTATGTTCTTATGTTCTTATGACACAACGAAGCGGTGTTTCATTTTTCATATGGTGCCCATCCCTAGCAGATGCTATGTAAAATTACACATGCTGTTATACATGTACAAATGGGGAAAAGTAAGATTTTAAAAAATTAACAAGGCACCTCACTAGAGAGATCTGTGATGGCAATGTACTTAGGGTCAGTGAATGGGCAACTTGAAGGCCACTAATCTGTCCCCTAATGATTCTTCCATGGTGGAACAGCCTTGCTGGAACAGGCCACAGTCCATCCAGTCCAGCATTCTGTCTCACACAGTGACTCACCATTTGCTTCAGGGTATTCCCAAGCAGATGTCAGTGCTTATGATAATCTGCAAATGCATTGAGAGGTATTCTGTCTATCTCTCCAGCCTGCAGGCTGTCCTTAGGCATCCATAATGATAGCCACAGATACCCTTGTTCTCCATGAACTTGTCCAATCCTTTCTTAAAGCTGTCAAGACTGACAACTGTCACCACTTCTTCTGGCACGGAGTTCCACAGACCAGTGATCCTCTGGATGAAAAAGTACTTTCTCTTATTTGTTTGAGATCCAACACCCAAAAGTTTCAAGGACTGCCCCCTAGTTCAAGTGTTGTGTGATAGGGAAAACAGTTTTTCCTTATCTACTTTGTTCACACCATGTATGATTTTATAAACTTCAATCAGGTCACCTCTTAGGCACCGTCATTCAAGAATGAAGAGGCCCAGCTGTTGCAGCCTCAGATGGTAAGGAAGCTGTTCCAGTCCTCTATTTATTCTGGTTGCCCCTCTGCACTTTTTCCAGTTCCATAATATCCTTCTGGAGGTATGGTGACCAGAACTGAACACAGTACTCCAGATGGGACCCCAAGAGGCAAATTCAAAAGGGGATTGGACAGATTCGTGGAGGAAAAGTCCATCACAGGTTACAAACCATGATGGAGATGTGTCATCTCCAGGCTTAAAACCAGGGTACTTCAAGGGCCAGATGCAGGGGAGTGGACTATCAGGAGACAGATATCTAGTCTCATGCGCTCCCAAACGCATCTGGTGGGGCCACTGTGAGATACAGGAAGCTGGACTAGATGGGCCTTTGGCCTGATCCAGCAGGGCTCTTCTTATGTTCTTATGATCCTTGCTGACTTATTTTCTATACCCTTCCTAATGATCCTTAGTGTTGAGTTGGCTTTTTCCCATGCAGAGGCACACTGGAATTTATTTATTTATTGAGTTTATATACCGCCCGTCTTCCTGAAGGTACTCTGGGTGGTTTACAACAAACAGTATAACAAAATAGCAAATAAAATAACACGGAGTTAGCCAAATAACAGAACAATAAAAACCAAAGTTACAGATGGCGGGGCAGGGGAGAAGGGAAAAAAAAGCTTTAATTAAATCAACCAAACGCCTCCCAGTAAAGGAGAGTTTTCAGAGCCTTCTGGAAGGCTGGCAGGGACTCTGCTAGGTGCACTTCTGCTGGGAGATTCCACATGGTGGGGCCAGCCACAGAGAAGGCTCGGGTACGGGTGGATGTTCTCTGAGCCTCCCTGGGTGTGGCCACACGCAGCATGTGCGCCCGCGACAACCTAGTCGGGCGGGCCGATGTTGACCGCTGGTCGATGCACTCTGTCAGGTAATCAGACCTAGGCCATGGAGGGTTTTGTAAATCAAAACTAAGACCTTGAATCTGATTCGGGCTGCAATGGGCAACCAATGCAGGCGGGCCAGAACTGGGGTGATGTGCTCGAATCGACGCACCCCCGCCACCAGTCTGGCCGCCACATTTTGAACCCGCTGCAGTCGCCGAAGGAGAGTCAAGGGCAACCCCATGTAGAGTGCATTACAATAGTCCAGTCTCGAGATCACCAGTGCCTGGACCACTGTTCTGAGGGAGTCCCCATCCAGGTATGGGCGGATCTGGGCAATTCGATGGAGATGAAAAAAGGCAGCCCTGGACACAGTGGCCACCTGGGCTTCCATGGTGAGCACCGGGTCCAGGACTACACCCAGATTCCAGACGGTGTCCGAAGGCCGGAGGGAAATGCCCTCCAAGGTAGGAAAAGGGCCTCCATAGCCAGATGGGGAGGCCTCAAAGAACATAACCTCGGTCTTGTCGGGGTTGAGTCTGAGCCTGTTAGCCCTGGTCCATTCCATGACCGCACCCAAGCACTGACCGAGGGTCTGGACAGCCTCATCTGCAGTGGTGGAAAAGGGATGGCACATTCCTTGGATTTCTTTGCAGCCTCAGATGGTAAGGAAGCTGTTCCAGATTACATTCTGGTTGCCCTTTTCCTCTGCACTTCCATAGTATCCTTCTGGAAGGACGGTGACTAGAACTGGACACAAGACTCCAGATGGGGCCTCACCACAGATTGATAAAGAGGCAAAAGGACACTTGCTGATTTATTTTCTATACCCTTCCTAATGATCCCTAGCATTGAGTTGGCTTTTTCCACTCCTGGGGCGGCACCCTGGGTTGTCATTTTCATTGAGCTGTCCACCAGGACACTAAGGTTCCTTTCTTGGTTTTTTTTTGCAGACAGTTCAGACCCCATTATTTTATAAATGTAATTGGGTTGTTTTTTTTGCCCCAACATGCATCACTCTGCACTTGCTAATGTTGAAGCTCATTTGCCACTGGTTTGCCCCTCCCACAGTATCAAGAAATCCCTCACAATTTCTCTCAGTTTTTACTACCCTCTATAATTTAGTGTCATTGGCCAATTTCTAAGTTACAAAAATGAAAAAATAACTCAGAAATCAATGAAAAACATCAAAGTACTTATCATATACTATCATGGATTATTGCCTGAAAATGATAAAGCTTATGATAACTTCAACTGATTTAATACTTTGAAATATGCAAGTCTAACTGGCTAAACCTACATCTAACTGACTACATATTGAAGCAGAATCTCGGCAAGAGTTTCTCACCCACATAAGTACATTCTTCCTCTCTTCTCCCTGATCCGAGAAGCTCCTAGATGTCATGTGAATGAAATAACGAATAGTAGCTGTCTAACTTTCTCTAGCTTTTCCTGTTATGTCCCAACTGTAACATTCCATAGATAAGAATTTAAAGACAAGGCTGTAAATGTACAGTTAATATTGAGCCTTATGAATCACACTATGTCCCATCATCCTAATTCAATTACAGGTGTTACATTTGCTACCTTCCAGTCATCAGGCACAATGCCTGATTTGAGGGCAAGATTGTATATTTTGGCTAGGACCTCAGCAATTTCATCTTTAACTTCCTTGAGAACTCATGGATGGATGCCATCTGGTCCTGGTGATTTGTTAGCATTTAGTTTTAACAAGACATGCAAGAACCACCTCCCTGGTTATTTCATTCTATCGGGCTTAATTCTTTGGTTTCCCTCCCTATAAAGATAGGCTCTCTTTGGGGCATGTGGTCTCTGCCTTCTTGCAGAGAAATCATTGAGTCTCTGCAATCTCTGTTTCCTCTTTAATAATCCCTTGCCTTCCATTGTCATCTAACGGTCCAATGGCCTTCCTAGTTGGGTACTTACTTCTAATGTACTTAAAGAAGTCCTTGTTATTTCTTTGAGTGTTTCTAGCTATATGCTCCTCAAAGCCCTGCTTTGCTTTCCTGATTGTTTCCTTGCATTTATTCTGCCAGAATTTATGTTCCTGCTCATCTTTTGGAAATTTCCTTTTTGAAAATTTAAGGACTCTGCGTTAGATGTTAGTTTTTGGCAGTCTATGATTAAAAGTAAAAGAAATTAAAATTTAAAAGTAATTGTGTTGTGGTCTCTGTTCCCTATTTGATCAGTCACATTAAAGATTTCCAGTTCCAGGTACTCCCGTCTGCCCTGCCCCAGTAGCACCAGGCAGGTGAAATAAAAATGGTGCTGGAAATGACAAATTCTAGTCCCCTTGGCTAGATGATTCCGTTCAGATAAAAAAATGTCAGAATGGACATTACTTCACATCCCTCTCGTCCCTCTTTGCTGTCCAGCGTGGGACCAGTACAGAAAAAGATTACTTCACGTCCATAGCGTGACAGCAGAATCTTGTCCCGGCCATGCCCCCTGAACCAGGCACAGAATGTGATGAGCCGTACCTGCCCCTGGGCTGGGGAATTCCGTTGTCATGCTTTGTTCCCGGCTCCTGTTCCGAGACAAAGGACATGAAGTAACAGCAATGGCTGTTTCCCCCCTTCGCTCTAGGAATACTCCAACAACCGAGAAAGCTGACTGGAACTCCTGCGCCAGGCCAGGCTCAGCTGCCCACCTGTCCCTGCAGGAGAAGGCAGATCTTGAAGGGACAGGTGGAGAGCCACTGTCAGGCATAGGTCCGTCCTCCTCGGGTGCCGGAGGTGGGGCTGAGCTCTCCCTGCCTGCTCGCCTGCCAGCCCGCAGACGGCTGAGTTCAGGGCGAGGAGTCTCACCCACCACCCATGCTGCTGCCGCTGCCGCCGCTCGCCTGTGGCAAATGGTGAGGGCTCACCCAGCTCTTCCTGCCGGGCTTCCCAAGACAGCCTGCGCGCCTGCAGCAGGGATTTGAAATATCAAAAAACGGAAGCCTGACAATTAAAAAAAAAGGCTAAATGAAGCCAGGGAAATCCAGTAGTTGTCACGAAACAAGGACGTGAAGTAACAGTTGTCACGAGACAAGTAATCATGCCCATGGGTAAACAAAACCAGGGATTGAACAGGGACAAAACCACGAACAATGCTGTCACGAAACAAACGTAATCGCATAACAAAGTAGGATGTGAAGTAACCGCCAATGTGTTGTAATAAGGCAGGCTGTAACGGTTAAGGCAACAATGAGAAAATGTTACTCTTCCTGGCCTGCTATCCCCACCAAGCCTCTGATATATATTTGTTTTATTTCTATACCGCCCATTTTCCAACAGGAACTCTGGGTGGTTTACAGCAAGGTTAAAATCAACAGTGCAAACAGATCAACAATACAAAACAGAATAGAGGCGATTCCCTCAGCAAGAGGTGTCAGGGTGGAATAAATAATAATAATAATAATAAAGGTCGCCAAATGCCTCTCTAAAAAGCAAGGTTTTGAGTGCTTTTTTAAAGGTGGGCAGGGACTGTGCTATGTGCAGCTCACTCGGTAGATGGTTCCACAGCATGGGGCCCACCACAGAGAAGGCGTGGTTGCGCATGAGTGACTTCTGCGCCTCCCTGGGTGTGGCCACCCTGAGTGAGCGTGCCTGTGACATGCTAGCGGTCCTGGCCTCAGTTGACCTCTGGGAGATACGCTGGCTAGAACTCATAACCGGTAGCTTCACACAGTCTTGCAATAAGGTATAAGGTACATTTTTTACCATTTGATTCGCTTCTCATTCCTTTTGATTATGTCCGTCACCATCGTGCTCTCTGGAGGCAGAGAACTGAGACCTAGAAAGGAACAACAACAACAAAAAAGGCAGAATCTAAAAAAAATTCTCTTGGGGAAAACCATGATGCACCACACACTGCATTTTGTTTGTTTCATTCACAGGAAGTGCCTCTTTGATATCATGGCCCTGAAATCTCAGGAAATGGGAGGCTGCTGACTTGGCAACCCTAGATTTTGTCCCATGTACTGTCTTGGAAAGTAGTAACTTAAAGCCACCTAGGGTTACTCTCTGGACTCAGGGGCGGATCGGGTGTGTATATCTGTCCTGGGTGCAGCAATCTGGGGTGCCTGGAGGGGGAGCAGCAGCAGGAAGCTGTGCACCCTCCCACCGCCCTGCAGTCCTCCTTTCCCCTAAGGCTTGGCATCACCCCAAAACAGTTAGAAAGGCAGGAGTGCAGTGGCCGTGGCGCCCTCCTCCTCTTCTTCCTTGCCTTGGTGGGAGAGGTGTAAGGTGCATGCGTGCTGCTGCACACATGCATGCACACACACACACACGCACACACACACCTGCCCATGCCCAGGCACGTGTGCGCACCCACCCCACACCTGCAGGGTTTGACCCCCGTTGCTGGGTGGGAGCAATGGGGGACGGCAGGAAGGGTGCAACAACAAATGTTGTCCCCAGGTGCTCCTGTCTGGACTCCTTTCCCTGGGAATGGCTTTAAGCTATCAGGCCCAGACCTTCCTGCTTTTCTCCAGGGCCAATGTCTCTCAGCCAGAGTGAAAAATCTGGATCAAAGTCATTGACAGGATGTCCAATGAGAGACTGACATAATTTCTTGCTTTTGAGTTCTCACTTGAGTTCTCACTCAGTCTTATAATGGACTGTTTTTCCATTATAAGACCCTGCCATATATTAGATCCTTCCACACTTTTAAGACCCCCAATTAATAAAATCAATAAATCCTCCTTGAGGTCTCCTCCACCTTGCCTTCTGCTGTTTCCTTTCCTTTCCATATTCTGAAGACTCCTCCAATGGACTGATCATTGCAAAAGCAAAGCAGAGAGGAGAGCAATCAAGGCAGAAAGAAAAGGAAACAGCGGGGTGGGGTGGGGTGGGGGTGGAGAAGAACTCAAACTGACCTCACTGTTTCACTTTCTCTCTGGTAGCACTTGCTTTTGCAATGTGCTTATCAGTGTGGAAAGGTAATTCTAAATGGGCTGCTCAACCGCCAAGCCTTTCTCCATTGAAAAGAAGACACCAAACAGAGCGCAGAGGAGTCTTCAGGACACAGAGAATAAACAAAGGTTGCTGGAAAGGAAGGGAAACAGCAAGGTCAGTTGGGGTTCTATTTCACCTTACCCCCACTCCTCAGGAAAGGCTTACATCTGTGTATACAACCCCTTAATATTTTGTGTCATGATTTTAGAAAAGAAATGGTGTTGTATACATGGAAAAATATAGTATAGTGGTCCCCTGATCCACTCTGCAGCCTCTTCTTCCTTTGTTCAATTTCACATAATACACTTTCATAGTGTGTAGTGTCGTGCAAACTGATCCCATTAGATGAACTGCCCATCAATGTCGTAGCCTTACCCTTGAAGACTCTAGTAGCCCAGCGTGCTTGCAGCTCTGCGGTGGGCATGACTGGTCCAAGGGGCTGGATTAGGCCAATAAAGGCCAATGTTGGCTTCTCCAGATGAGGAGGGAACACGTGTTTATACAATGGAACACGATTGTCTTCCACCTCAATCAATGACTTGTCCAGAAAGGGAAATGCAACAGTGTAGCCTGTTGCAAAGATGATGACATCCACATTCTCCTCTACGGTACCATCATCAAAAATGGCAGAGGACTCGGTAAATTCCTTGACAAGTGGTTTCACTTTCACAGCTCCGTAGAGGATACGGCTCGGCAGGTCATCGTTGAATACTGGCTCTTTCATCAGTGACCTGGGAAGCAGAAGACGGACAGAGGTCAATGTTGATCAGCCACCAGAACATATAAAACTGTGAATTTCCCTCCCCTCCCTCAAAATTATTGTTCTATTTATTGTTATCATCATCATTAATATACAATATGGAGGGAGGAAGACAAAATTCGGCATAGCCCAAGACCTCATTGTTTGATATCTTCAGGAAGAGATGGACATATTGTAGCACTAAACACAAGACCAATCAGGCTCTTTCGGGAGCAAAGTTGTACCTGTTTCGTGGCACCAGGCCATAGTTTTCATGATTAAACCACTGGTTCATCTTTTTTTCTGTCAGCCATCGCAAAAGCAGCCATGGAAGAGAATTTCTAAGCACATTGTTGAAGCGAGTGTGAAAGACGGTGTCCCAAGGAAAGCCACTGTCATACACTCGGCTCATTACCCAGGTGCCTCCCCTGGTGCTGATATAGACCTATGAGGTAACAAGAAAAGCTGAACCGGAAGACTGATTTTGTCTTGAGCCCAGATTATATGCAACTTCCCTTTGTTGGAACACACTGAAATATACAAACACGACGTAAACAGGATCTAAGGGCAAGGTTTGAGGGAAGCAAAAAGCATCCCTTACTTGGAAACATCATTTTCTTTCCTTTTACTTTTGTTCTACATTTAGCCTGAGGTAAGGAATGTGGGCTACTCACATGGGGACACATGACATTGTTAATGCTGGTTTTAAAGAAATCAGTAATAATTCAACTCTCTCAGTGAATTTTGAAAATTTTGGAATGTGTGATGCATCTTGAGCAATGTTTTCAGGGAGACAGAGAGGAGGTACAGGGTAGGAACAGACATTCTGGTCTGGAGCTAAGGAGACTTGAAATGTAGCCCAGCTTATTCCAAATTCCTATCTGACTCTCACCAAGCTACTTCTGCCTTTCTAAACTGTTTATGGGTCCAAGCTATTTATCAGTTACTACTGACATTTAGGACAAAGGAGACCTGGGAATTGTTACGGAACAATTGCTTGATTACAACAATGCTTTGGCAGGGCTTTGAAAAAACTCTTTCAAGGCCTCACTGATATGGTATCAACACTTGAAAAGCAATGCAAAACTTTCCCTCTCTCCTTTCAGGCTGGAAGGTTTCCTTTTCTCAAAAATCATTAGCCAGCTTCTCCAAAGGAACATTAAGCCAGATGCTGATTTAGAGAAGTCTAGAAGTCTTTCCCTTTAAAGGGAAAAATATCTTGCTCATCAGGTAGTTTGAGGTGATTTCCTGACCTGAAAACCACCCGATCCTTGTGTGTGAATGCAAGGATCACACCCACCGCATCACTCCGTGTGATCATAACTGATTGTAGACAGCCCTCTTTATCCCAGTCCAGCCCATTAAAACATGGCAGTCTATCCAAGCCCTTATTTGATGTGTGGTACTGTATGAAAGGTTTATAGATGCCGTGAAAGGCAAACAAATGGGTTTTAAAACTAATCAAGGATAACCTTTCAATGGAAGATAAAATGACTTAAAATTAGGAGATTGTAACACGGGCACATCATGAGAAGAAAAGACATAATATTAGCAAAAGTGGAATGCATAAAACAGGATACAGTGATCTAACATGAAATAGATTGCCTCAGTAAAGGAAACAACTATTTTCAGTTTACAGTTCCTTAGCAGACCTGAGCAGACCAATTCATAGGGTTGCTACATGTCAGCAAGACTTACCACATTTCTCCAGTGCTGTATATCCATAGAATGCAGATGCAATCACATCATTGTGTGGCATTACCTCCACACTGGCAGGCCCTATTGCTGTTCCAAGAGCAGCTCATGAGCAAAACCTGACATGGCTGAATTTGTGGGATACAAAATTCCTGCTGTCACTTAAGAACATAAGAAGAGCCATGCTGGATCAGGCCAAGGCCCATCTAGTCCAGCTTCCTGTATCTCACAGCGGCCCCACCAGATGCGTTTCGGAGCGCATGAGACTAGATATCTGTCTCCTGATACCACTCCCCTGCATCTGGCCCTTGAAGCACCCTGGTTTAAAGCCTAGAGATTACACATCTCCATCATGGTTTGTAACCCGTGATGGACTTTTCCTCTAGGAATCTGTCCAATCCCCTTTTGAAGGCATCCAGGTCAGATGCCATGACCACATCCTGTGGCAGGGAGTTCCATAGACTTACAACGCGCTGGGTGAAAAAATATTTTCTTTTCACCCAGCGCGTTGTATCCCACAAATTCACTGCAACAATATAAAATGGACTGAAGACATCCCACTCATTATGAATTACAGTCTAGATTGTATTGCCTTGTATGTAAGGAATGATTTATTTAAATTAAATATGGAAATGAAATTAACCTGTATACCATCCTTTTCACAAGAATCTCAGACCATGTTATTTATGTGTTATTATTTCTTCATCTGTTGTACAGGTGTTCAACACCTACTACATAATCTCCTGGGCCCGTCTAATAAACCACAATAGCTCCCCCAAAACAGCAAGTTTACCTTCTTAGCCTTCCTGCAGGTCTCCACAGCAATGTCAGCTGCTGAATTTCCGATTCCAATTATCACCACTGTCTTCCCTTCCAATCCTTCTGGATTTTTGTAATATCTACTGTGGAATACATTGCCCTTGAACTTTTCTAAACCTGCCATGAAGCAAAGAGCAAATACTGCACTTGTAAAAAGATGTCAAATTGCAAGAATGTGCAGCAAAAACAAAACAAAACAAAAATTGAACTATTTGTAGATGTGCCAGATTGTGATGTAGATGTTGAGTCATACAGACTGAAAATTCAGGTATACGAAACTGCAGAGAAAGTGTCCACACTATTCTTTCTTCTTGGGAGAAAATGAAACAAAATAAGAACAAAGCTTAGGCCAATTTCTTCATTTATTTTATACCAATCACCACATTTTATAGTTATGTAAAACATATTATCTTAGGGACACACATTTTCCAATTCCTGTCAGGTCCAGATGATCCATGAAAGCAAAGCCCTGCTGGTTTTTCCTCCTAAGGAAGAGCCGCAGAGGAAAGAAGGGCTTGTGGCTGGTGGTGAAGTGGCAGGAAGAAGAGGCGTCTCACCTGTTCTCCTTCACAAGGGGTTTGTGAAGAAGCTTTTCTAAGATTTTCAAATCTTAGAAAAAATACAGAGACTGATCACCCATCAAATTCCAAAATCCACACTGTGGTAATATCTGCGCTGTGGGGAAATTGGGGTGGGGGGGAAATGACCCGATCTTCAATTCAGTCATACGGAGGACAAATCTTTAAAATCAACCTCTCACACTTCCCACCCCGCTTTTTTCAGTATTTTGCCTGAAGAAGTTATATGAAGGTGCCAAAAACAGATTGTTGTACCATTTTAGCTTAATAAAATACGCTCGTGCCCCTTTAATTCCAGACATGACTTTGCTGAACAATTTTTTTGCTAGGTTTGAGACAGAACAAACAGAGGTATTTACATCACAGCCATCAGCACAGTTTAGCCCCTTCCTTCTTGTTGAAACGTGGGAAGTGAGAAACATCTTGAGAACTGTGAACCCAAGGAATGCTGCAGGACCTGATGGCATTTCTGGTTGGGTGACTTAGGGAGTGCGCAGACCAGTTGGCTGGAGTTTTTACTGAAATTTTTAACCGGTCTCTAGCCTTCATTATTGTTCCAATGGCAAAGAAGCCATCTATTAACAGCTTAAATGATTATAGACCTATGGCACTTACCTCCATTGTAATGAAGTCTCTGGAACGATTAGTCCACCAGCATATTATCTCTTGCCTCCCAGGCACATTTGATAAATATCAGTTTGCTTACAGAGCAAACAGATCCACGGAAGATGCTATAGATATCACCATGCACACTGCTCTTACCCATTTGGAGCTGCGGGGGACCTATGAAAGGATGCTCTTCATGGACTTTAGCTCTGCTTTCAATACAATTATACCTCACAAACTGATATCTAAACTTAAGGACCTTGGTTTCTGTCATTCCATCTGTGCCTGGATCATGGATTTCTTATCAAATCGCTCACAGAGGGTCAGCTTAGGTGACTACATGTCGTCAGCCCTCACTCTCAACGTGGGCACTCCACAGGGCTGTGTGCTGAGCCCACTATTGTTTAGTATTTACACCTCTGACTGCACTCATACTCATCCTGAAAATAAAATCCTCAAGTTTGCCGATGACACAACAGTAGTGGGACTCATCTCTGGTGGATACGAGTCAGCCTACCGAGAGGAGGTGCATCGGCTGCTACGGTGGTGCAGAACCAACAATCTGATAATAAATATTAAGACCAAAGAACTTATAGTGGACTATCGAAAAAGGAAATCAGACACTCAGCCCCTGATTACTGATGGAGTTTGTGTAGAGCAGGTTACGGACAGTAGGTTCTTAAGAGTTATTCTACAGGAGGATTTGACCTGGAGTGCCAACACTGAAGCACTGGTTAAGAAGGCCCAACAGAGATTATATCTTCTGAGACTTCTCAGGAGGGAACAACTGTCTAAGAAACTGTTGGTAACCTTCTACCGGGGCTTTATCGAAAGCACTATCACTTACTGCCTCTGTGTCTGGTTTTCCAGTTGCACAGTGGCAGATAGAAGGGCACTCCAGAGGGTCATATACACTGCTGAGAAGATAGTGGGCTGTCCTCTTCCTCCTTTGGAAGAATTATACAACTCCAGATGCTCAAGGAAGACATCTAGAATTTTGAGAGACCCTTCGCATCCTGGCCACCAATTTTTTGAACTGTTGCCGTCTGGCAGGAAATACAGGACTCTTAGGTCAAGGACAAATAGACTAAAGAACAGTTTTTATCACAGAGCGGTATTCAAGTTAAATGCGACAGTTTTAGCACTATCTTAATCAGTTTTTAAGTAGTGTTTTAAATTGTGTAAGCAATTTTAAGAGTTTTTAATATTTTGTATGGTGTTTTATATGTCTTATGTGTTTTATGTGTTTTGTATGCTTAGAGTGTGTAGTGGAACAGCACTCTAATTTCGTTGTGCATATCTTGCATATGCATAATGACAATAAAACTCTATTCTATTCTATTCTAAGATAAAATATCTGCTTGGTATTCTGCTAGGAGTGTGAGTGGGTAGAGAAGAGCCCAGGATCCTGAATTTGGAATCAGTGCAGTCCAGTTACATAATGTTGTCACTTGGTTTACACAGTTGGAGATAAAAGGCAGGATGCCAACTATGATAAGTTTGGAGCTAAAAGATAGAAATAAGAGATTTTGCTTCTTCATTTCCATTTTTCGTTTCTGCTACATCTTGGGTCCTTGCCTTTTCCAAGTGCATCTGTGTCCTAGGCAGGTGGCAAGGGCCACAAAGCTGTGGGTTAGATGATCATCCACTGAAGTGCTGCACATCGATTAAGTTTTTCACCCCTTCCAACCAAGGCAAGGGCCCTTTGAAGTCTGGCAATGATACTGTTGTCTCTTGTTTGGGCCAATATTTCTAATCTCTGGACTCTTAAAACACTGCCTGATTGTATGTTTATTTAACTTCTGAAGGAACAACTGAAATATTTTCAGGTTTTCATTTATTTCAAAACAAAGACATACCAGGAAAACTCTCTAAGGGCATGTAGGCTTCTATTTGGTGTCCTGTGCAGATCATGACAGCATCAAAGGTGCAACATTCTCGCTTTCCATCTTTCTCTGTGACTACCGTCCATTGGCCAGTGGTAGAGGAGGAGTCTTGGGCTTTTTCTATATGTAGGACAGAAGTCTGCCAAAAAGTCAGAAAAGGGACAATATTTGCAGCCAGCCTTTAGCAGCAGTGGAGAACCTTCAACCCTCAATCTATTTTTGACCACAACCCTCATCGTCCTTTAACATTGGCAATATAGGCTCAAAATTCTGGGAGTTTGAGTCCAAAATATCTGGAGGGCCGAAGCTTCCTCACCTCAGCTTTATAGTTCCATGGATGCTTCTACACCAGTAATGTTTTAAGTTTGAGGTAGTACTCCCCCTCTGCTGAGTACAAATTTAATTGGTTAAATTATTAGTCCTTATTTTCATGGAAGTCCTTGGAACCATAATTGTGAAGTGCTGACAGTCTTGGCCTACACGTCACCAAGTGTCTACTTAGCATCCTCCAATTATTAATTTCCATCCATTTCCAGGAAAACCACTATCTCCCCAGTTCGATTGCTTCTACATGGGGAGGGTTAATCATGGGATAGGATATTACATTTGGTTCTCCAGAACCTCTCAGAAGCTTTGATGGCATGGCAAAGGTAACCACCTGGGTTTTCTCTCTGAGGAGGGACTGAGAAGCAGGATGCTGTGGGAGGGGGGGGAGCACTTTCAGAAGGGATGAACTCCCTCTTTTATACACCTCTTCATCTCTGGCATGCCTTCATGCTTTTTAAAAGCTGCCTGAGACCTACCTCTGAGGAAAGTTGTCCAAAGCAGGTTTGGGCTAAATTAATTTTTTCCCAGTCTTGGTCCCCCACACTGTCCCACATCACCCAGTTCCATTGGCTATGGTGGCTTGGGAAAAGAAGAGTTTTCATTCAGTAGAAGGCAGGGCGAGGTCACTCTGAGACTAGTAACACGGGAAAGAAACTGAGTACAAGTCAGAGGTGGGTTCTGAACCTGGAATGCCAAGTCAAATGTTTGCACCCAAAAAGTAGCACAAAAGTATTCATTTGACCAAACGTACCATGGTGATATTTAGAGAAAGAGGTTCAGTTAGGACAAACCTAATAATAGTACAGAACCATATACAATGCCCTGAGAAAATGCCTAGATGCATAGCCATAACCGGCACCACAGCACATAAACACAAAGCCCAGTCAAACCTTCCTGTTGCTTCCTGCCATTCTCTTGAACCCAAAGAAAGTTTCCCCAATGCTTAGCTAATCAATGTTCCCCATCTTATCCTTTCCTTTTCTCTCAGCAGAGAAAAATGCCATTTGGGGCCACATGGGAGTCCAGATGCATACTTGAAGCTGATAATGCTGGCAGCTAACACTAAACAGAATTTTAAAAGAGCCATTTAAACATTTTCAAAAATTAAAAGGGGCAGGGAACGCCCAGGTGTCCAGGATCGTGCCCAGAAACACCACACTGAGGATCCCAGGTTGAAAGTACAGAGTACTTAAATATACTTAAAGCAGTTTTTGGAAAAATTATTTCCAAATTAAAACTCTCTGAATTAACAAACAGCAATTAAATAATTACTTTTCCAAGCTCTAGTTTTTGATATAGATGCAACTTGTGATGTTGGAAAATTTTGTTTTGTTTTTGTTCCTAAGTTTCCCCATTTCTTTTAAACAACAATCCAGAATATACTGGGGATCTTAGCTGCATCCCACACTTAACCAACTTACATTAAACTTAATATATTTAAGCAGATTAAAATGGTCTACATAAAGTCGCAGATATTCCAGGAACTTGGAGTTGTGCAGAAAGACTGGAAAGTCCTCAGGCATTGGAAAGTCACTGAAACACATCATCTCTTTTGAAGTATTTGTGATGACCGAATTGTAGATGCTTGCCCTGTGTTCTTCTATCTTTTCCTAAAGAACAATAAGAAATCTCCAGTAACTAAGGTGCTAGACCTGAAAGCATGATTTCTGGCTCCTCATAAATATGAGCACATTCTTTCATTCTCTGATGATGAAATGAACGCAGCCTCATCCTCAGCTTTAAACAAGCCCTAAGTAGCAAAGCAAGAAAACCCAAATCTTAGTCTGTCATAAAAGCTCACATATGATGAACTTGCATAGACTGTACATGCTCACATTTGAGTCAGCACTGAAACACTTGTGTCTCCCCCAAAAGAGGCTCAACCAGGCGATGAACCTGTCTCAGTGTATGCACTGAAATCTTTCAGAAATAGATTCATTTGTGGTATAGCTACATTACAGAAATAAATTGGGAGATGGTTCAGAGGTTTTGAAGTTAGTATAAATAAAGTCACGTAATAGTCATGTGGTTTTTGAGCCAGCATGTCCATCCTCTCAAGACAAATTTTAATCTGTTTTTAAGGTGTGTCTTGTGCTCACCTGCTCTCATGCTGCCATGTGTGGGCTTTGTCAAGTAATGGATGCCAGGATCATTGGTTCAGGGTTCAGGTATATCTTGGAGTCTGATCTAATTTCTTTTTCTATCTACAATATTACACTAGTGCTATCCTGGTTTGAAATAAAAAAACTCCAAATATTAAAAATAACACAGGTGGCAGCAGCAACAAGTGGCCAGTAGATCAAGGTCTGGCAGTTAACTACAAATTTCATGGTATTCTGGATGTCCCTATGATAAAATATTTTAATAATATCTTCTCAAGCAGCCTCATATACCCTCCTAATTTCATCAAAGGTACAAAACTGTCCACATACTATAAAGAAGAACTATATTGTTTCAAAGAGCACAGGGTTGAGGACTGTGAGGGTTCAGTTCTGACCACTGGTGGTTCCAACTCATAAATGAGGTGAGAGTCCATTTTTGCTTGAACTTCAAAAGGCTCTTTCTTTTATAATGGGTGGCAATGGTGTCAACGGTTGCAAAACATTCTCTTCTATGATAAGATCTTCATATATAACATTAACGGGGTTGTAATCTACATTGGCATTTTCTATAAACAATGGGGAAAAGTCGACCCCCTGCCCAAACACTGAGTTCCGCAAGAGGGGTGGTTGGACCACGGCGCCACTGGACCAACAGGTCTCTCCCTCCTCCATTTTCCTTTGGAATTTCTTCAAGGTTTCTGGCCATGTTAAAGGTTTTACATGTACCGGCCAAGCAAATCTGTCATCTCCCTGGATCTTGAAATATCCCGCCCTTCTCCCGTGTTCTCTCTCCTCGGTCTGAGTCCCCACACTTATCAACTGCCTTTCCCAACTGCCGCCGCTCTTTCTCTCATGCTCTACCGACTTTTCCATCTTGCACTCATTCCATCCGTCGTCCGGCTCATCCACCCCCCAAAACGCCTCCCGCACATCCTCGCGCTCTTTCCCATGACTTCCATCTTTTAATTCTACTTTTTGTACTCCCCCCGCGCATGCATCCATAGTCGTAGTTTCTTCTTTTCTTTGGCCAACCACTCCAGACGGCTCCCTCTCTTTGACACCTGCAGCCTGGTCCTTTTCCTCACAAGGACAAGTATAATCAGTTGATCACAGTTGATCACCAATTACTAGAAGACAGGCTGAAATGTCCCATTCAGTTGCTTTGTATAAATTGAGGAAATTAATTTATCCCTAAAGAAATTGGCTGGTCATGACCAGGAAGAGGGGTAAGGCAAATGTTCATTTAGGTTCTCTCTCTAATGGACAAAAGTGGTTTTGGCCAGCCTTTTACAAAAATGAAATTTTAATTTGTTTTATTATTTGTTATTCATTTTGTTACCCGACGAAATGAATAACGACCTAACCCATCAAAGAAAAACAAAACAAAACAAAATGGAAATTTCCACTTTGTTTGCTTTGTTTTTTGTTTTCCCATAGGAATGCAGTGAAGCAATACATCCTATGGGAAAGGTTTCCCTTGCAATTGGTGTGGGGAAACCACAGGCTTTTTCCCACCAGAAGCCAGCGCTGCTAATCAGCTGTACTGCTGGCTTTGGTGGGAAAACGATTGTAAAAGCCCACCCTTTCCTCCACCATTTTCTGAGGGCTCCTGCCTAGCTGTCAATGGCTGGATCCCATTTAAACCTGGCCCAGTCGGTACCAGAGGCTCCCCCTGTTACCGATTGTGCCAGGTTAAAAGCGGTCCAACGACTGACAGCTGAAAATGACAGCCTTCTGAAGACTGACAGCCTTCAGAAAATGGGTCAGGAGGGAAGTTGCAGCGATCCCGCTGCCCTCCTGACCTGTTTTCTGAGGGCTCCTGCCTAGCTGTCAATTGTGGACCCCTTTAAACCTGCTCCAGTCGGTACCAGGGGGTCCCCCTGATACCGACTGGAGCAGGTTTAAAGGGGTCTAGCGATTGACAGCCCGGCAGGAGCCTTCAGAAAATGGGTGGGGAGGGAGGTGGCAGCAATGACACTGCCCTCCCCACCCTTTTTCTGAGCCTTCAAAGCTATATACAATCTATAGTGGTCTTATGTAGTCTAATATAATTATCTACTTGGGGATTACTCCACTATTATTGGGAAATAACACTACACACAAAATGAATAACAAATCAACAAAATGAATTTTTTTAAAAAAAATCATTTAAAACGAAATGAAACAAACTGAACCCTAAAACGAACTGAACCAAAACGAATCGCCATTTTTTTCACTTCATGCCCATCTCTATAGTGTGTGTGTGCACATGCACCTTTGAATTTGGTTTAACTTCACAGTGCACTGTTCTCAGTCTAGAAGAGCTTCCACATCTGGTTTGAATGGAAAAACTTCTAAAAGTACTAATTGCTTATGCAACAACAACAACAAAAAAAACCCCAACAACTTCTTACCGTGAATCTCCAGAGTCCTCCAATATCATTGCTTTGTTCAAAACAAGTAGGTTCAAGGTCTTCCTCCAGGCAGCATTTGATGGATGTTAGCCCACTCACCCCGGCACCAACGATCACTACTCTCTTTACCATGATCCCCTAGAAGAGGAAAAGATCAATAGATTTATTATGAGACAGACATGCAGGGCTGGCCTCTTCTTCGACTGTATGCAGTTGCCTCTGGTGGAACAGCTGCTCTGCTCAGTTCTCTTTAGAGCCAGCTCTGTAGAAAAGACTCTGTACAGAAACCGAGCATGAATGCCGCCTTGTGACAACAAATAGAACAATGTATTGCCACCAAAAAGTGTTTTGACCCCACCATCTCACCTTCTGAATCATAAACACATCATCAACCATTTTCTACCCGATGACACCTGGCGGACAAGGGTGGATCTGCAGCACAAAAGAAGGTTTCAGCTGATGAACTGTTGTATTGATATACCAGTTGACAGTTGTCAAAAAAAGACAAGAAAGAAAAATGTGGTTGTGAAAGAAAAACAAGTTGTGTTGCAGAATATGTGGTACCCCACGGGCGCCTGTACTGGTAAAAAAAACTCCAAAACAGAACAGCAACAAGGAAAACACTACCCCCTATGCCAGGTACAACTTTAGTGCGCTGAGTTGCACTTCCCGTGTGTGTGTGTGTGTGTGTGTGGCACGTTATTTTGACAGAAGCGCAACAGATGTGGGGGAAGATTATTTTATTCCACAAACTCAGTGCACACTCCAGAGTGACAAACTGGACATGAACCAACGGCCTATATGTGGTCTCCAAGCTTGAGAACTGAAGATGAACTGGAACTTCTACACATTTAAATAACAGCAATACCTTTTGCGAGTGTCTCTGCTCACATTGATATTACACTCCAAGGAAACAGTTTGTTTGCAATCTTGTGTGTGTGTGTGTGTGTGTCTGGGTGCTCTTCGGTCCTTACTTTCCCAAGGGTAGCACCTGAAGCATTTGTAACCCCGGGTGCCACTGTATTCAGGTTAAATTGCCATATTGGCACTTTGTGAAGAATAAGTGGGTTTTGAGTCGCAGCTTGGGCGCTTGATCTCTAAAAGGTTCGCCATCACTGGGCTACAGAGTCACACCTTCCCTTTGACCTGGTCTTACTCGTTCATCCTTTTGCTTCTCCTCAAAGCGAGGCCACTGAACCCAGCTGTTCAGCAAACATATTGCGCCAGGTGTCCTTTCGCCCCTGCCCTCGCCTCTCTTATCGATCATCATATTAGACTGCCTTCATGCCAACTGTAGCTGCACAATAGGACCACCTATGAGGTTCTGAATCAAAACCAGAACCATTTCGCATGCTACTAAGCAGAATTGCTTGACTGACTAGAATGTGTCTTGTTTGGAGCAGCTGCAGACCAACACAGGTGCAAAGAGAGCAGGCCAAAGTGACCTTAGTTATGCTGTTCTGTGCCTTTAAGTCAAAGAGGTCAAACATCAAACGGACAAAAACTACTTTTTTCAGCCACAGGCCTCAACAGCACTGAGCAGGACTTTCTTTGAATTCAGAAGCAGGAGGAAACTACTGGTTAGTGCTGGGTAAACGGATGACCACTCTAGCCAGAAATGGCCCTCCCAGCCACACCTACTAAAGGCAGCATGTAAGGTTGCAAAACTTCCAAAACCCATTTAGGATAGCAGCCAGTATGGCATAGTGGTAGAGTGGATGACGATTTGGGAGTCTTGGGTTCCAATTTCATATCAGCCTAATAGGGCTTTCAAGGTAAGATATTTAAGGAGTGGCTTTATCAGTTCCACACCCTCAGTGGAATAATATGCTGCCACGGAGGAGGGTGGAGTCTCCTTCTTTGGAGGTTTTTAAGCAGAGGCTGGATGGCCATCTGTCGGAAATATTGTGAAGGGGTTCCTGCATGGCAGGGGGTTGGACTAGATGGCCCTTGAGGTCTCTTCCAACTCTATGATTCTATTCTATTCTATTCCATTCCATTCCATTCTATTCTATTCTATTCTATTCTATTCTATGATTCTATTAAGCTATTCAGCTCTGTGCACTTCTGCGCAGGTAGAGGAATTTAAGGGGGTGGGATTAAAATTCTGCCTGAGCTGGGCTAATCAGTTATCCCCCCCCAACAACAGGAGATACTAAGGTCAGAGACCACAGAGACCATAGCTTGTACCATGGACTTCTGCTTTCAGAGAAACTCCTCCTACATTTTCACAGCCCTCTGGCCTCCAAAGGAGCAAAGATAAGCATATGACCTCTTTTGCCAATTCCATTTGAATGCTAGAAGAGAGCCAGAAGGACTGTGAGAGAACAGTAGCAGCACCAAGAAAAGAAAAGTAAGAAGATGTCTAAGGTTGTGGTGAATGGCTAATGTGAGAGAATGGGTAGCAAGGGAATGGGTAAATAAGTTTGTTCTACCTGTCAAATTCCTGTTCTTCTGGATTCCTCAAAACAGCTTATCACTGTTGGAAGGAATTGGGAAATATATATGCAGCTATTCTCTTTTTCAAAATAATGGGTGAATCAGCACCAATTTGGGTCCTCATGAGTGCTAGGTAGAGATGGGCACAACCAGGAAAAATAACATTTCGAGTTGTCATGTGTCGGAGCCGGCCCGTTTCGGCTCGTTTCCGTTTGTCGCGAAATTTTTCAAAAATTTGTCATTTCGTTTGTTGTTTTTTCGTCTGTCGTTAGTACTGGTTTAGGGGGGGGAGTGTAGCGGGCTCCTGGAGGCACCTCTGTGGGGTGGGTGCCTCCTCTGGCCCGCTAAGAAGGGAAGGCATTTAGCGGGCTCCTGGAGGCACCTCTCTGGGGTGTGTGCCTCCTCTGGCCCGCTACAAAGGGGAAAGTACGGTAGCCATTGCGTTTGTGTATGCGTACCAAGTGGCACTGGCAGAGGCACCTCTCTTTTGGGTGCCTCTACTCTGACTCACTAAGAAGGACAGCATACTGGCATACTGGCGAACTGGTGTACGGTGCACTTGGGCTGGGGAGCGAAGTGAGAGAGGACCCCTATGGGCGCCCTACGGCTCACTAAGAAGGGAAGTGTACTTGCGTAGTAGTGCAATGCAAGTACAGATCTAGCTTAGGGTTAGGGTTATGGCAAGTGCTAGGCTTAGGGTTACGGGTAAGTTTAGGGTGAGTTAGTGGGCTGCACCTCTGGGTGCCTCTGACCCACTAAGAAGGACAGTGTACTGGTGTATGGGTTAGGCTTAGGATTAGGCTTAGGGTTAGGGCTAGGGTTAGTGGGATTTTTATGCCTGACTGGCACATCCCAGAAGTCTCAGTCAAAACCTGGCCAAGTGGCCATGCGATTGGTGGAATGACTCCAAAAATTTGCATGGTCCCATCCCATGGCCAGCCCATCATTGCGCACTCAATGGAGAAGTTTTATTGCAAGACAAACCCACTGTTGCTACTGTAAAAATTCAGGCAGTTAAAACAGCTAATTTTCGCATGTTTCTGTGGTGCTTTGGTGTGTTTTTGGACCACGATTTCAAAATAAATATTATGGTCGCCATTTTGGATCCCCCGCCCGCACCGCATGGCATGGCGAGTTGGCGACTTTGGCAAGACGATGAAGATGCCCCCCACCAGAGCAGCCCAGAACAGGAGAGGGGGGGAGGCCGGGGATGCCCCCCCCCCCGATACCCCCCCCCACTCAGACCCAATTTTTCTTTTATTGGTTCGAGTTCGAGTTCTGGCGGAGTAATTGTCATTACTGTTTCCGTTACGTAGCAGAAATGAGGAACGGAAACGGAAACGAGAATTTCGCCAAGTCGTGCCCATGTCTAGTGCTAGGCCTTAAGTACTATTGCATGTCTATTTATTTATTATTTATTTATTTTTATATTTATATCCTGCACCAATTTCTCAAAGGGAACTCTTGTCTGCTGTGCTAAAGCAATTGTTGTGATATTAGGCTTTGCTCAGTTTACACTCTTCTTCGATACATTCCAGTTGGAAACTTCACCCGCTTGGTGTCTTGGAATCATCTAACAGCTACTCTAGTCTAAAGAACAGGTGGCTGCTGAACAGAGTCAGAACAGAATATACGAGGGTAGAGCACGATTTGACTATCTATGGCAGAGTGCTGTTTGTATCAGTCTGGGAATAGAGGGGAAAGAATACACGACGGTCGTGACCTGGAACCAGGCTCCTGAAAATTCCAGATCATAAGGTTCTGAGTTCCCTCATTCCCAACTATGAGGGCTGCAGTATCTGCCAATTCCATCCCCCACCCCCTGAAATTATTTGGAGACAATGGAAGACACGTTTCCCTCTTTATTCTACTTTCCATTCTCATTTTATCCTTTGCTTTTCATTACTGCAGGGAGGAGGGGGATCTATTAATGTTATTTACCGTATATACTTGAGTATAAGTTGACCCGAGTATAAGCCGGGGTCCCTAATTTAAACCCCCAAAACTGGGAAAATTTATTGACTATAGAACTGTCCAGTTTTCTTACTGGACTTTGTACGGCACACACATAGGGGTTCTTCAACAGCTTCAACATGCTAATTATTAGGTGAGGGCTGGATAGGACAGCCATCAGGTCGGTACACCATTGGTTTCAGAATAGAACTCAAGACAGGATTTATAAATGGCTCCTTTTCAAACCAGAAGAAGGTATCAGATTCTGGCTGCCTATAATCTCATAATTTTAGAATTTATATCATAATGTCTTATGCCGTATATACTCGAGTATAAGTCGACCCGAGTCTAAGCCAGGGGCCCTAATTTAAACCCCAAAAACTGGGAAAATTTATTGACTCAAGTATAAGCCTAGGGTGGGAAATGCAGCAGGGCCTGGCAACTCCTCCTTTGTGAGCTGGGTGTGTGTGTGATGTTTAAAATGACTTTTAGCCACCGAGGCAAGTGCTTGAGTTGGTGGCGAAAAGCCATTTTAAACATTGGGGGGGGGGCTCAGGAGAAGTGGCGCACAATGTTTAAAATGACTTTTAGCCACTGACCCAAACTTGCCTCAGTGGCTAAAAGTATTGACCCGCATATAAGCCGAGGACCCCTTTTTTCAGCCTAAAATTAGGGCTGAAAAACTAGGCTTATACTCGAGTATATACAGTAATTCTTTTAGATTAATCAGTCCTCAGGAATTTCATTTAGGTGTTAAGTGTTGGGAAAACAGGGCAGGAGTGGGACTGAGTAAGTTGTAAACACCATAACATTAGGGCTACAGATTGGTGGCAAAGATGGTTGGATGGCTTTGGGATAAATGGGATGTCCTGTAGGAACATCCGATTGCTAAAAAGAAAAATGATTAAGTACACAAATGAGGAGTAATTCCTGTTTATTCTTCCAGTACTACACAAACATGGTACAAAAAGTGGCAATCATTGGAGCCGGCGTGAGTGGCCTGGCCTCCATTAAGTGCTGCCTGGATGAGGGGTTGCAGCCCACCTGCTTTGAGAAGAGCGACGACATTGGAGGATTGTGGCGATTCACCGTAAGTGTGAAATTCAGAGGCAAACATCCCCTCGGTTTAATGTGTGGCTCTTACAACTATTGCTTGTGTATACCGTATTCTCTATGTAACTGCAGCATACAATCCCACCTTCTTTTGCTGGAAGAATCTAAGGGCACTTTTAATTAAAATTATATTAATCTATGGCCATGCATATGCCCACTGACCATGATGGCAAGTGACATTACAACTTTGACCTTGTCTGGAAATGTCACCATAAATTATGCATTAGCAACAAGAAGCAAGCTACGGATGGCCTAAGGCTGTGACCAGGGTAATGGAGGGACGGAGGGCCACCATCTCTTTCCTAACTTTTTTTTTTTACATCAGGCTGTATAAAGAAGAGTTGCCCCAGCAGACTCAGGCTCAGCTTCAGGGGATATGTGTATCCTGCCACTCATTATCTTGTCCACCCTACTGTAACAACCCCCCCCCCCAGATATGTATCTCAGCAATTGGACTTGTCAATTAAGCCCATGTTTCTGAGTTGCTTGTGTTAATTGAAAATTAACCAGAAGATTGAGTTTGTTTTCCTTTTTCTGTTTCCTTGTCTGCTTTTGTGTTGTTTCCTTAGCAAAAAGACCATTTAGAGTAGAAAGCTAGATTTAAAGACCATACTTTTTTTAATATGAGAGTTTTTCCAGCAGTAATGCTTTTGACAAAGAGGCTAATGTTACTACAACCAACTAATACTATTACTTATGGTAGTCCTTTACAAGTCCTTTTCAGTTGGCAGCATTTCTATGTCAGGCTCTCTTCACAAAGACATTCCATGACGCATATACGTAGCAAGGGGGCTGTTGTGGATGTTCTTTGTGATGATTCCCAGAGAGACCATAAAATCCACAAAAGCTCACATTAAAATAACACTTAGTCTCTCAGGTGCCACTACATGTTGGCCTTTTGCATTTTTAATTTTAAACGCATCTGGTGGGGCCGCTGTGAGATACAGGAAGCTGGACTAGATGGGCCGTTGGCCTGATCCAGCATGAGGGCTCTTCTTATGTTCTTATGTTCTTAACAAAAAGCAGCAACAGCAACAATATGCTGATAGGTAAGCGAAGGCGAGAACTGGTCAGAAAATTGGAGCACCACTTCTTGCATGTGAAATGTCTCCAGTATCCTTTGTGTTCCTTTTCCTCTTAGGAATCTGTAGAAGAAGGCAGAGCCAGCATTTACCACTCAGTATTTACCAATTCTTGCAAAGAAATGACGTGCTTCTCAGACTTCCCTTTCCCTGAGGACTTCCCAAACTATGTACACAACACCAAGCTTCAGGAGTACATCCAGATGTTTACCAAGCACTTTGGTCTTTTAAAATATGTACAGTTTAAGGTAAGAAATTATAACCTTAATATCAGGCGACTGATCGCAAAACACAGAATCACAAGTATTTGCTAAGATAAAACTTTTGGCAGAGCGTTGTTGTCGTTTCAGGAGAAGAGATATGTTCTGAACATTTGAAAATGCAAACATCCATTGGTAAAAGACAGCGTGCAGTACTATAATATGAAAAGATGACCTTTGTGAAGAGTGGATGAGGCTGTACAAAATGGACTGGACAGTGAGGTCATATAGTCTGACCCTGCTGTTGCTGAATGCTAGGTCTGCTTTAAATAAGGCTTAACTAATCCAGGATTTAATCTTAGATGAGAAGGCAGACCTGGCATGTATAACTGAAACCTAGGTGGGCAGAGAGGGAGGCTGGGCCCTCCCTCTAATTTGCCCACCAGGCTATGCCATCCAACGTCAGGGGAGACTGGAAGGGCAGGGGGGAGGAATAGCCATTATTTAGAGAGACATCGTTGAGGCTTTTAGGCTTTCTGCCCGGGCAATCCCAGGTCTGGAGGCCCTCCATGTGAAGATTGGAACCAGGGATGGTTTGGGGATTGTGCTGGCTTATCGCTGCTCAAAGGTTATACTACGCTGTCTGGATCAGCGAAGCTAGCAACCATCAGGCCAAACTTTTCATATTGTGTGTGATCTATCTGGAAATAGTCGCAGTGATAGGCCTTCAACTAGTATATCCTGTGACCAATTTAAAAGTCAAAAGTGGAGGCCATCCACCAGGACCTAGACCACTACCCTTCGTCAGTGGTACCATTCAAGACATCCTCTGCATCATCTTGTCCAACATTTTTAACACACTTTAAACCAGTGACATCTTCTAAGGTGGACAGGGCGCCTGACCGCTGTTGTGCCACCACCACCTCCCTGACCCTTGCCTGGTCTGGCTAATAAAATCAGCCAGGCTGGTGACTACGGATTAGGCCACAACAATAATTAATGGGTCTCACTTTGAGGGCTGGGTATCCCTGGCCCTCAAGGAGACACTCATTAGGCCCATCCGTAAGAAGGTGAATGAGGCGGCTGACGATATTACAACTATTGACCAGTCACCAATGTTCCCTTCATGAGTAAAGTCTTGGAGAGGGTGGTGGTGGATCAGCTTCAAGCTCTCCTGGATGAAACCAATGCCCTTTATCCATCCACGGTATCCTCCTGGAGAGACTTTCCAATTTGGGAGTTGGGACCCCCTCCTTGCCGTGGTTCACTTCCTTCTTGCAGGACCGCCCTCAGAGGGTGGAGATTGGCAGGATGCAGTCCACCCAGTGCACCCTCAAGTTCCACAGTTTTTGATCATCTCGCCAATGTTATTTAACATCTATATGAGACCACTAGGAGGGGTCATCAGGAGTTTTGGAGCTTCATGTCATCAGTATGCTGATGACACCCAGCTCGATGTGTCTTCTTTCCATCTTCTGCAGTGGATGCTGTTCTGTCCCTTGAGTGCTGCCTGGATGCCGTTGTGGGATGGATGAGGGCGAACAGACTGAGGTTGAACCCAGGCAAGGCGGAGGTGTTACGGGTGGGGGATCCTAGTGTCAGTGAGTTGGGAAACTCCCTCTCATTTGGGGAAGTGACTCACCCTGCTCAGAATAAAGTGTGCAGCTTGGATGTTCTCTTAGATTCGGCACTATCTACGGAATCCCAGGTGGCGTTGGTGGTCCGTTCCGCCCATTACCATCTGCGGCAGATTGCTCAACTGCGCCCCTATCTGGACACGGGGGCTCTCACCACACTGGTCCATGCATTGGTAGTCTCAAGGCTGGGCTATTGAAATGCTCTCTACGTGGTGCTGCCCTTGGGGCTGATGTGGAGACTCCAGCTGATCCACAACCAGATTGCTGACTGGGACTAGGAAATACGATCATATATCCCCAGCACTTGCCACCCTGCACTGGCTTCCAGTTTGGTTCCACATCGATTTCAAGGTTTTATATGACATACAAAGCCCTACATGGTTTAGGAACTTGATACTTGTCAGAGCAGCTTCTCCCATTGAAAACTGCCAGTAATACCCAATCTTCCCAGGTGAGGCGTTTGAGGCTATTAACACCACAAGAGGCCCCAAAAGGGGGGGGGGAATAGATTATTATTATTATTATTATTATTATTATTATTATTATTATTATTATTATTATTATTATTATTATTATTATTATTATTATTATTATTATAAGGAAGGAAGGAAGGAAGGAAGGAAGGAAGGAAGGAAGGAAGGAAGGAAGGAAGGAAATAATAATTGGCCGTGCACAGGCATTGATACAAAGCATCCTAGATTCTGAAGAATTGACATCAGCAGGACAGACATTTAAAGAATTAAAGCAGTTCTATCTCATGACCACTGAATGTTGGATTATGAATGTTTACATTTGAGTCTTATATTGTTTCCGTGAGTGCTCATAGGACCCAACAATGATGACTATCAATTAAGTTCTAAGGGACAGGAATACAGTTTGAGAGTATAGAAGCATGATGATGATGATGATGATACACACAGAATGCACTACAACACCTATGGACAAAAAGGGACTGTGAGGCACATAATGTACTGCAAGGAAGTATTATCTATATTAGATTCCTAAAAAATCGTAGTTTCCAAAATTTTCTCCTGCATGAGTGGAATATCGACTTTTGCTGAACACTGTATTTTTAAATGGCTTAACCAAGTTTCTAATTAACATCAGCTAGAAATTTACTGATATTTCTGCCCCAGCTAGAAATTCCACTGCTTTCGCCTTTCTGTGCTGTTTCCACTCAAAACCATTGCTACTTCCAAGGAAATGCATACCCTGCAGATTTCCACTTTTTGAATGAAATCTCACACAAATATATATGGCCTATAAAGGTACCGTATATACTCAAGTATAAGTTGACCCGCATATAAACCGAGACCCCTAATTCCCCCCCCCAAAAAAAAACCCTGGAAAAATG
>JAHTLZ010003210.1:0-27379 GCA_023846285.1 Phrynocephalus versicolor | reverse complement strand
AGCGCGGATATGGGATCACTGCCAAATAGCAAAACTGCCCCTTGCGCCCCATTCACCCGCTTGCCGTGAGCCAAATAGCCATACTGGCTGAACCTGTATACCCCCCACCTCATATCTGCCCAGAAAAGGAAACATCACCCAAAAGTTTAATTAACTTGTGTTATTCTATTTGGTACTGAGTTCCTTGGCTGAAAAAAAAAAAAAACCACTATTTTAGGAGTCCCAGGTTCTAACTATGTACTGGTTTGGTAAAGCTGAGTAGTTTGTATGCGGGCAATTAGAAACCGCTGTATCGATAAGCAGATATGCCTATGCTTTCCTTTCAGCAGATCAGGACTGTTCCATAGTACTTATTATAAAAGCAGCTATTGAAAAATCTTTTCCAACAAACAGTCGGAGTCTTACTGTATTACCGAACGTTGTAACTTTATTGTGATAACCATTAAATGCCATAATACAAATTATAACACTAACACCGAACTGTGAAAACATAAAAACATCACCAATTATGACCAACAGTTGCAGTGGTACACTCCAAGATAGTTCGTAATGGTCAGTCCTGAGTCCTGAACTTTTCACCTTTTGCTGGCCATCAGGCTCCAAACAATAGAGCCTCACTATCTGCCGGCAGGTGCTGGCCTACTTGGAGCCATCCAATTACAAACTCCACCCATTTTCCTCCAGGAACAATGGCCAACTCCTTGCACTAGCAAGAAAATGTTTCCATTCCTGTCCTTCACCCAACGTTGCTGGGTAGAACTGATAAATCTGGAGGTACTTTGCATGAGCTCTGCAAATTGCACAGGTGACTGTTCATGCTAAATAACAGTATTCATTAACAAATGCATTTTACAGTTTATTAGTATTCCTTGCAATAGGACAAATGCATCTTTTTTAAACACAACCCCAGGTACAGTTTTGCAGTAATTAAAGTTAGCAATGAAAAAGGCCACATAAACATACTCCTAGGCACCTGGCAAGTGAACTCTACGTTGACCCTTTATCCTATTGGTTAAAATTAGTTTCATTTTCCAGAGAAATGTGCAGGATCCCTAGGCCCAACCTTATAAAAACCCCTCAAGTTTTCCCAGCAACCCGTGGAGAGTTAGGAGTTACTTGGAGAGCAGTTGTGCATTTAAAAAACTATTGTTCAGCTAAGCAGAGATCAAGGCCTGTGCTTTTGAGATGGAGGGAGGTAGAGGCCGCTACTGGACGGAGGCGGAGGTGTCCAGTCTTCTTGATTTTTTTATTGAGAATGAAATGGGCCCAGTTCTGTTTCATCTGCACCCCAGAAGGAACCAGCAGGCTTTCAGGCAGGCAGCCAGAGAGTTGGCTAGACTTAACTATGCCCGGAATCCTACGCAAATAAGATCGAAATTTAAAACGATAAGACAGAACTTCAATAGGGCGCTTTTTTATTTTGGAGAGGATGCTGAAGAGGGGCAGCAATGCGCCTTTTGGAATCAACTGCTACAACTGTGGATTCAAGCTGGCAGGCCAGATCCTCTTCATCTTTTTCCTTTGGGTAAGTCATATAAACTTAATTTTAAAAATATTACTACTGTAGGCTTAACTACGATGTGTTAGAATACCTTAAAGTCTAATAGTAAAACTGTTAGTGGCACATATTATATGCTTTTAAGTCAAACTTTGATGTAATGGTGCTGAAATGCAAGGTTAAGAATACATTAAAACATTTAAAACAGTTCATAAGGTTATTTGCTCAAAATAAATAGCTCAAATGACATTTAAAACCATTTCATTAAAACCTTGTGCAGTCTAGTACATGTTCTGTATTAAAATAAAAGGAAGAACAAAGATTTACAAATCATAGCTTGGAATAAAAGTTCTGGCAAGGATATGTTAGACTTCAAAAAAGCATCCATGTACTGATATAGGTTTCTTAAAATGTGTAACAGCAGGGCGGTTTGTGTTATAAAACTATTTTCCACTTATGTTTCAATAGGAGCTGGACCAGGAAGGAGGCTTGGCAACAGGGACGGTGGTCTCAGGCCTCAAAGGCAGGCCAACAGAAGGGAAGCATTGGTGCAGCAGGCCAATGACTCTGAGGAAGACCAGGAACAGGCCATGGCTCAGGATGAACAACCACCAGTGGAGCAAGAGGGTCCACGCCATGCAGATCAAGCTGCAGGACGAGAAGCACAGCCAGAGCAGAATGTTCCAGGCAACGTGCAGGAACAACAGGAGGAGCATGAAGGTGTGTGAGAGTAACTTGTGGGCATCACAGAGGTGTGTACACATACCAGCATGTTCCTTAACAGTAATTATCTGTAATTTTCTTTCTTTCAGACTTACAAGAGGATCAACCAGTGGACATTATGCTGCAGCCAGTTACCCGCGCTGAACATCAGAACTGGGTGGCTGCTCTTCAGCAGGCGGTGGAGAGAATAGCCGCTCTAGAAGAAATAGTGCTCCCAGGAAACAGAGCAGGAGCTCCAGCAAGGAGAAGGCGCCGAAGGCGATGAAGACTTTTTCTTTTTTTATGGACAATTAAGGCAATGAACACTTTCTTCTTTTATGGCCAAATGTTCCTTGAAGCACGTGCTAAAGGACTGATTCGGTGCCAAGCACCGTCCCTGGTGTTTATCCTTGTTTTCCTCACTGTGAATGTACAACCAATATTAACAAGTTTTATTTCTAAATAAGCTCCTAAGAAAATATTAGGACAGGTTACTTTGAGTTTTCTCTAGTTCTTGTTTGTGCACTTTTAACAATTTTCCTACTCAATAGGGTATTTATTAATGCACTTTAATTGTTGTTCTTGTGATACTGGTAAGTATCAGAACCTACATAAATCTTATGTGTGACTGTATGGTTTTTTTTTAAAAAGCCATTCATTAAAATAGTAGTACATAGTTTTAAAGGTTTTGGATTTCAAAGTCCTATTTTACAAGTGGTACTGTTGTTTAACTTTTTCATTAAAAAGTTTACTTTTAAGTACTCCAAATAAAAGTAAAGTGCACATACCTATACTTTACCTATTGAGTGGATAGAAATAAAAAGTTACTTAAGAAATCATCTCTGTTTCTGTTACTTCTGTTGTCTGGGTTAGTTTATTATGGGTGAGTGAAGGGGGAGAATACCCATTGATTTACAATTAGCTAGAAATCCGTTCCTTACAGAGCATACAACTGTAGTGCAAATATCAGAGAAAGGCTTAATAATTTCAGTTAAAAACACACACTATAGTTTTTATTTGCTTGATTAATGGTGTACTGTTGTTTTTGGTTTCACTGTAACTGAACTTGCTTCCAATGTGAAGCACTTCAGCAGTTTTCCATTTAAAACCAGGGTCTGGGTATTCTGTCCCTACTCCCAAGTATTGTCTCTTATTGTACTTCCTCTTAGTGGAAGAAGTAGTCAACTAGGGTGAAAATATTTTCTTCTTGATACGTCTCCTTTTGGGTGGGGTTAGCTTTCTGGACTCAATGTTCTCAGTAGCACTTTCCTGCTTAACAATCAGGTACGGTGACACTGGGAACTCAGGTTCTACTGCTCCCTGTTTCTGAGTACTAGTCATTGGGATATTTTTGAGGCCCTGCTGAATTTTCTTCCCTGGTTTACCTCCCTGAACTGTTGCTCCATTTTTTGGCTTTCCAAGGGAAACATGGGCAGCTGCAGACCTAGAGGGCAGGAGTGATACTGAGCATTCGGTGTCACTCTCCAGCTCGGAGGCAGAACCTGACCCTGTGGTCCCTGTTGAATCTCCATCAGAATCACTGTTCTCTACATTATCAGTGTTTGGGGAACCATTGGAGAGCATGGTTTTAGATTGGTTTTTAGTGGGTTGACCTTTATGGGAGGCTTCTCCTTCCATGTAAACCTTGTCTTTTGTCCCTGAAGTTGTTAAAAATTGGGTTAGTCTAGCAAGTGAATCTGAAGCCACCCTTAGATTTTCAATAACCTGTTTCTGGAACATCATATCCTGGTGGTTCCAAGACTTTAGTGTAGACTCTTTCCTGTCATCAGAAGCCTTAACCCAGTCCACAAAACCAGTGAGTGTGTTGTCCAGGCGTGCTGCTGCCGTAGATCTCTGCTTCCTTTTCCTTAGTAATGCAAGCCTGGTTGCTGGATCAAGCGTGGCTTCATAGTTTGCTGTTTCAACTGTGTCTGAAGTTAATAAGGAGAAATTAAAAATAAATTTTTAAGCAGTATCTACATAAAGGGGTATGTCAAAATCACTACCTTGACTGCATAAATGATTAGCCATTAACATAATAATTCAGTAACTTTAATACAAAAGTAATGTACCATTTAACAATATAGATGTTGAAAATATCTTCATTTAAATCCATTGAATGTAATAGTTGTGGTTACAGAGTAAACACAAAATGAGTTTGCTCCAGAAGTTAAAGTAATGGAGTTTTAATAGCTCAGTGACTTATTATTTACCAAAACGTTTAGTTCTGCAAAGTGACTAACAGGCACAAGAGTGGTTAATAAAGGTAATTTTTTCTTGTTAGGTTTAATTTCCCATATTCAGAGATGCACATACCTTTTTTACCATGCCTTTCAGTTAATAATGCTTGTGGACTCTGGGAAGAAGAACAGCCAGATGTGGATGGTTCACAACCGTCTGTAGACTGATAGTCTGAAAATGAAATAATTTATTTAAACGGCAGTACTTAACATTATTGATGTATAACTTACAATACTGCGGTCTGTAAGGCAATCATTTATATGAAATTTCTAATAATCCGAGCACTGGTCGTTTGCAGAACATGGCCTTCCAGCATAACTTTTAAAGTCTGCCTTACCCATTGCTGAAGATTCCGAAGCCACGTAGCTTTGGTTCATGCCTTCACTGTCATCGAAGAGGGACTGTGATCCGGCATTATCGCTAACTCCATGCATTGCCTCCGTGGTTGCTGCATGTAAGAAGAGGAAGTTAAGTTGCTATATTTCCCTCGTGTTGCAACACGGCAAAAGGCAAAGGACAGGAAGCAGTATTTAGTTTCCGGAGCACAGAAAGGTTAAGGTTCCATGGTTGGTTACTGGTGAGGCATGTCCCGCCCCTTCTAAGTTTTGGCCGGAATCAATGAAATTTTAAATTTCTGTTAAAAAAAGGTGATTGCGCTCCGGTCAGAACAGCAACACTTACAAAAGGATGAATATCGTTTCAACAAAGCAAACGGCAGTTTTAAAAAAGAAAAAAGTCTATTCTACTTTAAGTGCACCTATTCAGAGCCTACATAATTATTTATAAATGTATTGTTCAATTCAGGATTAAATAAATTCACTGAGAGTTTTCCTCCTCATATCTCAACTGTTCATCGATGCATCGAATATCTCTTGGAAGCTGAGATACAATATATCATTAGTACAATATATTACGGATACTTTTAATAACATATATAATCTCCGGAATAATAAAGAGATACCGATACATCGATGCAGTGCTGCAATGTTTGTTAATCAAAAAACAAAATCAATATATGAGAGGGAAATTAAACGCATCCGTCCGTTAATCTGAGAGATTTAAAGCTCATCCCGTTCATTCGTTGTTTCGGTTTATCGAAGGACAGAACATGTTCTATAAACAAATGACTGTACTTTTGAATAGCAGTGGAATTACTATTAGTTACATTATATTTCTCAATTAAGTGCAGTAAACGTGAAGTATTGTTCGTAATATATTTAAAGGTACATAGTCAATGCTTACCAGTACTCCCGGTGGACTCGCTCTCGGTTGTCCGCAAGGGGTGAATTGAGGTGTCCGTTCGAAAAATATTTGCCATTTCCTCGTACCAAATAAATTTTGAACGCCCCGCACCAGAGGTACTGTTTTGAATTACAGCCTGTTTGTACAGTTTGCGAAGCGATTTGCATTTAGTTCTACATTCCGTTCCTGATCTAAAAAATCCAATTTTTCGTAGTTCTTTAGAAATAACCTCATAGATTTCAATATTCCTTTTGAGGGAAGACAATGCATATTTTATCTCTGCCTCACCCCAAACCTTAATTAAGGCCGAAGTCTCCTCGTTTCCCCAAATAACCCCTCTCTTAATTTTGGATTGAACAGAACTGGCTGTGCAGTTCTCTGAATTGTCCTCAGAATCCATCCCTATAGCTCCCTTTGGGAATTTTGTTCCTAGGAAAAACCTTCTGTTTGAATGGACACCAGCAACTAAACTCACTTTCCTTGAATGATAACTTCCTTCCCTTGCACCTTTTGGCTCCCTTTATTAGCATTTCAACAGAAAGGTGATCTCAATTTGGGAAGGGGGATGGGTGATTGATTACAAAGGGGCCCCCTGTCCTGTGGCTCAGCTGGCTAGGATGTGGTGCAAAAATGTTTCAGTAGGTTTCGTTTTGCCTATACAAAGTACTGCTGACTTATTTGAAGGAAGTATGTTAATTGCTGGTATATATGCCATAGTACAGGAAGAAAATTTTCCCATCTTCTCCCTTTTGGTATCATGGTGGTCTGGGAATGAGAACTGACCTAATGTATTAATGCAAAGTATGTGATTGACACTGTGTTCTGCTGTTAGTTATGATTATAAACTGCAGAAAAAAGCAGCAGTCACGGATTTTTTTCTGTAGGTATGAGGGAGCATTGTGAGGATGGTGAACATGTGATAAGTTTTCCCCCCATTATGCACGGCAGCTGTCACTAAACAAAGTCTGATGCTACAAATTGCAGTTGTGAGCAGAATTGTCTTATGAAAAGTATTAAAATGGTGCTGTTAACTCAGAAACAATCATGTTTAATGTACTGTACCTAAGTGTTAGCTTGGAAGGGGCCTACTTTCTTGTTTCATAGCTTCCTGAAATTTTTGTTTTGAAACCTTTTACCACGAGCCTGTAATACAGGCAGCATTGCCTACAATGTTGTATTTTATCAGGTACATTTTGCGTAGAATACTTATTTATTTTAAAAGTATGACCCTTATATTCTCATAATGCTTCCATGATTACAGGATACTGATTTTGTAAAGTGCTATGATTGATGTTCACACTGTGAACCCAAAGGAATTAATAGTATTGTGCAGTAAGTGCAAAGAATAATGCACCTTAAAACCAAGAAATTCATAGTAATGCATTAGTAACAGATTTCTCCCTCAAAAGCTAACAGCAAAGGATAAAAAATACGCGATTAGGTTCCTTATGTGGCTAAAGGCAACACATACAGTTTATTTTTGCCTTTCCTTCAGGGCCATTAGGCCATAAAATGCTTGTAGAGGGAACTGTAATGTGATACTTCCTTCTTAAGTCTACTCTGGCAGCAGTACTCTGCATATCAAGAGGGAGGTGTTATGAGAAAACAACATCGGAATGTTGTTTACTTAGAAGGGGGGCCTCTCTGAAAGGCATGTGTTCTAAAGTACTTCATCTGACAGACAACAGGCAAGATAAACTCTAAGGCAAGGCATTATTTGTTTTTGGATGGTATGCGTTCAGAAACTGCTATGAATTTTGTCCTTCGCCTTGGTTTTTTGGAAGGTATACTACTGATCATTGTATGACCTTGAAGCAAATACCTCTGTCAGGCATTCTTTTGCATAGTCGGTGTAGTAGTTTGCAAAACCTACTGGTGTTTTGCAGTTAAGTTAAATGAAAATAATACAAATAAAATTGAAACATTTATTAACGGAAGGAATGAAACAGGAAGAACCCATACTGCAAACCAACACAATTCTACTCCAAATGAAAGTGTACAATAAAAAAGTAAAGTACAGTAGATGAACTTGTTATTTTTTACCCATGTCACTTCACATGGGTAAACAGGTACTCCGCAATAGCATTCCGTACTGCCTCAGCCTCTGCACGTGCAGTTCCAGACCTCTGGTAGTCATTTATTTCACAATCATCCGGTGGTTCAGGTGGGGGTGTTGAATTTTGTTCTTCATCAAGTATGTCATGGTTTTCACGTTCACATATATTGTGTAGAATCACAGCAGAGGCAATTATTGAATTCACGTTCTCTATGTGAGCCTCAATCCTAACAGACAAACGTCTAAATCTGGCCTTCAACCGCCCAAATGCTCTCTCCACGACGCATCTTGAGCGATTAAAAACCTTATTGAAGTGGCGCTCCCTGTCATTTCTAGTAACAGCAAAGGGCTTCATTAGCCACTTGCACAATGGATAGGCACCATCCCCTAATATAATGGGAGGTATTGACACCCCTGCATAGTGAAACATAGGACTGCCAGGTATTAGGGTGCCTTCCTCCATCCGACTAAAAAGCATAGATGATCTGAACACATGGGCATCATGATTAACACCTGAATGACCAGTCAACATAGAGAAAAAAATTCCATCTCCGTCGCAAGCAGCCTGAAGCAATACAGAATGAAATGATTTCCTGTTAAAGTAAGCCGGCCCCTGCAATTTTGGGGGGCTTATCGGAATGTGCGTTCCGTCGATACAACCTATAGCATGTGGGAACCCGAATATTTTCATAGATGATGTCATCTGTAGAAACAGAGAAAAAAAAATAAAGAATCATTAGTTTCCAAAACCGTAAAGGCGGTGGTACAGAATACAAGTAAAGACTGGGATGACCGAAAGCAGCTTACCTTATTGAACTCAGGCAGGCGGACCTCTTCCTTAAGAAGAACGTGTTCCATTGCAAGGCAAACCTCGATTGCAATGCTTGCAACAGTTGAACTTCCTTTCTGGAATACTAGAGCGATGGTTCTGTAGCAAGAACGGCTTGCCAAAAAGTACACGCCGATTGCCACTCTCTCTTCCACTGGGACAGCAGAGCGCATAACTGTGTCCCTGCGCATCAGAAACGGACGCAGCTTATCGGCCACCCAAAAAAGTGTTCTTCTAGTCATACGGAAGTTTTCTAACCACTGGCGATCGTCCCAAAGCTGAAGAACCGTGTCGTGAAACCACTGAGAACGTCCAGGGTAACACCAGAAAAGCTTCTCTCGAGGCGAGCTTTTTATCCAAGCCGAAGTAACCCATATCAAAGCGTTCCATGCCCTCAACGCCTCGCCAAAAAGCACTCGGCGTCGGAAAACTCGTCTCCCCTTTCTCAGAAATAACAAAGCCACAGTGCTCAACAAAGTATTGACATTGTGCAACACAGCAATAATGTATGGACTATACCTATGGAGTTTCTGCAGGCGGGCTGAAGAACGCGATGGAGGCATGATACCGGGAGAATGGCAGGAAGAAGGCGGAAGAGGCTTGGGGTATACTCTAGGGAGTAAGGAGGGGGTTACTCCAGTGTCCTGGAGGACCTTAAAAATAAGAAGCACAATCCTTGTGCGATGGCCCACCTAGTGACCATGATGGGGAACAGCAGTTTTAGGAGGCCGCCAATGGAAATTATAATACAAATAATAATTAATAAGCAAAGGGTCACACATTTTCAGCGCTTCGCCGTAACTGACAGCCAAGCATCGATGCATCGATAGACCGTTTTCTTTTTTTTTAAAAAAAGCGAAGACCGCGGGAAACGGGCAAAGAACATGAGTGTTTGGATGCGAATGGAGCTCGTGAGGTCATTCTCGATTCGCACGGAAAAGCAGCCCGCGTGAGTACATAGAAAAAGGGGTGGGGGCGAAGGGAGACCACGTGATCGCCTTCGAATTCAAAGTGAAGGCAATGACGCTCCGAAGCGAGGAGCCTCGTGAAGTGACGGCCTATGTCTATGGCACCTGCTGCAGTGGCCAGCCAAAGGGGGCTGGTGGCCTCTTCCAAGCAGGGCAAGGGGTCACCACAACATGAGGAACTGTATTAAAGGGTCGCAGCTGCATTAGGAAGGTTGGGAAGCATTGATCTAAGATCACGCTGAGCCCAGGACTCGTTTTCTCCCCAGTAACAGAAACATTGGCACACCATTTTCAAATATGCGTCGGTGATCTGCTAGGATTGATTACTGCAGGGCTTTCTACATGAAGCTACCTTTGAAGGCAACATGGAAGCTTCAACAGGTACACAATGTGGCAGCCAGGCTCCAACCAGAAACTGGGAGGCATTTATTTATTTATTTATTTATTTATTTATTTATTTATTTATTTATTTATTTATTTATTTATTTATATTAAATATTATACTGTAATTTATTTGTTTATTTATTTAGGCATTTCTAGACTGCAACCTTAACCCAATCCTGACTCACCTGTATGGGTTGCCAGTTCACTTCTTTGCCAAATTCAAAGTGCTAGTGTTAACTTATAAAGTCCCTTGTGGTTTGGGACCTCATTTTCCATCCTTCATAATGGATTTTTTCTTTTCTTTTTCCATGACCTTTGTAGATCTACTGTTACCTTTTAAAGTTCTAAGATGCCTCTTCTAATTCCCTGTTCTTAAGTTGAATATGTCTTAAATGTTCTGGGCTGTACATTGTCTCTCATTATAAACCACCTTGGGTCTATCCAGGCGTTACATCTGCAGCAATAAGGGGCCTGGAAAGATAACTACCATCAACAGGGCTTGCCTAGTAGCAGCTGCTGCACTATGGAACATGCTGCTTGTTGATGTTCGCCATGCTCCCTCCCTTCTGACCTTCAAGTAAAGAGTTAAGGCTGAGCTTTTCAAAGAGACCTCTGGTAACATCTCCCCCATTGAATATTAAAGAGGACCCAATTGTTTTTAAATGGATTTTTTTAAATTTACCATTTCCTCTGGAGCCCTGTTGTTGTTCTTTAAATCAGGAGTATGTCCCGGTGGGTGGATTATTATTTCTTTTTATCACTGTTGGTCACCCAGAGTAGTGCTCTGTCCATTAGATGAACAGGATACAAATGCGATGGATGGATGGATGGATGGATGGATGGATGGATGGATGGATGGATGGATGGATGGATGGATGGATGGATGGATGGATGGATGGATGGATGGATGGACAGACAGATAGATGGACGGATGGATGGATGGATGGACAGATGGATGAATGGATGTTTATATAGTTTATATGGTTAATGCTTGAGTTTTGAAAATGCTTACTGACAAATAACCAATGATCTACCAGCTCAGTAGGAATTCCCATTGTGGCCATTCTTTGATAGGAATAGTCTAGCTACAGTGGTCCAAGCACTAATAAGCTCAAAACCAGACTACTGTAATGTGCTCTTTATGGGATTGCCCTTAAGGCTGGTACAGGAGCTGCAACTGTTAGCACAGAAGTCTTTGACTAGATTTCCAATGGGTCAAACTATCAGCAGCACATAACATTGCTGCCAAAATAACTATACTGGCTGTCTGTTTGCTACTGGGCATGCTTCTATTTATAAAGCTTTGAAGAACCTGGGACCTGGTTACCTGGAAGACGATCTTATAAACCCATTTAGTCTTTGAAGTTATATGGAGAGAGCCTCCTTGTGATGCCACGTGCACCTATGGCCTCATGTGCAGTCATTCAGAGCTGAGACTTTGGTATGATGATAGCTGCTATGTAGAATACGGTACTCTTTGATATGTGACATGTTTTAATGTTAGACACATTCACCTGTTTTTGCAAATCTTCGATGCCTAATACAGTTTGTCATCTATTTCATTGGTATGACAAATACTGCATTCTGATTGTGTGTGTTGTTACAGAGTATAATATGTATCACTGAGTTACACTGCAGTTTGAAATGTACAGATACACACCGCATATAAGTATTTGCAAATAAATAAATAAAATATAACATAAACATGGATATGTTTGTGAAGATTCTCAGTCATCCAGATGAAGTTATCTGGAAGTTGAGTTGTGGCAACTGGGTTTCTTTTCTTGAGAGATCGAAACATTTCACTCTCTCAAGAAAAGAAGTCCAGTTGCTATGACTCAACTTCCAGGTAAAGATTGATAGCCTCGGTGGCCTCTCCCACAGGGCTGGTTGGCACCTCTACTGTACTTCCCCCGTCCTTTTATGCTGCTTGGTGGTAAAGTTCATGGTTGTCACTGGGAGTTGAGTCCTGACAGTGGGTGGCAAACCTCTGAACGGCTTCTCTGCTTCAGTGTCCTTGGAAAAGCAGCTGTGGGCCTCCCAAAATTATCATTCTGTCTTCCTCTCCTACTTAGCTTCCCTTTCATCTAGTGCTAGAGTGAAGCTGCCAGTCACAAGGGCTAGCACCTTGGCATATCCCATCTCAGTGCCAACTTTCGAAGAAGCAGAAGCAGACACAGAGGCCACTACAGAGCTCAGGGGTAGAGCACGTATGGGAACCCCAAGACCATGCCAGATGCCTCTGTGTTGCCACCAGGAGTGACTTCCAGGTGGTGCTACTGCTACCCTGCCTCTTCTCCTCTGTCATTCAGCATCTTCGCTTCCTCCTTCACCTCTTTCTTCTCTTCTCTTCTCTTTTCATAAGTTTTGGGTAAAACATCTAGAGATAAGGAAAGCACATCCCCCTCTTTTAGATGCAGTTGCTAGAGTCCTTTTAAAACGGAAAAGCTGGAAGGAAGGAAGGAAGGAAGGAAGAATGAAAGAAAGAAAGAAAAAAGAAAGGAAAGAGGAAGGAAGGAAGAGAGAGATAGAGAGAGAAGGGGGGAAGCAAGTTGTGGATTTAGTGGTGAAGGACACATCACAAAGTGGACAAGATAAGCCAAGGACTCAAGGCATTTGGTAGAAATAAAACTATGCCGCTACTCGTGCAAAGGAAACCCAGTTGATATCTGTACATATCTAAACAGGGGGATGTCATTCTAAATGACAGGAGAAATCTCATTCCATGCTTGACAAAGCGTGTGAAGGAGCCTCAATGCCTTATCACCACAATGGGACCAATCACCTCAGGCGGCAGTGAGCATGCCAGCCAACCACGGAGGCGTTCAAGGGGAAACTAGGCAGCCATCTGTCAGATCTACTTTGATTTGGATCCCTGCCTGGATCAGGGAAGGGATAGTCTTTATAGGCCCTTTCCTATAATACTGTTGCAACACATGATGTAAGGATAATATGCTAGAGTCACTCAAGAAGGTGAGGGGACAATAGCTGGAATTTGCTTATTTTCCAAGACTGTACACTCCTTAAGGTCCTTCTCTGTACTATGCCTGCGGTCTGTGCCATTATGCTGCAGCTGAAACCTAACAGAGTTCAAGGTATGTGAGATATTTTAAGGAGTAATTTTACAATTATCACCTTCCCCAGTGGGTTGCCATGATCTAAAGGGGCATTTGAATCTAGATCTCCTGAGTCTTAGTTAACCCAGTGGTTCTCAACCTGTGGGTCCCCAGATGTTCCTGGACTGCAACTCCCAGAAACCCCTTCCAGCACAGCGAGTTGCAGTCCAGACACATCTGGGGACCCACAGGTTGAGAACCACTGCTCTAACCAATGTGTTACACTGGTTCTCTCTCAAATGTGTCTGCTTATATTAACCATCCCCCTAGCCATCAAATCAAAATACAATGGGCCCTTGTATAACATAAAATTTGTACAACATAAAAATTTTCGGAGATAGGGGAAATTTGCTTAACGTAATCGCATATGGGGAGAATCCGTACAACATAAAAATGGGATCATTCTGTTTTCAATGCATTCCTATGGGAATTTGTATAAAGGAAAATTTGCTTAACATAATTTCATTTGGAACAAATTAATTCCTTTATACAAGGTACCACTGTACTGCGAAAACTAAAAAAAAGAGCTCCTCCCCACCCCCACCTCCCAAAAAGGCCTACTCAGAAGTAATGATGGCAGGGCCTTCCATCTGGGCCCGCCCCCGGGGGCTCCTGGACCCTGTGCGGTTTTCAGAGACCCTCGGGAGCGTACCAGACGGTCTGGTTGACGATCCGGTCGACTCCCTGGTCGAAAGGCGGTATGAGGATGGGCTGGGGCAGTTGACCGGATCGCCCCCAAGCGCCTAATCCGATGCCGAGCCTGCCCTTCTCCTTGGTTTACCGAGGAGTTGCGGGCAATGAAGCAAGAGCGGAGCAGGCTAGAGAGCAGATGGCGGAAAGCTCAGACGGCTTTGAATTGGGCTGCGGTTAAGGTGTTGACCGGTCACTGTTCTCGAGCAATCAGGGATGCAAGGAGATCTTATGTCTCCCTGAGAATTGGTGAGGCCTCGAATCATCAGGCGGAATTGTTCCGGGTGGTTCGAGATCTCACCAATCCTGGTCCGCCTGGGCCTCCTCCTAGTGATTTCTCTAGTGAGTCTTTCGCAGGCTTTTTAAAATCTAAGATAGAGGCCATCCGTTCCGAGCTGGACGCCGGTTGCATGGATCCACTCCCCGCTGTGGCTGGTGCCTTGCCGCCTCGGTCACCCCGGTTCGTTGAGTTCAGGCCTGTTACACCAATGGATGCCTCCAGGGCCCTGGGACACTGCAGGCCTGCGGCTTCTCCATTTGACCCTTGCCCTTCCTGGCTAATTAAGACCGCCGGAGGGAGCATGCCGGAATGGGCTTCACTAATTGCCTCTGCTTCCTTCAGAGACGGGATTTTTCCCAGTCTTCTGAAGGAGACGGTGGTGAAGCCCATTATCAAAAGACCTGGCCTGGCTGTAGGCAATATGTCTAACTATCGTCCTATAGCCAATGTTCTTTTTATGGGCAAGGTGATCGAGCGGGTCGCCGCCCTGTGTTCCTGGAGGAGAACCATGTCCTGGATCCCTTCCAATCTGGGTTTAGGCCGCGTCATGGGACTGAGACGGTTCTGGTCGCTCTGCATTATGATCTGTTGAGGAGGGCCGACAGGGGTTGCTCTACCCTGCTGGTCCTTCTCAACCTGTCAGCGGCTTTTGATACCGTCGACCACGGTATCCTGCTGGGGCAGCTTTCGGAGGTGGGGATAGGGGGTCTGGCCTTTGGCTGGCTCCGCTCCTTCCTTGAGGGCCGCACCCAGCGAGTGAGCTTGGGGGTGAGTTGTCGGCTCCCTAGACACTCTCTTGTGGGGTGCCTCAGGGGTCATCCCTCTCCCCAATGCTGTTTAACATCTATATGAAGCCGCTGGCTGAGATCATCTGGAGTTTTGGAGCTTGCTGTCATCAGTACACTGATGACACACAGCTCTATCTCTCCTTTTCCACCTGTGCAGTGGAGGCCGTCCAGACCCTTGATCGCTGCCTGACCGCAGTTTTGGATTGGACCAGGACTCACAGACTCTGGCTCAACCCTGGAAAGACCGAGGTTCTGTTCTTCGGGGGCGTCCTGGATGGGTACTGTGGCCCTCTTCCCAGTCTGGGTGGGTCCACCCTCCAGCTGGCACAAAGAGTGAGGAGTCTGGGTGTCGTCCTGGATCCTGACCTGTCCCTCGAGTCCCAGGTGGTAGCCGTGACCAGGTCGGCCTTTTATCACCTTAGGCTTATCGCCCAGATTCGCCCGTACCTCGATGGGAGCTCCCTGAGGACAGTGGTACAGGCGCTGGTCATATTGAGGTTGGATTACTGTAACGCTCTCTACATGGGGCTCCCCTTGAACCTTGTCCAGTGACTGCAGTGGGTCCAGAATGCGGCGGCCAGGTTGGTGGTTGGTGCGTGTCGGTACGACCGCATCATCCCCATCTTGGCTCGCCTACACTGGTTGCCCTTTGCCTCCCGAATAAGGTTCAAGGTGTTGGTTTTGGTTTACAAAACCCTCCATGGCTTGGCCCCTGTCTATCTGGCAGAGCGCATTTCCCAACAATTAGATCTGGCCCGACCCACCCGATCCTCTTTGGCCCTCTCGCTTCGGACCGTTACTCCAAAGGAGGCCCATAAAACGAGCACTCGCAAACGGGCCTTCTCGGTAGCGGGTCCTACCATCTGGAATTCTTTGCCGAGCGAGCTACGGCAGGCTCCGTCGTTGGCGTCGTTCAAGAAAGCCCTAAAAAGACCTTGCTTTTTAGGGACGCCTTCGGCAATGACTGGGGAATGCAGGGTTGTTGTTGTTGTTGTTGTTTTGGGTTTTTTGGGGGTTTTTTATTTTTGTTTTAATTTTTTTTATTTTTTTTTTTGCCCGCCATGTCTGTTTGCCTGCTCGGATGCCATTGTTATTGTGACTGTTTTTAACCTTTTAATACTTTTTGTGTGAACCGCCCTGAGCTCTCGCTTGGGAAATAGGCACAGTAAATAAATCTGAAAATAAATAAATATAAATAGTATTCATCTACCTAATTTGCGTGTTTCATTTTTCTCTGGCCAAAGGCCATACTTGACGGTTTACAAATAGAAATGTACGTACGGGAACAGGAACGTACCTGAAAGTGAACTTGGTGCAAGAGTCGTCCACATAGCCGCTGCCCCAGGTGCTGTCCAAAAGGTGCCAACTTCCGTCAAGATAAACGGCATTCCAGGCATGATCACTCTCCCCCTTAAAGACTTTTCCTGGCTGGTACGAAGCCCCTTTGGAGAAGCCTGACAGCTTCTTGCACTGTATCCCTGCAATGCTGAGGCAAAGAAACGTACCAGTCAGGAACATCGTTAGGGTCACGAGGACATTGGTTGGTTTTACATTGTTTAATCTGCTTATAGTAGCCAGACCTGAGTCAAGCAAGGCCCACAACTGAAGGGAGGGCAGGGAGAGGGGCCACGTGCCCTGGGTGTCATGCTGGGGGGTGGGGGGAGGGCTCCAAAATGACAAGAGAGTATGTACTACTATTCCGCACACAAATCTGCTTGTGTGTCAGAGTGTGTATCTAGGAATCCATAATTTCCTCAGGTGACATAGACCATAATTGTGGCCCTCCCATCAAATCTCTGTTTGAACCAGTACAGTGTGGAGAAGAACAGGCAACCTCCCCTCCTTCCCCTCAAAATGTTCTGTGGAAGATTTTATGACAGAGGCTCCAAATACTCTTGATGTTGTCCATTAATGGGAAAAGACTATCTGATATATATATAGTCTTAATAGTATTAACTGAATTAAGAAAGTCATGGGAAATGTAACTGTACACCTCTCTCTCTCTCTCTCTCTCTCTCTCTCTCTCTCTCTCTCTCTCTCTCTCTCTCTCTCTCTGTGTGTGTGTATACACACACACAAACACACACAGACACACACAGTATATGTATGTATTTGTATGCACGTTTATATGGGAAGTTGTAAGGTATTAGTGAAATATATGTATTAGACAGGATGTTCTATATGTATTTGATATGTATTTAATTCATTTAAAGATGGAGTCTGTAAAAAGTGCTAAGTCACAGTGACTCAGTGTATAGTTTTTTTCAAATGGAGTACAGGTGTAAAGAATTAACATAATGAATGTTGGCTGATGCAAGAGGTTGCAACAGTTATGATGTAATGTAATTTATGATTGGAAAGACATGTGTATAAAATGCTCTGCAAATCATTGTTCATTGGGCCTTCCGTGAGTAAAGGCACCCACTTTGTTTCTCTGTTAAATATTTTGTCTATGCACTGTTGGCTATTATGCTGTTAAGCCGTTGAATCTTGTATCAATGCACTGATGTGATTTTTCCCTGTATGCTTTGTTGAACTTTGTAGAAGTTCTGTGATGCTGTCTGTGATATATTTCGTACATTTGTAATATAGCTGTTTGGTTTTAAGAAAACTCTGTCTCTGGCTCTAACAATTTATTCATGAAGTATTGCTTCTGCTGGCTGATTAAATAGCACATACTCTGACAGAAGGACTAGAATGTGATATTTGCATAGTGAAGCATCCTGAGCAATCAGAATCTTTTAGCCAGATAGATATACAAACCAAATGGCATGTTGCAGTCTGTCAGATAGGGACAAATATGAGATAAGATATAGATAGTATTAGCTGGGGCCAAATATATAACAGTGGTAGGGTGGGGCTGTTAAATGAGTTAGGTGTATGTTGGAGAACTACTGTATCTCTTGTCAAGTTTAAAGATGATATAATAACATAACTAGGTCAAGTACAAGTTTGTGCATAACCAATACCAAATGTCAAAGCACTGTGAGGTTTTTCTATTCCCCATGTGCTTTACTGGTAAAAGTAATTTAATGTTTTTAACAAGAACAAGGGATCATTTTATTTACCTTCAACTGCTGTCACAAACACACACCGAAGGGAAGAATACAATGTGATTTTAAAAAACTGTAAGCAAACGGGGGTCAGTTACATTTGAAACAATTTTTAAAGCCAAACCAAAAGAAAGAAATATTTGAAATACTTATTTGAAATTTAATTGTTTTTAAAAGTAAGCCAAACTTTTACAAATCAAATTCCTTGATGGAATTTAAAAAAAACAAACCTTGATGTAAGGAGATATTTAAAAGGCTTCTGCTTGGAAGCCTCTAACATGGCAATGAGATTCAACCTGTACCCAAGGAAATAAAACAAATTCATCTTTCAGCTGGAATCAGAAAAAAACAGGGAAAAACAGGGAAAATGCATTAATTAGATCTAGTCTATGCCTCACATCATGTGGATATCAGCTTTAATACCATACACTCAAATTGAGGGATGGGAGAGTAAGAACAGACAAAAGAAAATATTTTGTGACCCAGCGTGTTCTTAGTCTGTGGAACTCCCAGCCACAGGATGTGGTGATGGCATCTGGCCTGGATGCCTTCAAAAGGGGATTGGACAGATTCCTGGAGGAGAAGTCCATCACAGGCTACAAACCATAATGGAGATGTGTAATCTCCAGGCTTAAAACCAGGGTACTTCAAGGGCCAGATGCAGGGGAGTGGTGTCAGGAGACAGATATCTAGTCTTGTGCACTCCCAGATGCATCTGGTGGGGCCACTGTGAGATACAGAAAGCTGGACTAGATGGGCCTTTGGCCTGATCCAGCATGGCTCTTCTTATGTTCTTATATTCTTATGACCAGTGCAGAACCCAGAACCTTCAGCACAATTTTTGCCCACGGCTGCTTTTATGTTGCCTAGGTCATATAAAAGTACATTTCAATATATTCCAAAGAGTGCAAATCAGAGCAAATAGTGGGGACGTTGGGATTTTGTCTGTGATATGGAGGAGTTACTGGAACCTTTCCAGGAATAACTTAGTCACACTGTTGGTTACCTGCACATCTGCTCAAAAAGTCCAGCATATCCAGAACACACACTTTTCCCCGATCGAAGAACATCTGCAGGCTCACAAGATGTCTTGGTCAGATCGTGGTATCCTTTCACATCATATTCTGAGGAGAGGAAACCAAGTGCAAGATGCAGAAATTGGAACAGTCAATTTTTGTAGTATAACATCCAGAATCCCTTAGCAAACTTCAACACTGTCCCCGTGGGCTAGGAAATTCAGGGATTTTTTTTAGCCCAGAAAAGTAATTTGCCCAAGTACATGTGAGACGTCTCCCAAAACAGGGGTAAATGAAATCATAGAATCATAGAGTCAAAAAGATCTAAGCAGGGCTTAAGTCCTGGCTCACAGGTATTTGCTGCACAACAGGACAGTTTAAGAACAGGACACTATCTTTGAGAAACACACATTCCACAGGGCAATTCCACTTGGCTGGAAAATAGTTACCTGTGAAAGGGATCTGGGAGTCTTGGTGGACCACAAATTGAACATGAGTCAGCAGTGTGATGCGGCAGCCAGGAAAGCCAATGTGATTCTTGGTTGCATCAACAGAAGCATAGTGTCTAGATCAAGGGAAGTGATAGCACCACTCTATTCTGCTCTGGTCAGACCCCACCTGGAGTACTGTGTCCAGTTCTGTGCGCCACAATTTAAAAAGGATGTTGACAACCTCGAGCGGGTGCAAAGGAGGGCGACCAGGATGGTTGAAGATCTGGAGGAAATGTCTTATGAGGAATGGCTTAGAGAACTGGGAATGTTTAGTCTTTCAAAAAGAAGGCTGGGGGGGGGATATGATAGCTATGTTTAAATATTTGAAGGGATATCATGTTGAAGAGAGAACAGGTTTGTTTCCCATGGCTTCAGAGACTAGGACTCAGGGCAATGATTTCAAACTACAGGAAAAAAGATTCCATTTGAACATTAGGAAGAACTTCATGACAGTGTTCGGCAGTGGAATATGCTGCCACGGAGGGTGGTAGAGTCTCCTTCTTTGGAGGTTTTTAAGCAGAGGCTGGATGGCCATCTGTCAGGAGTACTTTGATGGGAGTTCCTGCATGGCAGAAGGTTGGACTGGATGGCCCTTGAGGTCTCTTCCAACTCTGTGATTCTATGTAATTCCACAGAGGTGTTGTGAAGACACTGTGAAAAACAAAAATTTTGAAACTTTTGGACCAGTTCCGAAAGTCAACAATATGTCCCAATTGGTCCCCATACTGAGAAAAGCAAGCTGCTTTTCACCCCGTTTAAAAATACCCAGCCATTCCCGAGATATTGAGGGAAATGCGAGCCCCCCTCCTCATGGCCAGAAAAGCCTGGAGAAGTCTTGCCAGACGACGGCAGTTTGAAGATGGCAGCTTTGCTAGGCTGGCAGAGGTGGTTGGGACCTCCATCGCCACCAGGGTTTTCACCACGTATCTCAGCAGCTGTTCCCCAGAGATCAACATTTCCGCTTACCACTGAAAAACTAATCCTCGCCAGGTGATGCCGCTGTGGAAAGCCCTCAGCCGCTGAGGTCAATCAGATAGACTGCTCCTCCCCCCCCCTTATCCTGTCCCAATGCATTCCTATGAGCAATGCTTCTTCATATTTGATAGTAGAAGCAAGCCGCTTTTCGAACTCTTAGCAAATTGAACGGCTTATGACTGGGGCTCCAAGCAGGTCTCCCCAGGATCCATTAACCCTTTCCTGCTTGTCTCCTTAACCCTTTATCTATCTTCCTTTTAACACTTCCCTGTCCATTTCTGTGGGGTTTTCTTACAGTGCATTAACTCTTTCGTCTCCCCCTCTCTGCCTGACTTTTACTCATCTTTCCTAAGCTTCCAACCTTTCTGCTGACTTTGCCCTGCCATTTAACTCATGTCTTGCCCCCACAGTAACCCTCTCCCCACTTTTTCTTCCCTTCCAAAGCCCCAAAAGCGTCCACAAAAGCCCAGTTGAGACTCTGTCCCTTCCCTGCTCTACTTGGGAAGGAGAAGGGTCACCAACCTCATTCCCCAGAGCCATAGGACCTACCCACCCTCACAGACCCAGTCCCACTGCCCACGCCTGGCACCAGCCAGAAAGAAAAAGGGCTTCCCTCTTCGCCCCTCCCTTCCTCTCCTTCCCTTCTCTCTCCCTTCTTCAATTCCTACTTTCTGTTCATTTTCACACTACCCCTCCATCATGAACTCTGTTCCCTGGCCATTACACTTTCTCGTTTGGGGCAAAAGAGGACAAAGGCTTAAAGGCAGAAAATGGCGACTTCACTAGCTGGCAGAAGTGTCTGGAACCTTCACCAGTATCCCAGCAGCTACTCTCCAGAGAATCAACATTTCTGTCTACCACTCCAGATTGTCATCAAAGCCTGAGGACACTCTCCATTGTTTCATTTACACCTGGGAAGGACTTGTATGCTCATGTTTACAGTTTCTGTAACCACCAAAACACTCATATGCAATTCCATAAGAGTTTACATCCTTGTGCCTTTACACCCCTTGTATCTTTCAATGTAACCTTACAATGGACTATATCTCCGTGCACCCAAATTCATTGTGTTTCCTCTGATGCTTATCTGCAGTTCCAACAACCCTTCCTGGCCCCCCACTGGTTCTGATAATTGTCTCCTCTCCCCTGTTATTGACTTATCGATTTCCCTCAGATTACCTGTATCCAAAGGACAATGCTTTGCTCCCTGGTCCTATTGTGCTACCTTACCTGAACCCATTAGCATTTGCATGGGCTCTGGCCCTGCTGCCAGGGACCACCCAGGACTGCCCCCAACTCACCCCCAAACCCTTCTGATTGGAACATTTGAACTTCCTTCAGCCAATCTCTGGACAGGCGCCGTCCTGAGATGGGTGGGAGGGAGAAACCATAGAAGTAGGAATTCTCCATGTGCTCAGGGTCGACATCTTAGCCCGGTTGGAAGGCGGATGTCCACCTGCTGATTTCATTGGTACCAAATAAAATCAGTATTCCTCGGATTTCTCGCGTTGGATCTTTATTGGCTTCTTGTGGGATTCAGCGAGCCTCAGAGGGACTAGCCCATCTGAAAATAATTTTTAAAACCCTATTTTGGGACATAACAGTGTGATAAGGCAAGAAAGCTTCACCTGTGGTATGTCTGCCACTTAGGTGGTTGGCAAAGGTATCAGGTCTTCATGGCAGAAGGAAAGAAAAAAGCTAGCAACCCAGTAACTTACGTATATGATGGCATATCCACACCCAAATGGCTCGGACCTTCTCCAGATCACTGTGAGCCATCTGAAGCAAGGTGTTCACCAGATTCTCGACACTGTTCCGGACATTCACCTGTTTTGTAAAATGGAAGTATGATTTGGAAGGCGGTCATATGGAGGAGTTGTCACCTGATGAAAGAGAAGTCCAGGCATACTTTGTTGGCTATAAGTTCCAATGACCTTAGTGGGACTCATGATGAGTTCCGTCTGGATCCAATTCTACGAGTTTTCATCAATCAACTGCAAATTAATAATTTATACATTAACTGCTACCCAGCCTTGTTTCTGGAATTTTCATAAGGGCTACATGGGGTCTTACTTTTTCCATCCTCAATCAGTTTCTTTATTTTGTGTTGCATCGTTACAGTCGTGACCGACTCTTCGTGACCCCATGTCCATGGAGTTTTCTTGGCAGGAATACTGGAGTGGTTTGCCAGTTCCTACTCCAGGTGCCTACAGCACCTGGTATTCCCTGGTGGTCTCCCATCTAAGTACTAACCAGGGCCGACCCTGCTTAGCTTCTGAAATCAGGCGAGATCAGAAGTGCTTAGGCCATCTAGGCAGCAAGCAGTTTCTTTATTACAAATGGATATATACCTCTGAGTATAAATAATAATTCTGAAGCCTAGGCCAAATTATTCAAAACCAGGGGTGAGGACCTCTGAGTTAAGAATCATGCCAAGTCTGACTTCAGTCCCACCAGAAACTTGACTCTGAGTTCCTGGAGCAATTCATGACTCAAAATTTGGACCCACTGGTCCAAGTCGCACTATCGAGTCACCGTAAGCCTGCCAGCGCTGCTGCCCCCACTCACCTTCGCAATTTTGGAAGACTTATTTTCCAGCAGCCGGCCTGCTGAATCTTCCCATAGATGCACCGACCAGCTGATAGGTTGGCACATGGGCAGAGGCAGGGCGGGGCTCCAGGAAGGGAAGTCAGCCCATTGCATTTGTGCATGTGCTGGGCTATCAGCTGGCCGACGCTTGTGCAGTCTGAGTCCTCGAGTCTCAAGTCCTGTCCCTTGGGGGAGGAAAAAGACTTGAGATTTGGACTTGTGGCTTGGAACTCTTAAAATGAGCCTGAAAACTCAAAATTTGGACTTGGGACTTGGTTGCCAAGACTTACCAACATATCTGTCCAACATGAGTGCTTCTTCAGTATAAATGATATAATCAAAATCTGAGCCTTCTGTGGCAGCTTTAAAGTACAGTGGTACCTTGTATAAAGGAATTAATTCGTTCCAAATAAAATTATGTTAAGCAAAATTTCCTTTATACAAATTTCCCATAGGAATGCATTGAAAACGGAGTGATCCCATTTTTATGTTGTACGGATTCGCCCCATAAGCTAATTTCCTCTATCTCCAGAATTTTTTATGTTGTACAAATTTATGTTATACAAACTGTTTGTTATACAAGGGTCCACTGTAACTGGAAACTTTGATTTTGGGTCTCCTTTTGGCATATATGTTTTGGAAGTAAAATCTCCTCTTAACTCCCAGCGATTTCTGGGAATTGAAGTTTGCTGACATCACAGAAATTTGGGAAAGCTATTTAGTCTTACCGTCTCAGAGATTCTAAGAGATATATAGGGCAAGAAGTAACTTTCCCAAGCTTTGCATTTTGATAGTTTTATCCCATTCAAAAACTATGTGGAAAAAAAAAACTCAGCAACACTGGCAATCTGGCACATGGGCAGGGAATGTGTGGACCTCTAGAGGTTGCATGTGCCTATGATGGGTAGGAATGAGAGTGCCGCTCTAGCAATACCAGGGGTAGAAGTGTGCAGATTTGTGTTTTTTGAACACAACGCCCAGAATTACTGATTCTAGGGTTTGTCACCTAAAACCACCAATATGTATGCCTCCAAGCTGAAAGAATGACTACCCCTGACCTTGGAGATGCTATACAGGATCACATACCACAATAAGATATAGTTTACCTTTGATGCATAGGCATCCAGATTCTTAAACTGGTTCAAGTCTAGTGGTATTGATTTCAGATTGGATTTATCCCATGGATAAGCTAGAAATAAACGCAGAAGAGTTATTTGAGGGATTCAATGAGTTTAAGATGGAAGGAAGAAGCAAAAGTGAAGGTTGGTGGTTCCAGTAACAGTGAGGTGATCAGTCCAGTCTAAGTTTTTGTCTGAACTAGAGATGGGCACGACCAGAAAAAATTACTTTTCGAGTTGTCGTTTGTTGGGACAGGTCCATTTTGGGTCGTTTCCGTTTGTCGCGATAATTTTCAAAAATTTGTCGTTTCTGTTTGTCGTTTGTCGTTTCCACTGCAATTCAGCGCGATTTGACGTCCCAGGGAGCATGGGGGCGTCCCGCAATCAGGGCTGGCGCTAGGTGTTTTTGCGCCCTAGGCGGCGGTGGCGGGGGGCCATGGGCGGGCGGTGACAGCAGCAGGGGGGAGGCGCAGGTGGGCAAGCGGGTGGCCGGTGGCCGCAGGCGGGCGAGTGGGCGGGTGGCGGTGCAGGCGGGCGGGCGACATCCAGAAGTGTCAGTCAAAACCTGGCCATGCCATTGGTGGAATGGTTCAAAAATTTGCATGGTCCCATCCCATGCCCAGCCCACATGGGCAGGTCTAAATAAAAATAAAATAAAATAAAATAAAATAAAATCAATGCGACCTTTTACTGCTATAAAAACCCACTGCTGCTACTATAAAAATTCAGGCATTTAAAATACCTAATTTTCAGATGTTTCTGTTGTGCTTTGGTGGGTTTTTGGACCACGATTTAAAAATAAATATTGCGGTCGCCATTTTGGACCCCCCCCACCGCATGGCATGGACTCTGGAGTGGAGACGACGAGGATGACCCCCCCCCAGCCTAGTGCAAGCAGTCCAGGACAGGAGGGGGGAGGCCGGGGACCCCCCCCCCCAGAAACCACCCCTCAGGTAGGTGTTCTCAGGCAGGCATATGTTCGACTGCTTTTTTGGCCGGGAGTCGGGGTTTTTTTTTTTACTTTTTAAAACTTTTTCTGTGCTGCTTGCCAATGGCATTGCGCGATCGCCGCGATGCCATGAACGACAAAAAAAAACCCCGACCAAATTTTTCTTTTGTCGGTTCGAGTTTGAGTTCTGATGGCTTAATTATCGTTACCGTTCTCGTTACATAACGGAAACGACAACTGAAAACGGAAACGACAATTTCGCCGAGTCGTGCCCATGTCTAGTCTGAACTTTAAGCTGAACCTCTTTGAGGACAAACTTCAGTTGAAACTGAGCCTAAAACCTGAAACATCCCTCACGACTTAAGGAGACACAGAAATGTGAAGCTTTTATCTTTGGGAGAAAGAAAGAAAAAGATGAAAGATGTGGCATATAGTTAATGGTTCTCTGATAGCACTGGTTGGGGAGGACCTGATCTGCTTATGTTTCTACGAAAAACCATCCACCCTCCCCATTTAAGAGCTGGCACAGGGCCAGGTCATGCAATCTTTTTTTTGGGGGGGGGGATGATTCCCTGAGGTGCTAAATAGCTCTTTGTTCTGCCTTTGCAGATGGGTACCAAGAGTTAAAGCAGATTGCAGTGAAAATAAGGCCGTTTTAAGCACTGGCGGTATCGCACCAAATTTAACAATGTGGACAGGCCCAAATATTGATTTTTGCTTTTGCTTTTGTCTTTGCTTTTATGTATGTATGTATGTATGTATGTATGTATGTATGTTTTATTTATTTATTTATTCATTCATTCATTCTCAGATGGCCAATATCCCCTAGCCTGCATGACCCCAGCCTCCCAAATGAGCGTTTCCCATATTCTGCAACATAGTGCTTTAAAAGATTAAGAAATGGGGTGGTTCATAAAATGAGCAAAGGGGCCACCCTTGATGCCAAAATTCAGGTGGGTGCCTTCACGCAGGTTACAAGGTGCCTGCGGTTAAGAATGAAGGAGCAGAGGGCCATCGCTCTTCTCTTCACCCAGTGAAACCAAGCCAGAGGGGAGGCAGCATTTCACTTCCTACCCACCAGCTCTCGCTCTCTTGGCTATAAAAAAGGACCGCTACTTACCATACAGGCCTTGTTGTCCTCCAGCCAATGTCGCTCCTTGTTCTCTTTCATCTTCAAAGCCTACAAAAGTGTCATTTTGGGGATGAGATGAGCAGAAAGAGGGATTGCTATCATTCTAGGCCTTTAGATAAGGCCCAATCCAAACTCAGTCAAAACACAGCTCCTAGACCTAGGCCACATGCCAGCTTTTTGCCCATTGCTGATAGTCCTGGGTTGGTTCCTGTTCCTATGCCCAAATTTGCTGCTGTACTACAAACACTTGAGGACAAGTAGGGTTGGCAGGTTTCTGCGTGTCAGCTGAAGTTGCGATGCTGCCCCAGGTTTTGTGGATGGGGTTATAAATCTCAGGTTGAGAAGCACTGCAAGAGGAGGAAGTTTTAGTTTCGTGCATGGGATGGCTTTAAAAATTGGGCATTCTTCATTCCCAGGTGCAGTGGATGCCAGGGCTCACCTCAAAAGCATCTGCACATTGAATTGCATTTGTGCAGTGTTATCACACCAAACGTTCAGGTAAGGAGAGTGCGGGTTTGGGAGCCAGTTGATACATGCACAGTACTTGACTCTCTGGGGACATTTAGAGCAAAGCAGAAAGTGCAGTGTCAGGACTGTGAGCTTCACCACATGTGGTTTAGCCCACCTTTTGGTCCACTGCAAGGACAGGCTGGTCAAGGTGTGTGTGTGGGGGGGGGGAATATTCGAAATAAGTAATATATAAATAAATAATGATTTTGCTGGAGCGAACCAGCCTGTCCCCGGAGAAGTCCCACCTGCACCGCTCTGGTCTCTTCTCAGGTGCTTCGATTTTTGGGTGCTGGTAAGATGGGTCTGATTTGGTCTGTTTCCAGGATCTTGGACCACTGAAAATGAACCAAAGCGAGCCTTTCTCTTTTAATTTTCCAGTATTGTGAAGAGCGTCATTGTCCAATACTGACAGATTGAACTATCTGTCAGCTCGACAAAAGGGCCAAGAAAGAGGGGGAGGAATTTAAATTGTGATTTATAGCAGCAAATACATAGGACATCATTTTAAAAAGAGCATTAGGTGTGTGTATACTACACGTTATGTACAGTATGTGTATTGGCAATGGTGTTATTTTCATATACTGTATTTCCTATAGGCAAATGTGTCAGATAAATGTATATTCTATTGCCTCAGGGATCGGGTTAGGTTTAATCTGTTTACAGAACACATATAAAAAGGCAGACGAGATTCCGAAGAAGGAAGACTGACAATTGGTGGAAAAACATGAGTACAGTAATTTAAGATATGCAGG